>CM076581.1:893343212-893679685 GCA_034641835.2 Pinus albicaulis
CGACAAGTCAAAGGACCTTTTGCTGATCTATTTTTTGAGTATTTTTGTAAAATTTGAACCTTTCAAAATTGAATTTTTCTCATGTGCGTTTAGCTATTTTTGTGCATGATAAGTTATGAAAAGTCCATTTATTTCCCTTTTTTAGCAATTTTTGAGATATTTGTTAGATATTTTGTGCCTTGGGCTTTGCAAAGCCTCAAGGACGAGTCTAGATATTTTGGATAGGCCAATGATATTGCAAGTTGAACCAAGAGGTTTTCCACACTTTGGCCTATTTATTCCAAAGGCTTTCATTGTAAACAAGGCTGAACTTGATGAATAGAAGCAATATATGGTCATATACACTTTGGAAGAAATATTTGTCTCATGCTTTTGGATAGCCTCTTGGATGTTCTCGGATGATGAAAGAGGATTGTTGTTGGATTCCATGACTTGGTAGAATGGTATAGTGTCTCTCTCTTTATTTTGTTTCCTAGTTTTCATCCATAAATCCATGTTCTTGCTTGCTATAGGACAGTAGAGAAAAAATTTGAGACATGCCCTTGGAGGCACCTCAAATTTCCTGTTTCTTCATAGCTCAAACTTGATGTCCATCTCACTCCATTTTGCCCAAAGATCCATTTTACCTCGAATCAAATCGGCCCTTCAACAACCTTGTATCACCATCTGAAAGCTTTCTTGACCTTTTCGACCCCATAGCCCAGTTGATATAACATATTCTTACCTATCTTATGTCTTTGATCAGTTCATCCCTCATAACTTAAAAACCAAAACCAAAAACCCATTTCATAACTAGCCTAAAATCAGAACACAATAAGAAAACACACAGATATCCCTTACATAGATAGAGAGAGCCCTCTCTGAGTACAAGAAGGCTATGTCCTTGGGCTCCAAAGATTGGTTTGATGTTACACTGTCATTTGGCTTGCCAATCAGCCAAATCACGGGACACTAACATCATCAACAATCAACGATCTTACAATGACAGAACTGGCCTCGGTTACAAAGAAGAAGAAGCAGGATCTTCTACAACAAAATACAATGAACCTATGAGATCTGACATGCATGTAGAATTCATTGGACAAGATTTGCAAGAACAACCTCGGAAGACAATTCCTCAACGAAGATTTCCATCCAGGTACCAACATATCTTTTATGGCTATTGTTATTCATGTGTAAAATTTGGTCATAAAGTTGTGGAATGTCGCACGTACCCTAGGAACCAATAAAATTCCAGGATATCTGTCAAATATGAACCTTCCAAGGCTCAACAAAACATCAATAGATTTGAAAATTTAAGAAATAATATTGAAAGTTACAAATGTCAAAACTTTGGACACATAGCTAGAGACTGTAGACTTGAAAATCTTCCTGAAGAATCTTCGAAGCCACAAAATGAACGAACATGGAAGACGAAGAAGACTAATAATTGTGCTCTTGCTCTCAAGACTCAAAACAACAAAGATGTGTGGTATTTTGATAGTGGTTTTTGAACGCATATGACTGGAGATAGAAAGAAATTTGTATCTCTAAAAGAGAAGAATGATGGAACCGTGTCCTTTGGAAATGATAGATCTTCAAATGTTATAGGATCAGGTACCGTCACTCTTGGAAGAAAAGATGCTCTAGCCAAGAATGTTCTATTGGTTGAAAACATGAATCACAATCTGCTCAGTGTTGGACAAATGTGTGATCAAGGAAAAACAATACTATTCAACTCCACAAAATGTGAAATCAGGAAAGGCAGGTATGGTGAAATTGTGGCTACAACAAGTCGAGCTCCAAATGACATATATGTTCTATATGAAGCAACTAAAGCACATCTAATAGCTAAAGAGGATGATATAATGTTTGGTAGCAATGATGATTGATTAAGTAAGAAATTTTCTACAAAGATGAAAAGTGATCTTGAGATGTCTTTACTTGGTGAGCTGACATACTTCTTAGGGCTTCAAATATCTCAGCAAGAGAAAGGAGTATTTATATATCAAGCCAAGTACATCAAGGAAATGCTCAATAAATTCAAAATGGAAGATTTCAAACCCATCCTTACTCCAATGGTAACAGGTTTCAAATTGAGCATAGACGACTCATCTAAGGATGTGGATCAAAGGTTGTACAGATCTATGATTGGTAGTCTTCTATATGTAACAACCTCCCGGCCAAATGTTATGCAAGCAGTTGGACAAGTATCAAGATTCCAAGCAGCACCAAAAGAATCACATATTATTGCCATCAAAATAATTCTTCGATATATAAAGGGAAGAACATAATATGGCTTGTGGTATCCCAAGGGTAACAATCTCACTATTCATGCCTTTAAAAATGAAAATTGGGCAAGAAGCATTGATGATCATGAGAGTACTCGTGAAGCATTGCAATATATTCGCCAAAATCTTGGGATTCTCTCAAGTTCTCATTATATTTTCCTTATTTAGAATATTAAGGGGGAGTGGAAGTGTGTACAGGTCCGCAGGATGGTCGTGTGTCAGGGGGAGTGGAAGTGTGTACAGGTCCACAAGATGGTTGTATGTCAGGGGGAGTTACCCTTTGCCATTGATGTCAAAGGGGGAGAGAATGTTGTAGAAAGAGGTATCATGATCATAGGGGGGTACTTGTGTTGCCATCAATGCCAAAGGGGGAGATTGTTGATCAGCAGTTGTCATTGATGTCAACCTAAGCAACACCAGGGGATACCCCAATATTGCATGGGAATTTTGACCTACCAAATTACTATATTCTGGGTAAAGAATGATTTTTATGGTTTCTACTTGTCGAGATGTTTCCATTGATATATGGCACGCCACATAATTCTTCACAGTTTGAGAGATATTCATGTTTAGAGTTTGTAACCCTAGTTAGTGGGCTAAAACCCCTGGGGTTGTGGCATGGGCCATTGAAAAGTCAATAATTAATAATTTTTAAGCTCTTAAAATCCCTCCCACGTTCACTTGTTGAAGCCTCTCTCAACCTAAGCATTTATATAAATTGTGATCCTCATATCCTCCTTATGTAGGGATTTCGCAATCTGAAACAAGTCATCGTGGAATTTGCACTCTAACATTTTTTCTACGAAGGTTCAGAAGCTGAAATTTTTATGAGGCGAAGCCAAAATCTAGAGGAAGATGTTGTAGAAGTTTTAGATCAAGGTGCACAATATTTTAAGAGATATGATCTGTGGAATTCAGTCTTTTTGCAGGCTCCTGAAATTCATCTCAAAGAAGTGAGCTTGGAAAAATCGTCATAACTATCTCTCTGAGTATCAGATTGGAATTATGTAAAAAGTGGCAGATAGTGCACAGACTTTAGTTTTCTCTATATCAATTTTAGAGCCGAATGAAGAAACATGGACATGTGTCACACCGTATAAGTTAGCTCTACTGAAACTGTCCATAATTAGTGCATTGTGAGAGTTTGGGCATAACTCTCTCTTAAAGAATCCAAATTGGGTAGACCTATGGCATTGGAAAGAAGACTCAGTGGACTACTATAGGGATGAAAATTACATATTGGGGATCTAAAATAACAAATATACACCAAATTCAATATCGAGCTCCTAGAAGGAAAGAAAAATCTAGATCATGTGTTGTCAAGGGTTGCAAAGGACTAGAATTTCTAGGGCAAAAAAGAAAAGCAAGGTGTAGCAGAGGGTAGCATGACAAGAGTAGCAATCAACGTGCAGAAAAATAGTAAGAAGTTCATCACATGAAATCTTCAAGTGGGCAGCACTACATACAGTCACTCTAAAGGTATCATTGTACTAAGTCATTGTAAATACATTATTGTAAAAATTGTTCTAGTGTCTATCTATCAAGAGTTGAAGAGGAAGTGTCGGGAGGTCTAGGATCATCATTAGGTGGTTGTGTCATAGTTGGGGTTATGGTATAGTGTGTCTTCTTCTTCTACATCATTCTATATCATTTTAAAGTGGACCATTTTCCTTGATAGGGGAGTCCATTCTTCTTTTATTCTTCTATAGGGTGGTAGGGTGGTGCTAGGTTGGTGCATGAAGTCACCAATAGGTTCAAGCCTGTGAAAAATTCAGGGTGATAGGGTGGTGCTAGGGTGTGTTGTAGCTCATTGGGTGTTGGGGCATCCATTCAGTTGACTACTGAAGAATCTCAAGCGTTAGAGTGTCCATCCAGTGGGAGCTGGAGAAGAATGTTTTTCTAGATTCTAGGAAGTTGGAGATTTATTTTCAATTGGAGTTGAATATTAAAGAATTATTAGAAATCATTAGGTGATTTTTTTCCCGGAGTGGGTTTCCACCTTAAAAATTGTGTGCATTTTTGTTCCTTTGTTTACTACTATCTATTAGTCATCAATAAATTTTTTCTTTTTATAGATGACTAAATACTTATCCTAGATTTCTAAAAACAAAATTCATGAATATTCTAAGTTTTAGAAATCTCACTGCCTTCATTATCCTTAGGATACATTTTTCACTATCTCACTACTCTATCATGTCATGGTCAGCCTACCACTCCCATAAGACCCATCGTGGGCTCATGACACTCATGTCTGTCCATTTTCACACCCATGACCTCAGTACTCTGTTTTGCCTACCCACGACCCTTCCACTTCCACCTAGGATTGGAAAGTAGCCTACTCTTCCCCCTATTCATCAAATTCCTCAAGTATTGGCGGTCTCAAGCTACCTCTCTAGGCTCTTTAGATAAATAAAGATTAGTAGTTTTGGGTCTGCAATGCATAAAGTTTGTCAAAAGCTCTGTTTTACACCTGAAGTCCCCAAGTCAAGTTTTCAGCCAAAGGCAAAGTCCAAAGAGCCTCCCACTAGGTCACTAGGGTTTCATAGGTTGTAGAATTGTCTTTAATTTTCTAAAGTACTGTTTTTTATGAGCTAGAGGCTGCATAAAATGTGAAATAAGGTCAAGCAACTGTTAATTCAAATTAGATCAGAAATACCTTCAAGAAGGATTGCTTTGCCAAAGAAAACATTCTGCAAAAGGATAATTGTGCATCTTAAAAATTTCTACAGGAATGATTGAGATAGATATCATACAAATAAATAGGTAAGGTAAGAGGCCATCTCGTCACTAAAAGAAATCCACAACAAAGAAGAGGAAGCATGCCTATGTTCAAAGAGAATCAAGGTTTTTAAGGACTAATTGGCTAAACAGTGTTGTCAACCAAGAAGCCAATGCAAAGGACCACAAGGACATAGACGCATCAACACAATCAAGCATAATTTGAAGATTTTTAGAATTTATAAATGAAGAAGGGAAAAAGGTGAGGTGAACTGAATAGAAATGAATGAACTTGAAAGGGCTATAGAGAACTTAGAAGACAACACTAATTATTCTTCTCTTACATCCCTAAAACCTAAGATTTTGGAAATATAGGTAGAGTAGTTGAATTGAAGACTATGAGCCTCCATAATGGCAACAAAAAGTTTTAAAGGGCTGTTGAAGGTGACCTCTATGGTTTGCCAAGATAACAATGCTTCACTGCATCAAAGGGAGAGAATGCAAAGAGTATCAGTGTGAGGGAGACCAAGTCTTCAAGTGCAGTCAATGACCCTCAAATTATAAAAGGAATAAAGCATAGGGTTAAGCTTCAAAATGGAAAACCAAGCTGAGCATGAGTTTACTGTTGTGTAACTAATGTCGTCAAAATCCAAGGATGACAAAGGGGAACAAAAAAAATTGTGTCATGGCACCTGCAACAAATTAGAAGTGGCCAAGAGAAGACATAACATACATGACTTATAGTCTTTGTAAAAATAGATATATCACTGTCAAAATTAGTAAGAAGGTAAGGAAACATGTTTCCAGGTCACTTACACTCAGAAATGTCAAAAAGGGATAAATCATGCCTTTCAGTTTCTCAGTGCAGAAGAGGTTTGACAATGCCAAGACCCTCACCTTAGAAAAAGTGGGTTTTATGATTTTAATTTATTTCTCAAAGGGTATAAAAGCATCTTAGTTATCATTTTTAGCTCATTTGTCATTTGCAAGGAGATAAAAGAGCTTTTAGGAGAAAATTCTGAGTTTTTGAGAAATTTTGGGCAAGTTCACTAGCGCTGTGCTCACAGACCCCGACGCTGCACTTATAGCCTGACGCTATGCGTAGGCAAACCTGACACACCTAGGCCCGACTCACTCACTTTTCAGCCCGGCACTGCACGCAAAGGGAAAACCGACAGGCTTAACGCTGCACACAGAGCCTGGCAGGCTTGCACACGGGTAGCGCTATGCCCAGAGCAAGACCCAACTCACCCAGCGCTGCACTCAGAGGCACATGACAGTGCAGGCAGGGCGCTGCACTTATGCCAAAATTCTCCAAAATTGCAAAGAAGGTGCCAAAGGCTTAGAGAAAACCCTCCAAGCTATTTTCAAGAACCTGCAAGCAAGCTAAAACTGATAGGTGGCCTTTTTACCTCCTCCTCAGGTGTTTTTGGTGATTTAGTAGTTAAAAGGACGATCAAACCCTAGTCCTTACAAAACCTAGGTGTTCACAGCTCATGAGGTTTTCACAAACCCACAGCCCCATCATTAACCAAACTTGCCTTCATCATCTCATCCTCCTCCCTATACTCCTCCATCACCTCCTACTAACCATACCTCATCCTCTACACATACGTCCCCTCCTCAAGGAAATCTCCCTTCCTCCCCTTCTGTTGATGCATCAGGTGAAGAAGGAAGTGGCAATGAAGAATCAAGTGAAAATGAGGATGCAGGTGATGATGAATTGAGCCCATAAGAATTATAAAACATGAGGATAGAGGGTGATGATGAGTTGAATCAACAAGAGGCAAGAAACATGGAAATAGAGGATGAGAGTGGTGATGATGACAATGAAGCAACTGATGAAGAGGACAATGGAAATGAGTTGAGAAGTGAGGAAGAAGAAACCAACCATGAGGCAGAGGACATGGAAGTGGATGGAGGTGACAATCAAGACATCAGCCTAGATAACCATCCAGGCAATCAAAGCAATGACATTGATGATGAAGAAAAAGACACCATGGATACAAATGAAGCAAGCATATGAAGAAGATGAAAAGAGACCTTGCCCTACACACTATGCCTTGAAAAACAAACTCACTAGTGCCAAGCTCAAAGAGGCCCTCATTGAAATTTAAGGCACTAAAAGGAGGAAAATAAAAAGTAAACCTTATAATCTTGCCTCAATATTTTCTACAGGCTTCTTAAGCCCCATAAGGGAGACATACACCAATTTTGAATAGATTTTGACCATTTTTTGTTTTTTGTGAATTTGGAGGCTTATAAGCACAACACCCCTAGCGCTACGCTTTTTCCTCAGGCACCCTTAGAGGGAGAAATTTACATTTTTGGATTTCTCATGCTTATTACACTATGCTCACCAAATTTCAGAGCATTTGGAGTATTTTTTACCCCTCAAAAGGTCAAAAAATACCCATTTTCTACCTTTTTGCCTCAATTTTAGGCTTGGCACTGCGCACAGAGCAGTTTTGGGAATTTGAATTTTTGGATAGGTTACAGGAGCTAAATGAGAAAGTAAAAGGTATATTTTGAAATTAGACTCAATAGGATTTCCAACAAGCCATCACGGGGCAAAATCCGACATCGGGAAGGTCACCAAAACTTGGATGCAAGTGGACCAATTTTCTGCTTGTGAAGGCATTGCGCTTATAGACTACACTGTGTGTTTTTGGCCAAAAGTCAACAAAACACACTCATTTATTGAAAAATAATATTTTAGTGTTTTTTGAAGCAAATCACTCTAGAATTAGGTGCTAGGAGTTATTTTGGCATTTATTTCATGGGATATTTTGTGCCTTGGGCCTTGCATGGTCTCTTGGGCATTAATGACATTTTATGAGTGATTTTGACATTTTACAACCCTATCTAGGGTTTTTTCCCTCCTTTTCTAAATAAATAGAGCATGAGGGCTTCATTGTAAAACATTGGCATTTTTTGGCATTTTATGACTCTTTGGAGCAATACATAGTCTTTTGGAGGTTGAAAAGAAATTGGTGTTGTGGAGCTTGTGAATGACTTGTTCTGCTTGTTGATGGAGAAGACTTGCTTGCAGGATCCTTGAGCTTGGTTAATGGTGAAGTGCTTCTATTTAGTTATTTTCTTCTCATGTTTCATTATGTTTCCATATTTCTATGTTGCAGTAGAACAAAGGATTTAGACTAAGAAATGTTCTTCAAAGGCACCTTAGCTCTATTTGTTCTTCACTGTCTTTATTTTTTCCTCTGCTAGGAAATTTTAGAGAATTATTAATTTCCCTCTAGACCCCCTAAGCTTTTTTATTTCATGAATGGTTTAATATAATATATATCAAAGATGATTTATGGCTAGCCCTGCTTATTTGATGTCACTAAACACTATTCTTAAGGTCTCTTTCTAAAGTACCATTAATTAGGTCTGCCAAAGAGGTTATGTTTCGATCATACCCTTTGTTCATGCTTGAATAATTTTTTTGGAGATTTTAATAGCTATGATCAATGATGTTTAGGCATTCCCTCTTCTTTGATTAAATTTTTATGTGTATCTTGAATGTTTTCTAACTTTAAAGGTGAAATCACTAGAAGTTAAATGAGTTTCTCGCCTTCTATATTTCATTGGAATGTTTGTTTTGAACGCTTATTTGCTTGAGTTGAATCAAAGAGTTACCGGTTTGCCCTGTCTATTGATTGCTTCTTTATGCTTATGGTATTTAAGTCCCTTCTTGTTAAGAGTACATGACAAAGGATTCTTGATTGCTCTTTGCCCTACTTTTTTTCACAAACTTGATGTTCATCTCATTTCACCCAAACCTTGAGAATCCATTGACCATGCTAGATTTGTCCTGTGATGATCCCTGATCCATTGTTGAAATTTCCATGAATTTTATAGACTCCATAGCCCAATGACTTGAAAATTTCCTCAATCTATATATTCTACTTGACCATCCTACCCAACCAAAACAATCAAACAAACCCTACACTTAAAAATTAGCCTAAAATCAAACCCTAAAAAGCAAACAAGTTCACATCCTTTGCATACAAATAGAGATATCCCTCTCTGAGTTCAGGAAGGCTAGGTCCTAGGACTCCAAAGACTGGTCTGATGTAACCCTGTGCATTTGGTCTACCAATCTGCTAAATCACAGGGCACTAACACTATCATTGTACAAACACTGATAATAATTTAAGATTAACTAATTCTCTAATTGAAAGGAATAATGATTCACCCCCCCTCTCAGTATTTCCAATAGACCAATATTTCACCAACGATCAAGGTAAATATATCTGGAAACCTAGAAAAAATCGAAGAAATCTCATTGGGGGCAGCGTGCTCCCGAGACGAAGTAATATCTTACACAAAATTTTTGCAAGAGTATAGAGAAATATTCACATGGGATTATTCAGAAAGGCTAGGGATTAGCCCCACTATCATAGAGCACCATATTGACACTTGGCCAGACATACCACCAGTATGCTAGAAACAACATCAATTACACCCATATAAGGTAGAAGCAATCAAGTGAGAAATCAACAAGCTTCACAAAGCCAAGTTTATCTACCCCATAGCTTACACATCATTGGTTTCCAACCCTGTTCTCGTCATGAAAAAACAGGGCACCATTCACGTTTTTACCGACTTCCAAGATTTGAACAAAGCTTGTCCAAAATACAACTACCCTACCCCATTCATTGACCAAGTCATCGATGCTTGTGCCAGACACGAGGCCCTATCCTTCATGGATATATTCTTAGGGTATAAACAAATTCAAATTCGGCATACTGATCGATACAAGATGACATTCACCACCCCGTGGGGCACTTTCTCATACCAAGTTATGCCGTTTGGTCTTACAAATTCCAGAGCCACATTCCAGTGGGCCATGAACTATATCTTCTGTTGGGCCAAAAAAAAGCTATGTTTCACCACCATCGTTACCACAATTTTTCATACAATTTTATATATTTTCCCTTCATCTTAGAAATAAAGTAAAGGAAAATAATGCAAAAGTGAGGCAGAATGGATTAGTGATAAAGGGAGTGTTTGATAACGTAAAAACTAATTTGTCACCACCTTTATTGATAGGGAAGCAAAAAAGACAAACTGTTGACCGGATGACCAAAAGACAACAGACAAGGGAGGCAGACAAAATCATATCGGCTCTTACGAATTGGTGGAAGATGGAAAGGTACAACCACACTTGGAGTACTCAATCGACTACCACAAAGCAACAGGGTCCCATAATGAGAAAGATCTATTACTACTCCTGAATTCGCATTTAAGCTATAAAAGGCTGAAGAATGAATAAGAAAAACAATTCCTGTAATAAACTTACTCGGATAGAATCGTCAAGTTTTGTACTAATGTATTTATCGGTGGATTAATGAAGAATTTGGCGTTTTTGGAATAGACAACTTTGGAGTATTCCCTAGCAGTAGGCTTCTAGTGGCTTTGGGCCCAGCCCTAGGGGTTCTTCTACTATTTCTGTGCTTTACGTTTATTTACAGAATTTGTGTTCTCAAGCTATCCATTGCATTTCATAATATATTGTTTGAATCAGTTAATTGCGAGCATGAGATGTTATATCTTCCTTTTTAATAGACTTGTTTACCATTCATGTTCTTTTATCTGAATTCAATGTTTTTATAATTGCTAGATTAGTTCCAACACAACTGTTGTTCAATTCTGCATCTAGTTGACGTTTGATATTTTCATCATCATTGTGAGCATTTGGTTGATGTTTAATTCAAAAGGGTTTTATTAGTCGATTAAAAGAGAATTCCATTGCAAAATCTAGAATAAATGGTTACTGTTCAATTTTATTAGAATTGATGTTCAATTTGTTAAGGTTGTTGTTCAATTCATCAAAGTGTGTTGTCCCATTGCAGTCTATTCCTTTTAGTCTTAAGTAAGTTATTCCTGCATAGGCTTAGAACATATTTAGTTCCCTTGAAGATTCAGAAGCATTTCATAATTCACTTTCAAGTTGATTTGATTGAAATTGAAGAATTAGACAATCTTCCTTATGATAATTTAGCATAGTTAACCTCCGATGTCACTTGCATATATTATTCCTACACTCTTGAAATAACAAGACTTGCCCTGGGTTGATAATTAATGAAGAGCAATGAGGTTACCTTTAAACAGTCACCATTATGACCTGACATTTTGCCGCCGTTTCTGGGGAGAGTGTTTAAGGGTGATGCCCTTTATTTCTTTTTTTTTCTTTTTTTGTGAAAGAATTGGGTATTGAAAAGGAGAGGTAAGAACCTGTTGGGCCAGAATTGTGAATTACAGATAAATCACGCTTCCCTAATAGGTGCTAGTCTAGAACAATAGGTGATGTTATCCCCCCATAAATTTTTGACAGGCAAAGTAGGGGGCTAATTTGTTCCTGAGCCTTCAATGAATGCATCTCCCCTGAGACACATCATCCTTGAAGTTTCCTGGGCCTTTTCCTTTGATAATCCCCTCTGCTGATTTCCATGCTAAAGACCCTCTGATTGCAAGAATTTGTGCTCCTAAAGGCCTTCATTACCCCCCTTGTACTCTTGCAAAATATCCCTTTTCATCCCTTTTTACCTTTGTCAAAGTCCCCCTTCCTCCCCTAAATCATCCCCAAAAATCCCTTTAAATCAAACCTCTACCCTTTGTTTAGCCAAATTCCCCTTTGTTCCCCTTATCGTTTCCCTTCCCAGGCCTAAAAATGCATTAAAAATGGCCTAAAAAGCCATTTTCTCTGTATTATGGGTCCTAGCCCCTTTCGGCCAAGCCCTTGTATCCATTCCCCCCCACAGAACCCAACGCTATGACCAAGCGCTGGCCCAAAAGGCGTAGATCTCCATTGATTTGTCGGGCGCAACCTCGACCGTCGATCTTGGTAGATCGAACGGCTATCATTAAATCTGTAGCGCTTGGGTTTCCCCCATTCATTCCCCAGATTGCGCCATCGCAGTCTGTTTAAAGCATTGATCCAACGGTCATCAATCTTCCCGCGCCGGTGGTCCCCATACACAGTTCCATAAAACAACCCAGTTTCTATCACACTGCCTTTGCGCGGTGGGCGGTTTTTCCCGATGGCCCAGCGATTCCATACACCGCGTGACACCTGTCCCCATGCACGATTTCAAAACTGCCGTCCCTGTGCGTTAACATCGTCCATCGCGCATTATTGTTCAGACACGGATGCCCAGCGATATTGCCGTGGATCGTCCGATCTGGGGCGGGCCATCCAACGGCTATCACCCACCGAAGATGCACGATAGTTAACCCAGATGCACACGCAATAAATCAGGGTATGGCCTGCCATTCTTCACCCTCCATTGCATCTTCAGCCGTCGATCTCCTCCCAAGATCGGATGGTTCACATTCAATTTCCCCCGCTGTTGACTATTCCGCCATCGCCCGGCCCTCCACATCATTCGTCCACGTGTCTCCTCCGTACATTCATCACCCCCACGAGCATCCATCGTACATGCGCCCATTCCATTACATATAGTTGGTTCTTTTTTGTGTTTTTTAAAGGTTTTTTGTTCAAATTTGCTCCGCAGACTACCAACCACCCACCAGAGCGTTTTTCACCATTTCTCTACAATTTTTCCTCCATTTCGTCATCTGCACGGCCATTTCCTTCATCCACACTGCATCCATTATCCCCGTCCATGGATTTCGTGACAAGTTTGTTGTTTTGCAGGGTTTCAAGCGCGGAAAACCGCCATGGCTCATTGTTCCTGTCACAGTGGCAGATATGCAGGAAAAGGCCATGTACAAAGATACATTTAATGAAGAAAAGGCCCAAGGAAGTGTTTGACATGATTGTAATCAAAGGACAGGGTCAAAATTCTGTCACTCTCCTCCGGAGCCATTAAAAGCACATAGTTCACGACCAGAAGGTAACTGTGGGAGCGGCAAAGAGAAATCAACTAGGAAATCAAAGAGTCAAAGCATTAAACTGGAGATTTTAAAGGATTAATCCAGTTTTTTAGAGGCAAGGTACTAGATTGAAAACCCCGAAGATCAATCAGAAGTTTAATGCACAAGAAACCATACCACCAAGGTTTTCTACAACCGTAGAATGTTTTTCTTTATTAGAGGACAAAGTGCCCATGCAGTTTTTATTATACATCGTGTTCCTGCAGTTTCCTACCCCAATAGCAGTCCTACATGATCAGAAGCATTTGTTGCATAAGTATGGCAGAATTCAATGTCTTTCATTTACCTTTTGTTTATTCACCAAAAGTACTGTAGAAGCACCATTGCTAGAATGCATCAAAGTCATATCAGAAGTAAAATGAGCCCTGGAAAAGACCACTCTTTCTCCCAAAGAACACCAGGAATTGAATGCACAGGATTTAAAATAGAATGGGCTTCGGCCCTCTTTCTTTTCAGAATTTTAATACTGCATTTAGTCTTCTACCTACCTTCTCTGCTTCTCTTCAGCTATAAAACTCATGAGAAAAACATTGTAAAGGTTGTTGATCAGTTATCAGAGAACTGCAAGTAGTTTCTTTTGAGACACAGTCTCCGTGTAAAGATTGTAAGATAGGTTGAAGGATATGTTTTCAGACTGAGTGTTAAGCTATTGGAAATATTGTACTTGATTGGTATTGTTATCTAATATGACAAGCACATTTCTTTGGATCCTGATCTGAAGTAGCGGTGATGTTTTCCTATCTCTGTGTTTACATTCATTTCATTTCGCTTCTACTGGTTTGCATCAGAATATTGGCATAGCATTTACCCTTGTTAGGTACCCTATGTTTCTGTTCTCCTTGCCCTTTATGTTTCTCTTCTAAATGTATTATGTAAGGAATGTTTTCAGTTGGTTTAACCAATGTAGTGGATGCTATTGCCTGCTCTCTGATGTATGAATTAAATGAATTCAGTTCTTAGATGTTTCTTGTTATAGATTTAGTTGGAAGATTTGGGAACACTAGGGATTAGTGTTAGATCTGTCCACTAGGATCCTTGTACGACCTGCTGATTTGTAACTTTGTGCTCTGAATCTATGTTATCTCTTCTCCTCTTACTCTCCACATCATAATCATCTTGAAGATCCTAAGTTTCAGATGACTAGCCCAATTGAAAGCCTGCCTATTGAGTAGCAAGAAAATCCTTTCCTGACTCCATTACCCAATGGTTTTAAATATTTCCTGGAACATTTCAACTCTGCCTTATCCCTCTTTTCTCATCCTTGTCGTACATTGAACCCTTCTTTCCTGATAACTAGCAACCAAATCAAAACAAATCAAACAAACAAACCTTGTGCCTATAACTAGCCTAACATCATAACATTTGAGCCTCACAGTCATAAACCTTTGCTCATATAGAGAGATCCCTCTCTGGACCCAGGAGGGCTAGATCCTGAGGTCTGAAAGTGGTTCTAATGTTGTCTCATCTTTTGGTCTTGCCAATCTGGCCAAAACATGGGAACCCCAACATAATGGCGACGCCCATAATGGAGACTCCGCTGGGGAACTGAGTGCATTACACCTTAAACATTCCTAGGCACTCAAAACACCTACAATCTCTGGTTAGCTTGGAAATTAAACACTCCTATTCTCACATCAACCTCTATACCATTTGTTGTGTTTTCCCATACTCTTGGACAGAGTCTGGAAAAGGGCCAGGTAGTCTCCGGATCTCACACTCTTTCAAAGGTGACATATCTGGTAAATGCCTTCGCAGTCAATCTCTGGTTAGAGTTTGCTGTGTTTGAAGATATCCTCGAAAAGGGACATCTCAAGAGCACTATGGTGGACAGTGTACCCTCCAAAAAACCTCCTAAACCCTCCACCTGGCGACTTCAATATTCCCTAAACGTTTCAAAGACTCCACTGGTGATTAGTAGGCCTGCTGATTATCTTGGTTTACATTAGAATCGACTGGGAGACCATCCCTCGTAACAACATCAACCACAGTAGAAATAACAAGTGGGGTTAAGCTGCTTGGTCGGAAACAACATTCTGGCTTCTAGAATCATTCATACAAGAGCTTACCCTAACCCAGACCCACCTGAAATAGTTGAAAACCCTGAGAGCATCCTCAAGGGGGCTCATACACCTAAAGGATCAACTATTTCCAAGCACATCCATAGAGCTAGTTCTGCACCAGAATATCTTACAGCTCTATCACATTTTCACCTTGACCTAGACCTACCTAACAGCTTATCTAGAACTAGGTCATTCAGTAGCTTAGACCAGCCAGACCCTGAGCTTCCTGATTCACCACAGCAAGGTGGTAGACACCTTGGGAATAGACAGACCCCTCCATCTACACCTCCTGATTTACACTTCATACAAAACTTGGGGCTCAGTCACCCTAGGTATGCTCATCAGTTCTCTACTGGTCATAACATCTCTGTCATCCATATACCTACTACCCAAGCCCCTCTATCTCATCAAAACATCATCATGGCAGCTTGGTATGCACCTCTAGTTTTACCCCAGCCTCTAGTACCCTTACCAAATGATTATCAGTCTAAGATTCCACATTTCACTGCAAAAGAGTACACCACAACCCAACAGCATGTGGATAAAATGGAAGATTCTTTTGACTACATGGAAATTGATGATGACACAGTCAAAATGAGAATTTTTTCCCAAAGCCTAGGGGGTGATGTGAAGAAATGGTTCAAGGGCCTACCTCCAGGTAGCATCAATGATCTTCTGGGGTTATACCAGACTTTCATAAACAAATGGGAAACTAGGGCAAATCCTCGCCAAATCCTAGCAGAATACATGACCCTTAAAAGAAACGTAGGAGAGAGTGTTCACAATTACACAACAAGGTTCAACAACATTTATAATGCTCTCCCCCCACATATGAAACCTCCACAAGGCATGGCCCTAGCAAAATATCCTGAAGGCTTTGATGCTGACATGGCCTATGAGCTTAGAGACAAGGAATACAACACATTGGAGGACATGCAGAAAGGAGCAGTGAAGATAGAAGCCAACCTGATTGAGAAAAGAGCAAGACTGAAAGCCGAAAGAAGGGTAACATATAGAGATGACAATGTAGCCTCCACATCTGACCAAAATTATGATAAGCTGTCTAAAAATGTGGATAGGTTACAACAAATGATGGAAAATATGGTTGTCACCGTTAGTAATCAGAACAAGAACTAGAACCAAAACTTTAGAAGAAACAATAACGTTCCCAACAGACAAAGAAAATCAGATCAACAAGTTATTCCCCCATTCCAAGAGAATTTTCTTGATGAAGATGAGGGAATCATAGAAGAGTCTGAGGGAAACAAAATTAATATGTTTGAAATAGAAGATTCAATCCATAAATGTTATTCAGAAGAAGGCCAGCCTTCACCCTCTGGTTGGGAGGAGGAATGGCTAGAATCTGAAGATTACAGATTAGGATTTGAAAACGCCATGATGCAGGTCAGGGAGAAATATGAACTTAGAAGCAAAAAGAGTCAAGAAATTGCCAAACCCAAAGCTTCTGAAACTAGCATAAAAAAGAGGCCTGAGAAAACTTCTAAAGCAACTGATGAAACCAACAAATCAGCAACTGAGAGTTCTGGAAAAAATAGAGAAAAAGACAACCAATACACTAATACACAAGGTAAATCAGCTAGCAGCACTAGCGCTGCAGTTAGTGCTCCTAATGAAACTGTCACAAACACTGTACATAACGAAAATCAGCCCACTGACTTAGCCACTAATATAGTGGCAAATAAAACAGAGATGAGTATGCCAAAGAGTCAGTCCCCTTTCAATTTGGAAAGTGAGATTGCAAGAATTAAAATCTTTATCCCACTTTCTGAGCTGGCCACTCAGGATGTATATAAAGGCCAGATTTTGAGAGCTTTGAACTTAGGTGAGAATGGTGACTCTGTCAATTTGAATGATGATCAACCTGCCCTCTTGTTTGGTCCTAAGATAGAGGGGATGTTTTAGGAGGGGGTAGTTCCGCCTTTCTATTTCAGTCTCAACATTCATGACAAGATCCTGCACAATGCAATGCATGATTCTGGAGCATCCCACAACCTAATGCCTAAGGTAGTTATGGAAAGACTAGGTCTAGAGATAACCAGAACCTACAAATATTTATACTCTTTTGAATCTAGCAGAGTAAAATGCCTAGGCCTGATCAAAGACTTGTGTGTGAGCTTAACTCAAATCCCAGCTAAATGCATGGTTATGGATGTTGTGGTGGCAGATGTGCCACCCAAGTATGGCATGCTACTATCCAGATCATGGGGAGCCAAGCTGCAGGGTACAATGCAGATGGATGGCTCATATGCCATAATCCCAATATTTGGCCAACTCAGAAAAATGTATAGGGAGACACAGATGAAATTCCTAGTTAGCAGCCCCGAGAGACCAGAAAATTCACCTGTTTATTCTGTACATACCAACCTTGACTCCTTCATCTTTGTAGTGATGAATCTTTGGAAGATTCAGGGTCCCAAAACAGAGACACAAACGGAGGGGCAGAAGCCATGGACTTTAACATAATGGCTGCTCTGGATTTAGAGGATAACGAAGAAGAAAACTGCAATGAAAACTGTAGGATATGCGGTGGAGACCTTACCCTGAGCGAACAAGAAACAAAGCGTGAATAGCCATCTGGCCAGATCCCTGAAACTCATACATTTCACGAGGAACAAAGCGATCCACAACCTAGTACATACTCTATAACACAACACAATAGTGAACCCAGCTATAAGGGAGAGAACAATGATAATCATGAGAATAACCCCTTATGGGAAATGAGCTTTGACGGGTCCTGTACTAGAAGGACTGCAGGGGTAGGGGTATGGTTACACAATACAGAAAGTGACTACGCTGAGAGCCACACCTGTAGTCTACTTTTCAAATGCACAAACAATGTTGCTGAATACGAGGCCCTAATCTTAGGTTTGAATCTGTTGAAGAAAATAGGAGCTCGTAGGATAACCGTAAGGGGAGACTCAGAGTTAGTTATTAAACAGGTAAACGGGTAATACACAGCGAAACATCCTAGGCTGAGAGCATATAGGAATGACACCATGGATCTTCTGAAAACGTTTGTTGAATACAAATTAGTGTTCGTTCCTAGGAGTCAAAATGTCATTGCAAATGGATTGGCTTTCCTAGCCAGTTCCTACCCCAAGACTCCCAGCGACCAATAGATCATCGTTCAGACCAAATTTCGACCTGCTGTGCTGGATAATGAAAAATAATGGCAGGTCTTCGAAGGTGATAAACAGATTGAAGACTTCCTGGTAGGCAGAAACGAGTTCAAATTTTCTGATTCAGACTCCCAACCTGACAGTAGTTGCCTAAGTGATGAAAGCTTGAATGAGGAAGAAACACCCTGTAACATAGAAATAAACTCTTTATATGAACAGATTGGAAATCGAAACCGCAAATCTGAAAATGTAGATAGTGAAGAGGTAGAGGTGCTGCAGGCCAAAGACAAGAATATACCCAGAGGCCTAGCACCCTTAGAGGACCTTTTTGACTTTGATGATGTGGAAAAAAAGCCCACTATAGAACATGCAGACTCTGATGTGGAGGAATGCAACGTAGGCACTGAAGATAAACCCAAAATGATTAAACTGGATAAGTCTTTACCTGCAG
The DNA here is from genome assembly GCA_034641835.2 of Pinus albicaulis. Lineage (NCBI taxonomy): Eukaryota > Viridiplantae > Streptophyta > Pinopsida > Pinales > Pinaceae > Pinus > Pinus albicaulis. The sequence goes on from CM076581.1 coordinate 893,361,757, forward strand.
ACATGAAGAAGAAATACATTGACCTTTTCAAGGAATTCATTGATGTGTTTGCATGGAGCTATGAGGACTTAAAGGCCTATGACACAAATATCATTTAGCATAAGATACCCTTGAAAGAAAATCAGAAGCCCTTTAGGCAAAAAATTCGTAGAATCAATCCTAAACAATTTCCTGCAGTAGAGAAAGAGATCAAGAAGATGTATGAAGCAGGTATAATTGTGCCTGTAAGGTTCTCTGATTTGGTATCATACTTAGTGGCTGTGAGGAAGAAAATAGGAGAAATCAGACTGTGTATAGACTTTAGGAATCTTAATAGAGCCTCACTCAAGGACAATTACCCTTTGCCTAAAATGGAACATATCCTTCAGAAGGTAGTGGGCTCTAAAAGGATTTCCCTGCTAGATGGTTTCTCCAGATATAACCAAGTCTTAGTAATCCCAGAAGACCAACTCAAAACAGCCTTTACCACTCCATGGGGCACCTTTATGTATGTGAAGATGCCTTTTGGATTGATGAACGCTGGGGCAACCTTCCAAAGGGCAATGGACATAGCATTTTCAGATGAGATAGGCCACTTCATTGTTATCTACTTGGATGACATAACAGTCTATTCCAAGACTGAAGAAGAACACCTAGACCATATGAGAAAGGTGTTTGAAAAATGCAGAAGGTTCGATCTCTCCCTGAATCCTAAAAATACTGTCTTTGGGCTACAGGAGGGTAAACTCCGTGGCCACATTATATCCTAGAAGGGAATTAGGATAGACCCACAACGAGTTGAGGGAATACTACAAGTCACACATCCCAGAAACATCAAGGAATTACAGTCTTTCATTGGGAAGATTAACTTCCTTAGGAGGTTTATTCCGAATCTGGCTGAACACCTTAGGAACATGACTAACATGTTGAAGAAAGGTGCAGGAGTTAAGTGGACCGTGGGAGCTAAACAATCTTTTGAATCAGTGAAACTTTCACTTACCCAAGCTCTCGTCCTGATCAGCCCAGATTTCTCCAAAGATTTCTTGATCTTTTCATTCGCCTCTGAGCATACAGTGGTTGCAGTCTTGTTGCAGAAAAACATAGAAGGAATGGAACATCCAATTGCCTTCTTTAGCAAAGCACTCAGAGATGCACCCTTGAAATACAACATCATGGAGAAACAGGCCTATGCTCTGATTAAGGCCTTGAAAGAATTCAGGGTGTACATATTGCATTCTCATATCATAGCTTATGTGCCCAACATCATAGTCAAATATATACTATCCCAAGACCCAGATGGGAAAAGGGGCAAGTGGATAGCAGTGATCCTAGAATATGACCTCAAGATAAAACCCACCAAATTGATTAAAGGTCAGGGCTTAGCTAAATTAATGGCTGAATCAAACTTGCAAGCGCTAGACATCAACATGATAAATACCTTGGATGAGCAACTAGAATTGCCTGATCCCACTGTTAAGGAAGAATTTCAGAGCTCTCCTTGGTATTCCGACATTCTGTATGTGCTTACACACCTCAATGCCCCTCCCGGATTATCGAAGACCAAGGCCAGATTCTTAAAGCTAAAAACCAAAAATTACTGCATTGTGAATGAAAATTTATACTGGAAGAATCCTAATGGACTGTTGCTTAAATGTTTGCCCGAAAATGAGGCAGAGAGGGTTAAAAAAGAATTCCATGCTAGAGAATGTGGAGGCCACCTAAGTTGGAAAGCCACTGCAAAAAAAATAATCAGGGCTGGCTACTATTGGCCCACACTCTTCAATGATGTCCATAAAATGATAGTTGCCTGCCACAAATGTCAGATATTTGAGGGCAAAAGAAAACTCCTCCCTTTACCCCTACAACCCATCACTGTTGAAGGTCCCTTTCTGCAGTGGGGCCTAGATTTCATAAGGGAGATTCAGCCTGCTTCTTTTGCACAACACAAATGGATCCTAACAGCCACAAACTACTTCACTAAGTAGATAGAAACCATACCTACTAGGAATGCCACATATTCAGTCATCATTAGTTTCCTAGAAGTTCACATCCTCTCTCGGTTTAGCTACCCAAGGAAAATAATCACTGATAATGCTACTGCTTTCGAATCCAAAAATATGGTTGATTTTTGTCACAGGTACCAAATAGCGCTTGGTCATTCAACTGCCTATTACCCTCAAGGTAATGGATTAGCTGAATCATCAAACAAGAGCCTGGTGATCATCATCAAAAAGCTGCTAGAAGAAAACAAAAAGTCATGGCATAAAAAGCTAGTACATGCCTTGTGGGCTGACAGGCTTACAAAAAAGAAGTCCATTGGCATGTCACCTTTTCAGCTTGTATATGGTACAGAAGCAGTATTCCCTACCAGCCTTGGGACACCAGTGATCAGGTTGGTCCAAGAGATCCAAACAGAAGAAGATAGTATGGTGAGGAGAATAAACCAAACAATCCATCTTCAACAAACAAGAGAAGAGGTCTACAATAGAGCAGTGAAATTTCAGGAGAACATAAAGAAATTGTTTGACAAAAGAACCAAAGCTGCTAATTTCAAAGTTGGAGATAAGGTTTTGAAGTGGGATTCGAGAAGAGAGGATAAAGGAAAGCACAACAAATTTGACAGTTTGTGGCAAGGTCCATACCTCATCCAGGCCACTGTCGGTCCAAATGCTTTCTTCTTACAACAACTAGATGGTACATAGCTGTTTGGGGGTCCTGTCAATGGCAGGATGCTCAAACACTACTTCTGCTAATTCGAAATTTCCAGTTTCATTTCCATTGTACATACCATTGCAGCTTTTGATTTTCAAGAAAAAGAAAAAAGTTTCAAAAAAATATAGGAAAAAGAGAGGTTCATACATGCCTAAAACATGGACCTCTGATATGCAAATGAGTGGCTCTAATAAACTCAAAACCTGAGCCAAAGAAAGTAAAACAACTGGTCCTAACATGCCAAAAATCTGGATCAGCAAAGGAAAAATAAGGATCAGCTCTAACATGCCCAAAACCAGAGCTGAAATGAAGAAAAGGAGGTGACTCTAACATGCTCAAAACTTGAGTCACAAAAAGGAAGGAAGGATGTTTCAAGTTCAGATCCCTAGCCTTCACAGTTTTGTTTTAAGCCTTCTGCAAGTTTCTGTCCATGTGCAACCGTTTTTATGCCTTAGATCCACAGCAAGTTAGACAGTCTAATCCTGGCTTGACTTTTTTTCAATTTTATGTTTTAGAATGTAGAGAAGAAATCTGCTGGACAGTTTAATCCCAGCAGATATTAGTCTAGGTAGAGAAACATATGAGACAAACAGTCTAATTTGGTCTCATGGAGGAATAAGGGTATATTTAGAATAGGTTTATTTTCTATTTGTGAAAAATAAATATGTAAAGGGTCTGTTAGCTCAAATGCACCCTAGAAGAAGAAAAAATGCTAGGATTGTAGTATGGGTAGGTAGATTGTTGGGGAAAGTTTTTTTGCTGATGAAAGGTCTACATATTGTGGTAGCTGATCTAAAGAAAGAAAGGGATGTGCCAAGCAGCAGGCATCTGGCCTACACCAAAGATTTATCCTCTGAATTCTTGACTCCTTCAAGAAGAAGCCATCCCCATGTGGAGCCACTGTTAGCTCCCCATAAATTTTTGACAAGAAAAGTATGGGGCTAATTTGTTCCTGAGCCTTCAATGAATGCATCTCCCTTAAGACACATCATCCTTGAAGTTTCCTGGGCCTTTGCCTTTGATAATCCCCTCTGCTGATTTCCATGCTAAAGACCCTTTGATTGCAAGAATTTGTGCTCCTAAAGGCCTTCATTTACCCCCCTTGTACTCCTGCAAAATATCCCTTTTCATCCCTTTTTCCCTTTGTCAAAGTCCCCCTTCCTCCCCTAAATCATCCCCAAAACTCCTTTTAAATCAAACCTCTACCCTTTGTTTAGCCAAATTCCCCTTTGTTCCCCTTATCGTTTCCCTTCCCAGGCCTAAAAATGCATTAAAAATGGCCTAAAAATCCATTTTCTCCGTATTATGGGTCCTAGCCCCTTTCGCCCAAGCCCTTGTATCCATTTCCCCCCACAGAACCCAACGCTATGACCAAGCACTGGCCCGAAAGGCGCAGATATCCATTGATTTGTTAGGCGCAACCTCGACCATCGATCTTGGTAGATTAGACGACTATCATTAAATCTGCAGTGCCCGAGTTTCCCCCGTTCATTCCCCAGATCGCGCCATCGCCCTCCGTTTAAAGCATTGATCTGACGGTCATCAATCTTCCCGTGCCGATGGTCCCCATACATGGTTCCATAAAACAGCCCGGTTTCTATCGCACCGCCTTTGCGCGGTGGGAAGTTTTTCCTGATGGCCCAACGATTCCATACACCGCGCGACACCTATCCTCATGTACGATTTCAAAACCGCCATCCCCGCGCGTTAACGTTGTCCATCGCACATTGTTTTTCGGACACGGATGCCCAACGATATTGCCGTGGACCGTCCGATCTGGGGCGGGCCATCCAACGGCTATCGCCCGTCGAAGATGCACGATAGTTAACCCAGATGCACACGCGATAACTCAGGGTATGGCCCGCCATCCGTCGCCCTCCGTTGCATCTTCAGCCGTCGATCTCCTCCCGAGATCGGACGGTTCACATTCAATTGCCCCCGCTGTTGACTATTCTACCATTGCCCGGCCCTCCATGTAATTCGTCCACATGTCTCCTCCATACATTCGTCACCCCCACGAGCATCCATCGTACATGCGCCCATTCCATTACATATAGTTGGTTCATTTTCATGTTTTTTTAAGGTTTTTCGTTCAAATTTGCTCTGCAGACCGCCAACCACCCACCAGAGCGTTTTTCACCATTTCTCTGCAATTTTTCCTCCATTTCGTCATCTGCATGGCCATTTCCTTCATCCACACTGCATCCATTATCCCCGTCCATGGAATTCGTGACAAGTTTGATGTTTTACAGGGTTTCAAGAGCGGAAAACCACCATGGCTCATTGTTCCTGTCATAGTGGCAGATATGTAGGAAAGGGCCATGTACAAAGATAAATTTAATGAAGAAAAGGCCAAGGGAAGTGTTTGACGTGATTGTAATCAAAGGATAGGGTCAAAATTTTGTCACTCGCCTCCGGAGCCGTTAAAAGCACATAGCTCACGGCCAAAAGGTAAATGTGGGAGTGACAAAGAGAAATTAGCAAGGAAATCAAAGAGTCAAAGCATTAAATTGGAGATTTTAAAGGATTAATCCAGTTTTTCAGAGGCAAGGTACTAGATTGAAAACTCGGAAGATCAATCAGAAGTTTAATGCACAGGAAACCGTACCACCAGGGTTTTCTACAGCAACATAATGTTTTTCTTCATCATAGGACAAAGTGCCCATGCAGTTTTTATTATACATCGTGTTCCTGCAGTTTCCTACCCCAATAGGAGTCCTACATGATCAGATGCATTCATTGCACAAGTATGGCAGACTTCACTGTCTTTCATTTACCTTTTGTTTATTCACCAATAGTACTGCAGAAGCACCATGGCTAGAATGCATCAAAGTCATATCAGAAGTAAAACGATCCCTGGAAAAGACCACTCTTTCTCCCAAAGAACACCAGGAATTGGATGCACAGGATTTAAAACAGAATGGGCTTCGACCCTCTTTCTTTTTAGAATTTTAATACTGCATTTAGTCTTATACATACCTTCTTTGCGTCTCTTCAGCTATAAAACTCATGAGAAAAACATTGTAAAGGTTGTTGATCAGTTATCAGATAAATGCAAGTAGTTTCTTTTGAGACACAGTCTCTGTGTAAAGATTGTAAGATAGGTTGAAGGATATGTTTTCAGACTGAGTGTTCAGCTATTGGCAATATTGTACTTGATTGGTATTGTTATCTAATATGACAAGCACATTTCTTTGGATCCTGATCTGAAGCAGCGGTGATGTTTTCCTATCTCTATGTTTACATTCATTTCATTTCGCTTCTACTAGCTAGCATCAGAATATTGGCATAGGATTTACCCTTGTTAGATACCCTATGTTTCTGCTCTCCTTGCCCTTTATGTTTCTCTTCTAAATGTATTATCTAAGGAATGTTTTCAGTTGGTTTAACCAGTGTAGTGGATGCTATTGCCTGCTCTCTGATGTATGGATTAAATGAATTTAGTTCTGAGATGTTTCTTGTATAGATTTAGTTGGAATATTTGGGAACACTGGGGATTAGTGTTAGCTCTATCCACTAGGATCCTTTTACGACCTGTTGATCTATAACTTTGTGCTCTAAATCTGTGTTATCTCTTCTCCTCTTACTCTCCACATCATAATCATCTTGAAGATCCTAAGTTTCAAATGACTAGCCCAATTGAAAGCCTGCCTATTGAGTAGCAAGCAAATCCTTTCCTGACTCCATTGCCTAATGGTTTTGAATATTTCCTAGAACATTTCACCTCTTCCTTATCCCTCTTTGCTCATCCTTGTCTTACATTGAACCCTTCTTTCCTGATAATTAGCAACCAAATCAAAACAATTCAAACAAAAAATTCTTGTGCCTATAACTAGCCTAACATCATAACATTTGAGCCTCACAGTCATAAACCTTTGCTCATATAGAGAGATCCCTCTCTGGACCCAGGAGGGCTAGATCCTGAGGTTTGAAAGTGGTTCTGATGTTGTCTCATCTTTTGGTCTTGCCAATCTGGCCAAAACATGGGAACCCCAATAGGTGAAAGACTATACGACTATTTCTCCTAACTCGAAACAGATACACAGAGAGGATTGGAGGCTTACTTGTTTAGTCACTTCCAAATGGATCCTTTTATCGCTTCCGCTGCAGCTTCAAATTCAAGCGGTTTGTGAGATGAATTCTTCCTGTAAGAAAGAACACTGAAACAATAGAAGATGCAATAATATAGATATCTATTCAAGCTAGTTAGCTAAATCAGTAAAGCATAAACCATATACATCAACCAAGATCTTGAAATATGGAAAATCAAAGTCAATACAGATGCATATAGGGAAAAATAAGCAGTACTCTTTATTAATGATAGAAGGAGAGGTTACAACCTAGGGATTGATTTGAGGTGACCTTCCAGCAACGTTCGCAAGCCTCATCATAGTATAAATCTCTCCAGCAGTAGCTTCACAAATCTAGCTCTCAATTGAAAATTCTCCAACATTTCTCTACTCAAATTCTTCCTCCTCAAGCACTTAGATATGTGCTAAATTTATAGATGAACTGTAGGTTTTTTTGCAATCAATAACTTTCCAAAAATAGGAAAGAAATTTTTCCAGTCATGTAGATGTCAAATGGACACTTGGATTCGAAGCTTGACACATGTGAACTCTTATAGAAGGCACTGGCCAAGTGGAGATTCCAGAACAATGAGAATTTTGCTCCCAATGTGACCAACGCACCTGTGAATGTCAGGAAATTCTTTGTAGGGAAGCCTTGCATGGGGCTACCTACATATGAAATGCACTTAGGCCCCTTAGAGCCTGCGTTGGTGAGCTCTCATATGCTATATAATAAGCTTCAAACCATGGAAACCTTTGCTTGATGAAAGTCTTGCTTGATTTGTCTTGTTTCTTGTCTTAGGGCATGTAGCAAATAAAATGATAGGGAATGATAGACCCTTGATCATTGGTCCTGGAGATGATGTCTAGTTAACTAGGTCATTGGGAATGGTGCCCAAATTGACCTATAACAATTTCCCCCTAAAGCATGAGATCCAAATAATAAGAACATTTGATTGAGATGCTTTACATTGTGATGAGCTTGGAAACGAAGCGGAGTGGTCACGTGCATCAATATTACAATACATTACATCATGATATATCCTCTTTGATCATAATTACTAAGGGTAGGCATTCCCATATTCAGCACATAAACAATATAATAACATGTACATAATTTAGAAAGTCGTCTACATTGGAATGTTGCCCAGATGTAGACATGCCTATAGATATAGGCCCATGTTTGGATGACAATATGTATGTAAGGTCACCGTACATATGATGTGTACAAAATTCCAGAAATCACAGCCTAGATGGCTGAAACTATATCTGTGGTCTTCTTATCTCGTTCACTCGATCATTCAGGTACAAGTCTAGCCATGCGAATATATGATTTGTAGTCAAACATGGAAATACATCGTTTGATTACCAGCCAATAATGTGAGTTGTTAAAAAACATGAGAGAACCACCATTAATGTCAATGACCCTCAAGGTACTGCAGTACATTCGTAAGGCGTGAATAGATGATTTTATGTCGAACGCGAAACAAAATCTTTTGGTCAAAGGTCTGGAAGCGAGGATCTTGTCGATGCTGTAACAAGCCTCATGGTACTGGAATCTAATGTTTCTAAGTGAACTTCCTAGATATTGATTTGTCGTCGATAGGAAGTCACCTTATCGCAAAAATAGAGTTACTGATTTCGGAGACAAGGGTATGACTTGATATAGCAATTGTTACACCATTTTTTGGTCATCTAACCTACTATCATTAGATGGACCCAAGTACACCATGTAAGACCAATTTCACCCTAAGTAAAATTTCCTTCACTATGTAAAATAACTTAATAAAGCACATTTATTAGGTTGTTTATGGTCTAAACAGGAAACCCCAAAAGGAAATATTAAACAAACCTATATTTGTTTGATTTTCCTCAAGGAATAATTAATTAAACAATAATTTAATTATTATTCCTGGTCATGTTTAACCCAAAACAAATAAATTAATTAGATAAATCTTTATTTATCTTATTATTTTCTAGGAATAATTATTTAAACCTTATTTAAATAATATTCCTTGTTAAATATGACTAAATCACCCATAAATAATTAAATAAATCATTATTTATTTGATTATATTTTAACCACCTCCTTAAAATGATAAATAAGTAATTTATTTATTTATTATTCACAAATAAAGGGATTTGACCCAAGTCAAATACTTTTTCCCTCCAACAAATATAATAAAATATTCCATAAAAGATGGATCTAGATTTGGTTAATGTTATTTTAATCATGCACCAAGATCTAGAATGACCCAATATTTTGTTATAAATAGGAGGGTTTTTCCTACCATTCTTCACCTTTTGTTGCCTATTAGATCACTTTGGATCTAGACTCTTGGTCTGACTTTGAGCCATTATCATTGTCATATTTTCCATTTTTTGTTGTGTGAGCTCCCTTTGAGTTCTATCTTTGTCTGGGTTTTCTACACCAACAGGAGAGAGAAATGTTAGATCTGAAGTGCTGAGGACTTCCAAGAACCCATCCCATTGAGGAGAATTGGAAACACCTTCTTGTTTTCCTCCCAGGTGCCCTTAATACAAAAATTCTTTCAAAAATATTGTTCTTGTCTTGTCTATTGGATGTATGGAGAAAAACCTTATTTTTACTGCTTAATGTCTCTTTATGCATAGATCTGGTTCTCTGCAGCACTTGTCTTGATCAAATAACTACAGATCTGAATATATTGGCAACCATCTTTGATGTTAGGGCTATAAGTTATGCGCAGCTAAAGTGGTATTTTTTCGTACACTTTGACAAAAGATTCATACTAACAATTGGCGACTCCACACGGGTTTTCAATTACGACCGCTGTCGTTTTTCATATTCCTGCATATCCAGCTACTTCAGACCCTAGGGTTTCTTTTCAGCTTTTTTTTTTCCTATTTTTCTTTTGTTTTTAACCTATAAAACCCTAAAACATTAAAATTTCTAACTTCCGCGTGTTTCGGGACCTATTGCACAGGTGACAGACATCAGACAGCAACTTTTTCGGAAATCTTCCGCCGAGACACTCGGAACTTCAGGTCGCACTTTTCAGCCCAGAACCTGCGACCTGGACTCCAGGTCGCACTTTTCAGCCCATTATCTGTGACCTGCACAGAAAACAGGTCAAAACCTGCGACCTGCCAGTTTTTCTGCTATTTTTCTGCAATTTTTCTGGGTTTTTCTGAAGCCTCTGTCAGGGTTTTCCAACCTCTGTCTCAGCCCGTTTGGACCTATTTCTGATCTGTTTTACTCATCTAAGTGGGAACCTAGCCCCCTAGTGCTTTAGTACCCTCCACTTTTTGTGGAAGAGTTTTAACTGTTTCAGGTGTCTGTTTTTTCAGAGTTTCAGCCACCCCTTTTTCAGATCTGATACCTCTTTTTCAGACCCCTTTTAATCAGCTCTTCTCCCTTTCAAATCACCTCCTGAAGTTTTGTTTGGATCTACCTTTAGGGCCTCCTCCTTGTCCCTCTCCGCTTTTGCCTACTTTCCTTTTTTTCCAGCCATCTTTGCTTCCGTTTCAATGTGGTTCTGACTTTCGCAGCTTCTCCCTTTTTAGCATCCCCTCGTCTTGAGAACTTTCGATCTATTGCCCCTTTTATGTTGTTTTGACTTGATTTTTTCACTCTTTTAAATTAGTTTTGAGAGACCCGCCTTTTTGGGTTGAATCGATGCAATAGTAGTTGTTAATTTCCTGTTATTTCAACATTATATACTATTTTTGCAGCGTTATTTTTAGTTACGCAGCACATTTTTTCTCTTGCTCTCAAAACAAAAAGGGTTTAAAATTTAAAATTAACGCACGCCACACACTCACCCTAAGAGAAGAAGAGCCTAGTTTACACTGCCAGGCAAAGACTTTAAAATCAATTGACACTACACCTTTTTGCCCTTGTTTCGACATTGTAATCACTTGATTCTCGACCTAATTACGCCTTGTTGGTCGTTCTTCCCTTTGTGCTGTTTGTGTTATTATCATCATACTTCTAAGGTGCACTCTCCCCGGAGACTCTCTTGGCCTTCACTCCCGCCGATTTGCCGATCACTCCGTCTCCACGCTGCCGAGTTAGTCCTCCTCCTAGTCCGCCCTCCGACTTCTCCTTTCATTGGCTCCTTCCTTTTACTCGTCTCCCCATATCACCTTCACTATGTCTGGTCCAGGGCCTAATGCTAGCGGGAATCCCGGCCCTAATGCCGGGACTACTACTAGCGGAACCGCCACAGGAACTACCTCGGCTGCACCCTTGCTCCCTTACATGGCAGGCCTCAGCCTCCCCAATCTCAATCAGTTGATCAATGACCCTATCCGCCACGATGTTGGTTGGCCTGCTATGCCGACCAAGCTCCCCTCCAACATCCCTAAGTTTGAAGGCCTTGCTGGAGAAGATCCAACCAACCACGTCTGATCTTTCCACATGTGGTGTTCCTCCAATTCCATTACCGATGATTCCATCCGTCTTCAGTTGTTCCAACGCACGCTTACGGGAGAAGCTTCTAAATGGTATGTTGACCAGGCCACCTCTTCCCATACCACCTTTACAACCATTGCCCAAGCCTTTTTATCTTATTTCCACCTCCCTCTCCGATACGACATTGGTACGGAGCTTTTGACTTCTTTCCGTCAAACCTCTTCAACCCGCCTTTCCACTCATGTCCAGGAATGGCAGAGAAGACAGAGCTTATGTCGAGCTCCCACCTTCGAGGATCGGGTTTATATGGACTAGTTCCTTCACACTCTCTTACCTCCCATTGGCAAATATGTCACCTCTCATTTCCCTCAAACCGAAGAAGCTGCCCTCCAAATCGCCTTGAAATATGACCTGATCTACGCTCAGTCTGGTAATGTTTATACCGTCCTTCCTGACCTCCCCAGGCCCGGTGGCGCTAATGCCCCGGGGGCATCTCATTCCGCCGACGGTATTGTTGGAGCCCTTTCTCATCCATATGCTCAACCTCCTATGGGCTATGGTCCCCCTACGGGAGGGGCTAGCACCTCTAACACTTTTCCCGCTCGAGGTAGCATGTATCTAGGACACGGCATGCCTTATCCTTTTGCCCAAACTCCTGCTTACCTCAATTTTTCCCAACCTAACCACTATCCTTATCCGCAGCCTGGTGCTCTAGCGCCTCCAGCATATGCACTTCCACCTCCCTTGCCTTCTCAACCCCAGCAATAGCACCTACAGCCCCCTCCAGGGCAAGTATTTGCACAGCAGGGCGCGACTAAGAAGGTGGAGAGGCAATCAAAATCAATCTGCCCCTGGTACTCATGGACCCAATCCTCAAGGTACTGACCCTAACACTGCTAACCAGCAACAGGGCACTCAACCCAAGCCAGACGGCCTATTCGCACAAATAAGCCTTGTTCGTGTTGTGGTGTTTACGGTCATTACACTCACGATTGTCCCCTCTTACCACAGATGCGGCAGATGTGGGAGTCTCAAGCCACATTGTGAGGACAACATGCCTCCCCTCCTGCTCCCCCTAATGTGACCACTACTCAACTGGATGTGTTTACCGATCCTTCCCCCAGCAAGGATTCGTGGCTACCCAACCACCTGACGGACAGGTCGCCACTCAACCTTCCCCTTCTAGTTCCTCCGATTACCAGATCCTCATGATGAACTCTGATCCATCCCCAACCGTCGACCTTTACCTTCAAACTCGGTCTCGCCAGTACCCAAGGCCTTCCGCTCAGTCTGCCCCCGAGTCCCCTTCTTCAGGTTCTACAGAGCCTCTTTCGACATCCAATGGCCCCTTACATACCCCTCAACCCAAAGTTGAGGTTCATCCCAAGATTCCTAAGGGACCATTCCACCGGAATGCTGCTTCTGGTCGAGCTGCTCATTCATATAGCATAGTAGATGATTTGGCACCGTCTCCTGCTGCCATTTCCACATTGGACCTCCTCCAGTCGTGCCCTTCCCAAAAGAAGGCTCTGTTATCTCCCATGGGCGCTGTAGATCCTGCTGATGACCAAATGATCATTTTCGACGCCCATCAATCAGAACATCCCCCTCTTCCTGCTTTCGTCGCCTTCCAAATCCCAGTCAAAATCCGGAACGCTAACTTTTCTCGGTGTATAATTGATGAGGGGGCATCCACCTGTGTGATGTCCGCTTCGGTTTGGAAGAAACTCGGATCTCCTGAGTTGGCCCCTTCCACTATCACCCTTCGAGCGTGGGACGGCCACGCCTCCCAGCCCATTGGCCTTTTCCGTAATTGTCCTATCACCCTTGCGGGTAAGACTGTTTGCGTTGATGTCGAAGTCATCGACGCCCCTCTAGATTACAACATTCTCTTGGGGCGAAGCTACACCTATGCCATGTCTGCTGTCCCATCCGTGGTTTTTCGCAAGATGTCTTTTCCTCACAATGGAAAGATATTCACTATTGACCAGTTGACGTATCATGAGCCAAAATCTCAGGCCTCCCCTGAGTCGACCATCTCTTCTGTAGCCAATCAAAAAACTGTCGATTCTTTGACCTATGTCTCTCCCGGTGTCTACAAAGACTACTCTTTTCTTGGAACCTTCCCTGGTCTTACTCCTCCTCCTGTCTCTGACCCCAGCTCATCGAATGTTTGCATGATGCAATCATCTCAGGCTGCTCTCAAGCAACCTACTTCAGCTAGTCAGCAACTGCGCTCTCCGCAACTTGCTCCTAGCCCTTCACCTGCAGCTGGTATTCATGAACCTCTTTACCCTCCTGGAACAGTTCCTCCAAGCCTTAGCCATTTAGGAGCCATCCCACCTAGCCCTTACCCCTCTGGTCAGATACCATTCCTATCTCCCCCACCAGGAGTGTACACGGTACCTGTCATGGCCACCCTCTCTCTTCCGAACCTGACCCTTGGGATTCCCGTCTGGTACCTTGATCCTCCAGCCGCAACCTTGCCTGGTCAACCCAAACCTTATCTTGCTTTGACCCCAGTTCAACCGGTCCCCAGGACTTCTCCCGCTGCAACAATGCCTCAGTCACCTCAACAGGAACCACCTCCTGTTGTGACCGCTTCGGGTAAGAAGGGCAAAGCTCCCAAGGGGGCATCAAAGGACAAGGCTGCCCCAAAAAACCCTGCCCCTCCTCAGCCTCCAAAGCATACCATCCAGTGTGCTTTGTGTGATGTTTTCGGTCACACCACCCATTCCTGTCCTGACTTGCCTCATCTCAAGCCCATGGTTAATGTCGCGTTCCCTGAGTCCACGGTCCCGGAAGCCTCTATTCCTTCTGCGACAGCAATCAAGAACCCAAATAATATTCACACCAACCACCCCTGTGCTTTTTGTGATCTCCATGGACATTACACCCATCTTTGTCCCTACCTCAAGGAATTCCGCACCTCTCTAGCCGCGATCCACCAATTCGAGGCCAAGCGCAATGAGTCCACCTCTCCCCTATTTGTGCATTTTTCTTCGGCAGAACTACCAGACATGAATGCTCCCATTGACATTCCCCCTCCTGATGTCGAGATGACAGAGCCTTCATCCACCATTTTATACCTATCATCATCCATGAGACCCTCGGGGAACATTCCCTCTGAATCCTCCCCTATTGTTTCGCTTGACCTTCCTTCAGTGATCACCCTGGGCTCAACATCAGTAGATCCTTTGTCTGCTTACTTTTCCGTCACTCCTTGTGATGATGCACATGTGAATCCCTCTTCTCATGATGATGAGTCAGGTAGCTTCGCCGCGTCAAGTGGTCTTTCTTCCACCAGTCACCCCATCTTCTATCATGATGACGACATTATGGAAGGACTCACCTCCCCTAACTTTATCTATACCCCCTTACATCGAACCCATGTGTTTGAACCACATACACCTTGTGGCCATTACATTGATACCCAATGTTTGAGTAAGGGGGCACCCATATTTGAGAAACCAAGAGAAGCAATTCTCCACAACTCTCCTAATGTATCTGGTCGTGTCAACTCTCGTACCATTATTCTTCCTCATTTAGAAGAACCTCTAGAGTCCCATATCACTTCAGATCACTCTAGGGACAATACCCCTTATCGTTCCCTCATCTTATATTAGCAACCCAGTCTCTTCGACATTGTTGTTGACCAACCTACAGGTTTTCTAGGAGAGCATCAGTTCATTATCTCCAAATCATCTCTTTGGGATAGTGACACCAGGTATGCCAAACCAGAAACTTAAAGTCCATTTGCTTCATATATGCAGTATTAAAAGAGATTGGTAATCCTCCATTTCCTTTCTTAAACTACATAACCACAACGAAAACAAATGGCACACCACATCATTAACATGTGTTTAGATTCCCATTTTTCTAAATACATTTTGGCATGACCACAACATGCTTGGGGGCACCTATGCCCCTCAACCATAACCCTCCTCAAAATCGAATTTCTTCACTTGCAACACTCATACTAGGGGCACCATTTGGCCTCCATATTTATCCATGCTCTTGTTGATGTTTGTCGTGAGTTAATATCTTGTACTCATGTTTTTATGGTCCCCCATTGGACCTTTACTGTGTGGCAGCACCATCGAGTCGCACTTGTTTAGAGCATCCGTGTTGAGTCATCATCACATTCATGGAGTCTATCCTGAGCCCCTTTGTATCTCGCCATAGTCCTCCATCCTTCATTGCTTGGTCCCTCTCTCGTGTCACACATTATGGCCTTCAGCCCCACTGTCCCCTATCCCTTATGATATTGAGTCAGTCGCTGCCATGTCATTCATGCCCTTTATTCTCTAGCAAGGGAAGTCTTCCATTCGCTACTCAGTCCCCTCCATCCCATCATCATCATTGGTATTAGTCTGTCCGTCGCTCTACTATTTTCTCTCGTGCCTTAGTTTAGGATCTCTCATTGCCTCACCTATGGCGGACCTTCTTCTGTCGACATCATCTCCCTCATTCTAGAAGATAGGTCTAGAGGGCGGTGTACCTTGGTTCTAGCTTCCACTCTTGTTCGGTGCCTCGGATCAGGAAAAGGGATCTCTCATTTCCCTTTGACTTGATTGTTTCTCCACTCCAGCTCCTTTCAACATGATCGAGATCCATATACTTGATGGTTCAGTGATGGAACAAAAGCTCTTGGTGATTCCTGAGTGTGTGTGAGATGTCTCAGCCCTCATGAGGGGGTGGCCCTGTAGGTAGCCCCCCAGATGCCCAGATGACCTCTTCATTGCAGCCCTCGATGCAACTCCATATATTTGATGATGTCGGCCTTAGCCGCTTGTAGCGCCTCTTTGATTTGCATGTATCAGTTAGATTTTGTGAGCCCTTCCCCACTTATAGGGGTCATTTGGGTTGTATTTGTATCTCATGTACTCAGATATTATTGTATAATTCATGGTTGTTATCCCAGGCACAACATGTATGTGGGATCCCTCATTGTATTTTTATCTGGCTCATGTTTATGCCGGTTGTACTTTATGGTTCGGTCCCTTGTTTACTAGACACCTTATTATTTGTACTTTGTCTCGGCGGGCATAGGTATGCCTCCCCGCCGCCTTTAGCACAGGTACCACTTCATACAATAGAGACTTGTTGCACCTGTAAGTCTCATCTCCTCAGGGTCTAGTCCTTTCGCACATCAGACAACATTACACTTCTCTCTCTCACTTCCCTTTTGATATCTAGTGATTGAGTTCTTACAACGTACTTCGGTCATACGATTTGCTCCTAACACTCGTACGTTGGGGGGCAATCTATTACACCATTTTTTGGTCATCTAACCTACTATCGTTAGATGGACCCAAGTACACCACGTAAGACCAATTTTACCCTAAGTAAAATTGCTTTCACTATGTAAAATAACTTAATAAAACACATTTATTAGGTTGTTTATGGTCTAAACAGGAAACCCCAAAAGGAAATATTAAGCAAACCTATATTTGTTTGATTTTCCTCAAGGAATAATTAATTAAACAATAATTTAATTATTATTCCTGGTCATGTTTAACCCAAAACAAAGAAATTAATTAGATAAATCTTTATTTATCTTATTATTTTCTAGGAATAATTATTTAAATCTTATTTAAATAATATTCCTTATTAAATATGACTAAATCACCCATAAATAATTAAATAAATCATTATTTATTTGATTATCTTTTAACCACCTCCTTAAAATGATAAATAAATCATTTATATATTTATTATTCACAAATAAAGGGATTTGACCCAAGTCAAATACTTTTTCCCTTCAACAAATATAATAAAATATTCCATAAAAGGTGGATCTAGATTTGGTTAATGTTATTTTAATCATGCACCAAGATCTAGAATGACCCAATATTTTGTTATAAATAGGAGGGTTTTTCCTACCATTCTTCACCTTTTGTTGCCTATTAAATCACTCTGGATCTAGACTCTTGGTCTGACTTTGAGCCATTATCATTGTCATATTTTCCATTTTTTGCTGTGTGAGCTCCCTTTGAGTTCTATCTTTGTCTAGGTTTTCTACACCAACAGGAGAGAGAAATGCTAGATCTAAAGTGCTGAGGACTTCCAAGAACCCATCCCATTGAGGAGAATTGGAAATACCTTCTTGTTTTCCTCCCAGGTGCCCTTAATACAAAAATTCTTTCAAAAATATTGTTCTTGTCTTGTCTATTGGATGTATGGAGCAAAACCTTATTTTTACTGCTTAATGTCTCTTTATGCATAGATCTGGTTTTCTACAGCACTTGTCTTGATCAACTAACTACAGATCTAAAGATATTGGCAGCCATCTTTGATGTTAGGGCTATAAGTTATGCGTAGCTAAAGTGGTCTTTTTTTGTACACTTCGACAAAAGATTCATACTAACAGCAATTTTTCAGGGATGACGGTCATGAAAATGAAGGTTTACGAGTATTGCAGGAGGATGAGTTTTTAATCACTGGATGACTTCTCTTGAACATATCGACAAAACTGTGATGAGTTGGAAAAAATGACGCAAAACCAAAGTGAAGGTATGATGAACCATAGGTGTGAATGAACCATCAATATGATTACCCAACCCAAACGGTCACGGACATGGAGTGAAAGAAGTGTCATGTTCAACAGCAACTTGCTACCAAAAAGAAACTTTGCTCACTTTTCCCAAGTTTTCCCCTGTCATTTTTCGACCAGTACCTCTTTATTTTTTAACAAGCTTGAGGAGGATAACATTTTATTGATCTATAATTCAACCCTTCAGGCGAATAAAGTATCACTATTTAATAATTTAACGAGTCTAACGATGAATGAAACTCGATTCTTGCCATGATTGACAAGTCTGTCACTATTTTATGTTTTAACGAGCTTAACGACAGTGATAGCCCGGTCCTTTTTCATATTTAGAGAGTCTAAAAAAGAGGATGAAAGAGAACTCCAAAAGTAATTTTTTGTAAATTTGTCTCTCAGATCCAAAAAAGTGTAAAATAATATCTGAAAGAACCTCTTTGATCATGTTTAACCAAGGTATTCCTTTTCCGTAAATAATCTTGGTCCGGAAAAGGGTTAAACTTATACTGAGTAGATATCAATTCATTTACTTTAAGGAGCTCGAAAAGACAAGTGCTTGACAATATTTTCACATTATCGGAGTCTAAAAAGAGCTGAAAGAAGACTCTAGGGGTTCCTTTTTCGCTGTTATAGAAGCTCTAAAAAGAGATAAAAGTGTGCTTCAAATCATTTTTCATTTTTAACAAAGCTTGAAAAATAAGGAGAAAAAGTATGCTTTGTGGTCAAGTATTTCTTTGAATAAATTTGCACGACTAATGTGTTCATTAGTTGTATTTCTTGTTCAAAACAACATCAAATGGATTAAAAATACCTGTTTCATGATAAAAACATAATAAAACTATAGTCATATAAGTAAATTTAACTTGCAAACAATTAAATGACTATATAAAGTAGTCTCACTATTCATTTTTACCATTCCATATTTACCATTTTCATTTTGGAGCTCTGAACTTGATTTTTCCCTTGAACTTCAATCGTTGATTGTGGTCGTTTCTGTGGAAGGATTTCGTCACCATTTGATCCAGGTTAGTAGCATGAACCTCCTCTTCCTTTTAGTATTCATTTCATTTCCATTCCTTGAAAATTTTTAGGGTTTTAAGGCCCCTAGGGTAGATTCTACCCAAAATGAGGGAAAAACACCCCTAAATGTCGAAACCTGTGTTGCATAGCAGGTACAGTGAAGGGTACCTGCATGTTCAACACACTGTCTTAAGATAGGGAGTGCGTTGGGCGCAGTTCAAGTTTTTGGTTTTCATGTTGTGCTCCAAATTTTCCTAGTTTTTTGCAATGAATGTCATCTAATGGATCTTATGGTTATATTTCAGGTTTCCATCGGATTATAATGATGATTACATGGAGGGAAAGAACACATGAAGAACAAGATATGATTGCATTGAATGATTCGGGTACTGTAAGAGCCTTAAGAGATTGTGGACTGCTTAAGTACTTCAAATTGTCAGGAATGAGGCAAAAAATAGAACTCTTGGAGTTCTTAGTTCGAGCATGGGATCTGATGATAGAGCCATTTCACATAAAAAAATCAAGTGTTGTCCATAATATTTGAGGATGTGTATTTTCTCACAGGTTTTTCGAGGAGAGGTTTGCCCATTTCTCTCACAGGGTCTACCGTTGGAGGAGAGACAATGAGGGATTATGTTATGCAGTATTGCTATCCAGGGGAAGAACCTAGCAAAGATGGAAAAATAAACATCCGAGATGTCAGGGATTTTCCTTTGAGAACCATCCTTTTCACGATCGCTAAACTTGCTAGCACTGTTACACTACATGTAGCGAACAGATCGTATATGCAGTATGTGCTAGAGTGCTTAGAGCCAACAGTCTTCAATTGGTCTGAAGCTATTCTATCTCAAATAAAGGAACAACTGAATAAAGCAAAGGGAGGAAGGAAGAAAAATTCCAGTTATGGTTCAATCCTTATCTCCTTCACTTTGGAACAGATTCCACTGATGTAGCCACAACATGTAACATTGGATATATCTAGTCCTAGAGATCCTTGAATGTAGAGATGGGTAGAACTAATGGGTCAGCATGCAGGCCAATCGACCGTTGTGTTCTCTACTGCATTCTTCACCTGGTTCCGGTGACAGGTTGTCTCCATCGATGAGTATGCATACGTAGGCGTTGACTTCCGAGGAGATCCAGATCTAGTATTACCAGAAGGAGCTTAGTGGGGTGCAATAGGTAAGAATTATTTGACCATTTTTTTAAATTTTTCTAAGGTTTATAAAATGTTTTTGTGTTTTGATTTCTTTCCAAGACTAAAATAAATGTTTGATGTAATGCAGATATCGGTCGTGTTCAACCAATAGAGGAACCAGAGCGCGAAGAAGATGCGCCAGTAGAGAGGGATGTTAGGACAACAGTCCTTCAGGACCTTGATATGGCTAAGACTCTTGTTGAGCTTCAGCAGCGCATAGAGGGGTTGACCTTCGGGATTCTGGATTGCCAGATTGAAGAGCTTCCCATGCGACTGCAGCGACACAAAATTGGGGTTCCTAACCGTTGGATGAAGTTTCTTTATAGGATTTCTAGATCTATAGCATGTTACCATGAGCACTACTAGTTTGCTTGTGACATTTTGCATACATTTTGAGGTCAGATGACCAATGTGTCCTGGGCACAAATTTTGTAAAAACCTATAACTATATATCTATATGATTTTAGAGTTTTTCCTATGTTTAATGCACAATCCTATTCAATGATGTGAATATTTTCTTTACCTATGTCACAAATGTCTCTCTAAAACTTGATTAGTTAATGAATCAGTTAAAGTGTTCAAATTTATGGAAATGTGTTGATATTGAACAAAATCAAAATGTCTTTCCAAAAGTCGAACTCTTAGGAACAATCTAAGAAGTGTTGGATTTCTAACAGTATAAAGACTAGTAAGTTGTAATACCACAAGTTGTGAGTCTAACCTTATGATTATGTGGTTAATACCAAATGAAATGGCATCAGAGAGAAGTTTGATCAACGCGCTATACTCAGCGATATTGTTTGTCGATCTACCAATACAAATCCCTTGAAAACTTACTAACTCGCCGTTCGGAGTGAAAATGGCCCACGCTGTAGAGGATAGATTCTGTGTACTATGACTAGCACCATTAGCATATCCAAAAATGGTTCCGAAGATTCATACATATACCATAAAATTTAAAGTGAATTACTAACGTCAAGAAAACTCTAAAAAAAAATTAAGATAGTGAATGCAAATCAACAACATATAAACAATATAATACAAAAAATTACTACGCTCATGATTAAGCATAGTAATGTTTCAAATACAACCCATTTCTAGGCTATGCCAATGGAATCCCATCGTAATAAACTAACTCGTAGGCACCCTTAGCAACAACTCTTTTGACAATATAGGGGCCATGCCATAATGGCTCGAATTTCCCTGTACCTATTACATCAGCTTCATGGTCATAAATAAGGACCAAGTCACCCTCTGAGTAGATGCGAGGCCAGACATTTTTGTCGTATTGTGTCTTTATATGTCTCTTATACACTTTGTTGGCCAATTGGGCTTCACGACGCATTTCATCAATATGGATGAGGTTAAGGAGACACGCTTCTTCTTCTGAGGTGTTAGGTAACAAGTCAATCGTGAGTTTTAATGATGATATTTTGCATTGGATTGGTAAGATAGCTTCCAGACCATACACCAATTGAAAAGGAGTAAATTCGGTTGTGTTTCTCACTGAGGTTCGATATGCTCACAAGGTGAAGTACAGGATCAAGTGCTAGTTCCTTTTACAGACTCCTATCATTCGTTGAAGCTTTCGTTTAAGAATTTTGTTAATAGCCTCAACTTTTCCATTTGATTGTGGATAATAAGGAGTAGAATTATAATGTGACAATCCTAACTTGGTAGTCAATTCAGACATCATATGGTTGCCAAAATGCTTCCCATGATCCATAACTATAGCTTGTGGGACCCCAAACCGTGCAATAACGTGGTTGAAGAAAAACAATGCAACTGTTTGTCTTGTGTTATTAAATGTAGGCATCGCTTCAACCCATTTGGTAAATTAGTCGATTACGACAATAATATAGCCATGCCCCCTGGACGAAGGAGAATTACAGGTCATGAAGTCAATACCCCATTTTGTAAATGGTCCAACGGAGACAACAGGATGCATTGGCACTGGTGGTTTGCGGATTTTACGATAAAAAATCTAGCATGCATGACAACTTCTGACTGTGAGGATGCAATCTCGAAAAATAGTAGGCCAAAAGTAACTGGAACGGAGTATCTTCTACGCGGTAGCATATCCAGATAAGTGTCCACCACAAGCCCCAACACGACAATAATTTAACACTTTTTCGGCCTCCTCATGAGTGAGGCACCTCCTTAAAATGGTATCGACACCACGATGATAAAGTGTATCGTGGACGATCAGATAATATTTGGCTTGGTATCGAATATGTCGTTGTTCACAGCTAGAGGTATTAGGTCAAAAATTTTGGGTTTGGATATAAATGATGAAATCCCCATACTAAGGATCAGATGATCTTATCAGAAATAGAGACTCGTCTGGAATAGATGGTTCCAACGTAGTAGGAGTACTATCAAAGGGAAGGTCACAGAGAAGCTCAACCAAAACTAAAGACTTCTTTGACTTGGATTTGATGAATTCGAAATCAAATTCCTGCAAAATGACAATCCATTTTGAATATGTGCCCCCCAGCAATTGACATGATAAGATATAAGTCATGGGGTTGCAATCCGAAACTATTGTTGTTTTGCGGAGTAGGATATAATGGCAAAATCTTTGGACAACTTGAACAACTTCCAAGGCAAGATTTTCCACGTACGAGTACTTAAATTCCGTATCATTGAGATTATGACTCAAATAATAGATCAGATGTTCAATTCCATCTTCTACTTGGACCAAAACCATAGCAATGGACGTTTCAGCTGCGTCGATATATAGGAAATAATCATTTTGATAATTTGGAGGATACATTAATGACGCTCAGACAAGAGTGTCCTTGAAAGCAGCAAAAGAAGCTTGCACAAATTGGTCCCAATGGAAGGGAACCCCCTTTTTTAATAATCGAGTAAATCCTTTAGCCATTTCGGCATAATTTGGAATGAACCTTCTTAGGAAGTTAGCCTTTCCTTGAAGTTTTTGTATCTGAAGTAAGTTTGATGTTGCAGGAGAATCAAGAATGGCCTGAACCTTCAGTGGGTCTATTCGAATTCCTTCTTTTGAGACTACGAATCCGAGCAATCGACTAGAACCAACACAAAACACACATTTATGTGGATTGAGGCGTATCTTGTAGTGTTGACAGCGTAAGAAAATGGCTCTCAAATGTATCGGGTTATCAGTCCGATTTCGTGAATGCGCTAGTAAATAATCTAGATATGGTTGAACAATGTGCTTGATGTCGTTGAAAGAATAACCCATTTCTCTCTGAAAAGTTGCCCCAGCGTTCTTTAAACCAAACAGAAGTTTCCTATATGCGAATGTGCCCTAGGGACAGATGAATGCTGTCTTATGTTGGTCATCTGGGCAGATATTGATTTGATTGTAGCCGAAAAATCCATCCATGAACGAGAATATTTCGCATCCTGCACAATCATCAATAATCTAGTCAATAAAGGGAGTAGGATAGTTTTCTTTTGGACAAGCATGATTAAAATCCCGATAATCGACGCACACTCTAATGGTTCCTTGTTTTTTCATAATAGGAACGATATTGGAAACCCACTCAGTTAGCGGAACAGGGTAAATGAAACTAGCACGCAAAATTTTTTCAACTTCTTCTTTGATGGCAGTGGCTTTCTAATTCGGATGAACAGGACGAAGTCGTTGGCGCACCGGTTTGACATCAGGATACATATTAATAGTGTGTTCAACTATAATAGTATATAAGCCTGGCATTTCCTCATAAGACCAAGCGAATACATCACAAAATTCATGAAAAAGAGAGTGATATGAATCAAGTTCTGATGGAGAACAAGATACACCGACATGAATATTTTCTACAACGCTAGGTTTGATCAAAATATCGATAGAAATTGTTTCTTCGATATTTGATAAATTTCGCTCAGAATCAATTGCATTAATTGGTAAAGAATTTGAAAAGAAAGTTTTGATGGATGGGTGATATAGTTCACTGAGATTGTTTTATTCATAATCTAGAAGATGGGAATGATGATGATAATCTTCCCATGGTTCTCTTTCTGACATCATAGCTTCCAAAATATTTTCATCTGTCAAAAAATTTGAGTAAAATTGATCACATGGAGTACCAAAATCTAAGGAACGATCAACCCAAACACTTGGCGACGCTAATTTCGGATTTTCCGCCCAAGACAAATAGATTGATTTCTATGCTAGCTCAATAGGGTTGGGCAGTAAAACATCATCCAATGTAGAAATTTCAGAATCACCTGTACTCTCCCTTAAGCCAAATAGAGTGGAAGAGATCATATAACAGGTCTCTATACTATCAATTTCTGCCGACGTTGCAGGCGGCGGTAATGCAAAGGTTCCCATAAGAGTGGAATCCTTTAAAATTCCTACACCAATGTTCTGAATTTCTAGTTGGGGGTAAGTGAAAAAACAGAATGCTTCCAGTTACTTGCGAAGTGGAGGCAAAAAAGTATAATTGATTAATGACTGTGATTGTACCTTTATGTGGAAAGGAAATCATTCTAAAGTATGTAGAAACAATGGCAGTCATTTCATATACCCATGGTCTTCCAAGTAAAATATTATATTCAAGGGGTCCGTCAACAACCTCGACATCAATATTCGTTGTTTTTCCCCCTAGTTCAACATGTAGGTTATTGATAATACCACAAGGTTTATATGTTCTTCCATCAAAAGCCTTCAACGTTGTTGATGATTGTGATAGTCGCGGTGAGCCAAGTGACTTCCAACAGTTTAGAGACATAATGCACGTAGATGCTCCCTCATCAATAATAGTGCAATGAACAAGGTGATTGAGAACATTTACTTGTATGGAGAATGCCAGTTCTGCTAGTAGCTGCGGTACATAGCCCGTATGATTAAATACGACAAGATTAGAATTAGTCGGATCAATTCCACCAATGGCCGACAATAAAGCCTACTTCTAGGAGGGACAATTTTGTAATACCTCAAGAATAGACATAGCTGAAGGGGATTGAGCCAAATATTCAACTATATTATAATTTTGTGCAGCTCTTGCTCTAGGATTATATGTCAATTTATGAATTACTCCCTTTGGTGGCTTAATTGTCAATTCAGGAATAACAGTAGGTGGTACTGATTCAGTAGATGGATTCATTTTCGAGGTAGTAGGTTGATCAGTGGCCAGAATACCATAGTATTTATTCCGCATCGACACCAAAATATCTTGTGAAGGTTTTGTGGTGGATAACATTAACACTTGGGAACTGGGAGCTGAATTCGTAGCAACTAAATTAGTGTTTGGTTTTGGAAATGGGTCTGTCAACACAACTGATGCATGATAAGTCTTAATGATTTTTGAGAATTCAGCACGGTGAGGACAATCCCTAAAAAAAATGTTCCTCATTACAGATTATGCATAGATAAAGAGGTTTCTGTGGTCCTAACAGTTAATCAGATGATCTTTCCCGCGGGTTAGAAGTTTGATTTTTCTTTGATTTCCCATTTTTCTTACTTCCTAGTTGCTTGTCACTTTTTCCTTTGTCAAATGACATAACGTTAATTTCAGAAGTAGGAGCAGGATTAGATGCAGTAGCGTGGTGTGTGTTTGCAGTGCCTATCAAGCCGTCTCTGGCATGAGAGTCCTTTATTTGAGGAGGAACATTGAAATTAGATCGCGACGCATTAGGAATTTTTTCATAGAGTGTGCCAGACTGAGTATAAATAATGTCTAAATACTGGGCATAAGTGATGAATTGATCTTCTGTGACGATGCCACCTTTAGCCATATCCTCAGTTATAGATGCTAACAGGGACTTAATGAACCATTCAGCAAGGAGCTGATCTGAAACAAATGTATTAACCATTTGTCGACGGCGATGCCACTCATGAATATGATCATAAATGTGAGTAGCATTAGTCTATTTGAAGTTGGTCAAAAGTTTTGTTCCAGTTTCGTATCTGATCGGTAACTGGAAATGGGTCAAAAGGACAGTAGCTAAAGCATTGAAATTGTCAAAAGAAGCTCTAGGTAACTAAATGTAAGATTTAGCAGCCAGACCTGTAAGCGTACGCTGGAAAAGACGTAGTCGAACATAATCATCATTCAGGGAATTTGATGAGCACCATAAATGATAAGTCATGACATGAGTCGACGGATCTTCTCTAGGGTTTCCATTTAATTTAGGAATATCGAAGGGTAATTTATGAGGTATCACCGGCCACCAAGGATCATAATTTATAGGATCATTGGTTAACAGATTTAAATTTGGTAATTCCAAGGTTGCAACAAAAGGCAACTGTCGATTAAGTTCATGTTGAGCATAGCCAGGGTAAGATGGAATTTCTTGGGCAACAGGTCTTTGAGCACCAGCATATGGAATCTTCTGCTGGTAACCCAGATAGGGGTTGTTCTGCATGGAAAATGCTTGAGAATTCTGTTGACCAAAACCTGGATATGATACTTGTTGAAATCAAGTTTGAGGCATTTGTGCCTGTGGCTGCCAAGGGATCTGTCCACCAATATTATAACCCGAATTAGTATAATTTGGATTCGGTTGATATGTATAACCAGGTTGCGTTTGTGACACCCCATAAAATGGTACACCAGCTTGTGAATAAATAATTCCTGATACAGGTTGTTGTAAATTAACCAAAGGATTTTGAGTTTGTGGACCCAAAATTTGATGATATTGAGTTGAAGAACTTGCCTGATAAGTTTGATGTACAATATTTTGATTCTGTAATAGGGGTATAAATGTATTAACAAGTGGTAATGAAGTGGGTGTAATACGTTGAACCAGTTGATACGAGTGTAAAACCGTTTGTGGTTGGATAGGCAGAGTGGGCTGCCATTGACAAACATTCATGTCAACATTAGTTTGACCAAAAAGTGACTGAGTATTGTCATATTGGGTGACCAAAGGTTTCCCCCCAACATAAGGAGGATAATAAGATGGAAAATATTTTTCCCGAATGCTAGGAGTCCAGTTGATATGGTATTTAAAGGAATTGACCCAAAAGAATTGACTTGATATTTCCCTGATGATGTATGTAATGAATCAAGTCGTTTAGTACTGACGATAGGACTACTAGTTAAAACACTAGATGATGACATTGGAAAAGACCATGATCGTGAAGATGCACCAGATAAAGTGCTAGATAATGATTTATAACCTGATGGGACCGAAGGGCCACTGTGCAAATATGACTCTGGTGAGGTTTTGAACATTGACGAAGTAGTGAAGGTAGGATCTGACGTAATTGGAACAACAGACCCAACCGAAGATGCTGGTTCAGACATGGTTGTTTGACGAAATATATACCCTCGAAAATTGATGGGAGATTGAATGGGAACAGGATCAACAAAAGAAGATGGAAACGATTGAGGAAAATATTGGTACAGGTAAAGGATCCCCCCAAAATGGGTTGGAGTTAAAGGTGTATCATCTTGTGGGATTTCTTCAATCGCAATTAAACTAGGAGGAAGAACTTCACCGTCAGGCCCAAAATGTATTTCAGACGGTTGACTGTGTGATATAGGAGTTTCAATAGCTACAAAACTTTGTGGGATGACCAAGGTAGGAACAACTTCCGGTTGTTTGACTTCAGGATTCAGATGTTCTGGCAAAGAAGAGACAATATCTGGATCAATTTGTGATTAAACAACGTCGGGTCCAAGAGGTATGGTCTCAGTGATTGAATGGATCGTGACCACAATTAGCTGTGAAGACTCCGTTTCGACAACAGTAGATGAACCAGGATGTGTGGAAACAATTTGAGCTAACTCTAGGTTAAAAGATGATGTTTTGCCAGAGGTACAAATTGTACTTGATTCGACAGATCGTGATCGCCTTCTCTTACCAGAAGTAACTTCCAGTGGTAAAGGTGGTTTTAAAGCTAATCTACGTGAACGAAGAGGGATAGGATTTTTTTCTTCCACGATTACCGATTTATTTTAACCAAAAACAAATAAACAAAAAGAGGGTAATGCTAGGCAAAAAGGTTTACCAAGAAACTATGAACTGCAGAATACCTCCTAGTGAACCAAGAAGTACAGGAAAGTAATCTCCCCGAATGTTGTGTTCAGTGTATCACAATTTCAAGGTGGCTGACTTGGTTCACTATGGATGGATAGCACCTAAAATTTGTCCTCCCAAATATACCTGAAGGTACGTGGAGGCCCAAGTCCGTATTAGCGTTGTTTGATGCGAAACCGCACAATGAGAGCGCCCCTTTATACTTATCGTATTGTAACACCGCCTGATATACCCGAAAGTACGCAGACGAGCTAAGATATACTTACGTACATGGAGTGAGGTATCACACTAGGAATGTATCGCAGACAAGTTAACGATAGCTGCTATGTTTTACGATGCTAGAACACGTCTCTAGCCTAGACCTTCTAAATATTATCGTTATGGTTCCAATGCGTTGTTAAGTAAATTGAGATTAATTTTATGTTGATCTTGCTTAACAATTTGCCTTTCAAAGTTTCACCGCGATGATGTGTATGAAATTCCTAAAATGCAAGATAAGAGTGATAAACAATCTTTCACTTTCATCTTTTTCAATGAAGAACCTAGCTACTACGGGAAGAGAGAAAATAATTTGAGAGCAAACAAATCAATGAACAAAAAAAATCAATGAATCTCAAACTAAATGCAGATTTCCTAATGTTCCTTTTGAAAAACACACATTATTCTACATGAAAATGCAAGTTTTTATTTTCAGTTTCTTTAATGTTATGAATGTTGAAAAGAAACTAGGTGCACTAAATCAACAATTCAAATTCTTTTTACTTTCGAGAAACAAAGAATACAAACAACAATTTATATTTTGAAGGAAAAACGAGGATTTCAACAACAATTTATCCTATCAAGGAAATGAAGATTTTACGAAAATTTCCTATTTCGAAAGCAAATGATTTTTAATGCGACCATAAAAAGTACTTTGAAATCAACTTGTCAATGATAAAGAAAATTTTTTTTAAAACAACATTGAAAAAATTTTCAGTCAAAGGAGAAGAAGTATATAGAGTCACTGGTCAATTGAGCATCAAAATTTTCAGAAAACAGCAGCAAACAAAACTGAAGCAAGTTGAAAAGTCAAATTCAAGGGAATTTGGGTACTTTCAAGAGTCAATGCAGTCTCCAAGGGGAGACAATGCTCTGCAACGCAGGCTAGGAAGGGAGACAGTGCTCTGCAAAGCACTGTGTCCTGTCTAAGGGTGCATTGGGCGTAGTATACAAAGAAAAATACTAATGTTTAACTCACTTTATTTGCAAATTAAGCTCTGAAAAAGTTTAATCTTTATGTGTAACAACTACTGGGTGGATAAAAAAAGCAAATCAGAGGCTTAAACACCTAGAACTAGGAGAAATTATCCCCAGCAAAGTCGCCAATTTGTTGGGCCAGAATTGTGAATTACAGATAAATCACACTTCCCTAGACAGGTGCTAGTCTAGAACAACAGGTGAAAGACTATATGACTATTTATTCTAACTCAGAACAGATACACAGAGAGGATTGGAGGCTTAATTTTTTAGTCGCTTCCAAATGGCTCCTTCTGTCGCTTCCACTGCAGCTTCAAATTCAAGCGGTTTGTGAGCTGAATGCTTCCTGCAAGAAAGAACACTGAAACATCAGAAGATGTAATAATATAGATATCTATTCAAGCTAGTTAGTTAAATCAGTAAAGCATAAACCATATACATCAACCAAGATCTTGCAATATGGAAAATCAAAGTCAATATAGATGCATATAGGAAAAAATAAGAGTACTCTTTATTGATGATAGAAGGAGAGGTTACAACCTAGTGACTGATTTGAAGTGACCTTCCAGAAACTTTTCCAAGCCTCATCAGGGTATAAATCTCTCCAGTAGTAGCTTCAAAAATCTAGCTCTCAATTGAAAATTCTCCAACATTTCTCTACTCAAATTCTTCCTCCTCAAGCACTTAGATATGTGCTCAATTTATAGATGAACTGTAGGTTGTTTTGCAATCAATAACTTTCCAAAAATAGGCAAGACATGTTTCCAGTCATGTAGATGTCAAAAGGACACTTGGATTCGAAGCTTGAAACATGTGAACTCTTCTAGAATGAATTGGCCAAGTGGAGATTCCGAAACAATGAGAATTTCGCTCCCAATGTGACCAATGCACTTGTGAATGTCGGGAAGTGATTTGCAGAGAAACCTTGCATGGGGATACCTGCATATGCAATGCACTTAGGCCCCTTAGAGTCTACGTTGGTGATCTCTCATATGCTATATAATAAGCTTCAAACCATGGAAAACTTTGCTTGATGAAAGTATTGCTTGATTTGTCTTGTTTCTTGTCTTAGGGCATGTAGCAACTGAAATGATAGGGAATGATAGACCCTTGATCATTGGTTCTGGAGATGATGTCCAGTTAACCAGGTCATTGGGAATGGTGCCCAAATTGACCTATAAAAAAACATGTTTACTATCAAGCAAAATGCTTACTCTCCAGCCCGCTTCTTAGCAATTGTGCAGAGGTTAGTAGGATAGGTGTCCTTGTTTTATGACCAGGAAGAAAAAGATAGATGAAAAACCCCTGCCTAAATCCACAAAACCCAAAGGATCGTTGGTCCTTGGAAGAACAAAATATATAGACAAAATCATTAAGAGGGCTGAATCCCAGGCATCTGTAGAACCCATAACCATTCCTACTCAAAATCCTACTACAGTCCCTCAGGCAGCAACCTCACCATTTGCAGCCCATGCTGAGATTCACAGTGGAACAGAAGGGTCTGAAAAAATCCTTTAGACTACTAAACACGTAAGTCCTGACCCTTCAAGAGAGGGAAATTATTGCAATTTGCGGGAAGGACGGGCAGAAACCAATGGTGCAGTACAAGTAAAATCTCTAGAGCCTGAATCCCCTGAGAGAGTGGATGAGATAGAGACGCCCAGTTTCCCAGATCGGGGAAGTGCGGTAAGGCTTCCTCCAAATCCACTCCCTAATTCCACTCAAATTATTCCGCCAAAACAAGAAATCCCTAAAAATTATTGGCATATTTTTGAACAAATGGCAAACAACCAAAACCAGAGGCAAACATCAACACTGGAGTATCCCATTGTTGATCTAGTTGCAAATTCCCCTATGAAATCCATTCCATTACAAAACATCCCCACCTTCCATGGGCTGACCTCGGAAGATTTGGATGCATTCTTATCTGAATTCGATGTCTTATGTAGGGGATATGACTACACCACCGACCCTCGGAAACTGAACCTATTTCCCTCTACGTTGAAAGGGACAACATTATGTTGGTTTATGGGGCTCGGTGGAGGAACCATTAATAGTTGGGATCAAATGAAAAACTCCTTTCTTAACAAATATCAAGACTACTGCTAGACTCTAGAACTAAAAGACGAAATCTTCAATATGTCTGCAAGAGACAATGAGACATTAGAAGAATACGTTGAAATATTTCAATATAATTTGCAAAGATCTCCACATACTACACTGTCTAAAGATATCTTAAAAGAAACAATGATTAAGGGAATGAAAGAAGAATGGGTCGAAACATTTAATATAATGGGAAAATGGGACATCTATCAAGAAGAATATGATGACATCATTGCATTGTGCATCAGGTGTTCTCGAGGTAGTACGCGAAGTAGGCCAACCGGGCGAGACTCAGCTACAAGGAATTAGAAACAGTCTGGTGGCAACATGACCAGAGAAGAATTTGGTAATATTTTAGAAGATTTTAAAATTGATATCTTGGGCACCCTAACAACGTGGCTAGATGTCCTACAAGCCAAGCAAAAGCAAGCTATAGAAAAACAAAACTTGGTTGTTTTTTTTCCACGTCGTCGGAAGAAGCACAACCAATGGGAGTGTCCATTAGACATGGTCCAGACATGCGATATTTGTACAAAGGACCACGCCTCTGACCATTTCCCTTCACTTCCGGGTTTGAAAGTGGTTTTTAAAGAGGCAGAAGAAGAGACAAAACTATTTTATCTAATGAACCAATGTCGATAGTGGAAAGCATGACCATGTATGCCACAAGACCTGCCTCAATTATTTTCTTCTTCACAATTTAATCAACAGAACCCCGCAATAGCATGGAAGAACCAATCACCTTTTTCTACCTGGCCACCCCAATCATTTTCTATGCCTCCTTGGCCAACACAACCCTCTTCAGGTAATAATTGGCCAAGTTTTCCTTGTTCTCCCCCTTACTGGAAAAACAATCCCTATCAATCCCAGTGGCCTGCCTCCACTTCACAGAACACAAATTGGTCTCAAAACTGGCAACGATCTCTAGGAATGACCAATCTACCAATGGGGACAAGGGCTCAGAATCAACCTACATTACCAACTCCATACCCAATCCAACACAATCCTCAATTAATCATGCCTCCTCAACTACTAGCTCAACCCAATCCTAACCCCAACAACATGTCGATTCAACTAATCCAGTTTTCAAAAACCCAAACCCCGAGACTGAACAGAAGCAATGCAATGAACTTAGGCTGAGATCAGGACGTGTTATTTTACGTAAAGAAGATATGACCCTGCCACAACTTGAATCTAAAATTTCGACAACACTTAAACAATCAACTATGACTAAAACAAAGGTAAAGCAGGGGAGGGACACAGTTGACCAAAGGGACTCTGAAAACCTTATTATTTCCTCCCCTCCATTTCCTGAGAGATTAACATTTCCTAAACCAATAGTCTCTTCAGATTTTGATCTCCTAGAAGAATTAAAAAACCTTTGAATTAAAATTCCTCTTCTGTAGGCTATCCAAGACATTCCTATCTATTCCAAGACAATTAAAGAGCTATGTGGAAAGAAATAGGTGAGGAAAGAAAAAACTATACCAACTATTCATGTGGTGGGATCACTGTTAGACTTACTCTTGGGTAAAGAAACACCAGTAAAATATGAGGATCCAGGGAACCCCATAGTTACTGTACAAATATCTAGCCACTCCTTTTCAAACACATTGGTTGATTGAGGGGTGTCCATCAACATCTTAACGACAGAAACCTGCGAGAAGTTAGGAATAACACCGTTAGAGCCCACATATACCTTGCTGGAACTTGCTGACATATCTGTTATCAAAATAAAAGGAATATTATAGGAAATCCCGATTTCTATGGAATCATGGGAGTATCCGATAGAATTTTTAGTCATTAAGCCAAAAATTAGGTTAGATGGACACCCCCTGATACTCGGACAACCTTGGTTAGCAACAAATGACGCTTACATAGGCTGTCGGGTAGGTAGCATGACCATTGCTAGAGGTGATGCCATAAAAAATATTGTCATATATCCACCTACCAAACCAAGTCTTCCCACTGTAAATATTCACAAACAACCACATAAAAACTGGGAACAAAAAATCTGCTCACCACTGATAATAGTTGAAGCACTTGAATTCAAAGATCAAACTAAAGATGATGTAATCAATAAAATCATGAATCAACCATCCACTTCTGAAAATTTAAAATGCCAAATGTTAAAGGTAGTTCTTAATAATGAAGCATAGAAAGACCCCTTGGTAGACATGGATAATCATCACATACCCACGACCATTATTCGCAACAACATACCAATTGAAATTAAACCAGGAAAGGTCTTAAATATCAATGGAAGTCTGGATAGTAACCAAAAAAATAATCTCATTAAGGTTTTACAGAAATATAGGGGAGCATTTGCTTGGTACTACCAAGACATGAAGGGTATAGATCCTCAGATATGCACACATCACATTTATACTGACAAGGATGTTGAACCTATTCGGCAGCCTCAACGGAGGTTAAACCCGCATCTGAAAGATATTGTAAAGGATGAGTTGAAAAAGATGATATATGTAAACTTCATTTATCCTATTTCAGACAACAAATGGGTCTCTCCTTTAGAATTCATTCCTAAGAAGAATGGGAAATGGTGAATCTATGTGGATTAAAAAGAACTAAATAAAGCAACACAAAAAGACCACTTCCCCCTCCCGTTCATTGATCAGGTCCTTGATACATTGGTAGGAAAGAAGTTCTTCTCATTCCTTGATGGTTTGAGTGGCTACAATCAAATCTAGATAGCCCCTGAAGACTAGGATAAAATGACCTTTACCTACCCATGGGGTACATTTTCCTATAGGGTATTACCATTTGGGTTATGCAAAGCCCCAAAAACATTTCAAAGAGCCATACTCGACATTTTTTCTGATGTAATAAATGAAGGACTCGAAATCTACATGGACGACTTTACCCCATATGGAGATGATTTTTATCAAGCACTGGAAACACTAGAAAAAGTATTGGAAGGATGTATTGCTACCAGATTGTGTTTTAGAAACGAGAAATATCACATGATGATGTCTGAAAGAGTAATCCTAGGGAACTGCGTCTCTACAAATGGAATATAGGTAGATCCGACAAAGATAGAGGTAATCCTTTTATTAGCCACACCTTGTACTCAGACAGAGGTACGTAGTTTCCTTGGGTATGTAGGGTACTACCGTAGGTTTTGTTATCACTCGGATTGAACCTTAGGCTGAAAAAGGCAATTCAGAGGTAACCACAAACCACGCTTAGCCAAGTATCTAGACCTACAAGGCAAGGAGAGGGCTCTCTCCATAAGGATCACAGCCAAGATGACTGAGTAAAGAAGATATTAGGCTAGCTATAGTAGCTCAGGGTTTTGATTTGATTGTATATGGTTATACTAGATCAGAAGGAGAAAAACAATCAGGGCAAGGGAAATTAGGTCAAAATTTGCAGGGTTTTTTATGGGGCAAGGTAGGCATAGTGATTTAACACTTTAGGATTTCAATGGGTGGGATGATAAAGATAGGCGAGGAGCTAGAAAGAGCATGGTGAAATCATGGGTTCTTTCTAAACTGAAGGAATTTAACACACTGTGAATGTCTACCCAAAACATAGCATATGAGAATGGATTATGTTTATCTAACTTGCATACATTCACTTAGAAGTTATGAAATGATGAATAAACTTAACAATACATTTGAACACATGAAAAAAAAGGATAAACTGAAGTAAACACCATACCACAGGGATCCCATAAAAATAGCTACAAATATGATTAATATTCCTTCTCAGAACTAATACAAAGTGTGTCTCTTCAAAGGCCAAGTATCCAACTGAGTCCAACCCTTACTAATGAGAATGAAGAATAAGATATAGACCTCAAAACAACTCATCCTAGCCTCAGGGGGTCGAATCCATGAGATGAGGATCAGATTCCACCAAATTCTGAACAAGAATCTGAAGACTAGGAAGACCCAACAAGTTGCCTCTAAAAGAGAGGAAACTGATTCATTTGACCTGTGGAGGACTCAAGCAAATGAATCTACCTATAGTAAATTAATCCCCATCATAATTAACACTATTACTGATGAAACGAGAACTATTACCTCAAAACGGGAACTCTAGCCCAAAAAGACTCAAAAAACATGAAAAACACCCCAAAAACAAAAAGTGTGTATTCCAGAACGCATTTGGTTTTTTCTCATCGTCAAATTTCAACTTTTTATAAAACTATGCTAAAAAAAAAAATGTTTCCTGAAAAAAGGATTGAAAAAACACCCTCAAAAGAAAACGAGTTGATGATGGAATAACAAAAAAAACATTGTGTCACACTTTTGACGCATTGTAAGAATGGAATTAAAGGCAACATATTAGGACATTGAAAAATCGTAAAATTCTAAATTTTTTGATAGATGATATTAAATATAAACAAAATCATGTTTGAAGGGCTTATCATTTCGAATAAGTTTTATCCATGTTGTTAAACATAAAATATCTTGACTCTAAACAACCTTAAAATTGTAATTATTTTCAACCATAACATTAAAGATAAATTTTTGTAGCACATAAAAACCTTAATGACAAGTTGTAAATATCAAGTTTTTAAATCTTAAGTTTTCAAGATACTTTAACCATGAAATTATGGAGAAATTATATGACTTAAACAATTTTTAAAAATGAACAAGTTAATTAAAATTTTATTATTCCAACAGTAATTTTAATTTTAAAGGAGAAAAATATATCTCTTTTCAAATCTTAGCATAAGACAAATTTAAATCTAATTGCAATCAAAACCTAAAAATCAAGCATCAAAACAAAGTGTCCCCTCTCAATGAGGCATATAATTTTTAAAAATTTTAAAAGTATCTTATACCAAATGGTTACAATACATAATATCATGGTTATATCACTACATAATCTAAAAATTCAACATTAATTTCTATTTTCTTTTATACTTTTAATCAAAATATCAACATTGGTACATTGAATATAACATAAATTGTTTTTGTAATTCATTATTGCGCTGTGGATATTCTAAAGAGATGAATTCTTCATAATTAAAAAATATAATCCAACAAACATAGAAATGCCTCGTAACTTCATGAAAAATCAAATGGAAGTCAAATTTTTTATTTCAAGTTACCATGCAAACATCAATTACATAAAAGTGTCTTAGAAAATTATTCAAAATCAACCATAGGTTCTGGCACACCATCAGACCCTACATCTTCAGATGAATGACTCGATGCAGATGAAGATGATCCATATTCTTCTCTTTTATCAACTAGTGCTCCATCTGAGTCAACATGCATGCCCACCATTTCAGAGTTCAAATGTCGTGTAGATCTACGACTACTTTCTGCAGAGTCCCATATCAACAATAATTGTTCTGGTAGTAATTTCTTCAAAATATTTATGGTCTTCAACCGAAGAGTTCCTCTCTTTGTCAAATTGAAGTCATACATAAGTATGTCAACATCCTCCAATTTTAAAACATCTGTGCGGTGAAAATTTATGTTTGTGCCCTTTCTTTTTCTCTTTCTGCCAATTTTGTTTTCAACTACCATCTTTGGCTTGTACACACCATTCAAAGGGTGGGTACTTGTGGCATACCAATTTACATCAACAACTGTAATATATTCATTTTCATTAATGACCTTTATAACCTTCACAATCTAGAATGGATAGCCAAGTGGATCTTCATCTGCTAACACTACTATCATGCAACCCTCCATAAAATCCTGCACAGAACACCTGTAAAGGTCTTCCATGGCTTCACGTTGTGCACATGATCTTCTAGAACCAATATATATTTATCTTTCCTCTACCTGTGAAGAATTAATAATAGCTTGAGACTGTTGTTGTTCAACAATGTGTGTTTCCTGATGTTCATTTGGCATATTTTGTGGCAAAAAAAAAGGAGTCTTCAAAAGCGTATCCACATTTATTGATCTTGAAATCATATCACTTTGATTATTGAAAAAATACTCCCACCGAACTAAATTTGCAACATCGAAGTACTCATATGCATCTCTAATACATCTTTTAATTTCCTCCAGACATTCAAAATAATTTATGTCTCTCTTATGCCTTCATGCATTATGGAGTTTAGCAACTGACTGTAATAACAATATCTTTGATGAAAATATTGGACGCTCTGGAATGAACTTCAAAAATGCTAAACCTAATGATGGCCCCCATTCTGCAACAATTGAATACTTATTGCCCCATATAAGTGTTATCCCATTAATTTTTTTGATACGAAATTGATGCTGGAAGCTAATGTCGTTAATTTTTTCAATGCATTTCTCATCACCATGCGATCGCAAAATAAACCTTCGCATGTCAATAGTTTCTTCCAATACATGAAAAACAGGTTCTGGAATGTACGATTTCTTAATACATTCAATTAATAATGGCAGTCTCCCAACACCTTTCCTCCTCAATGTTACTGAAAAACGATTGAACATTTGATCAATATGATCATGAGTATGCCCAACAAGAAGGAAACCAACCTTTATATTTTTAAAAATTCCCAATTCAATGAACATGTTTAGATAGCCAAAAAGAACTCGATTTTTGTTTTCACGACTTGTGTTGTCTAATTGTAAATACAAAACTTCAGGAAGAATACCAGACCAATGAGTAACCACATCATGGATTATAGTTATGGTCAGATTTGCATCATTGTGAATATTTGGAGTTGTGAAGAAAACTATTGGAAACATCTTCTCATTAAATACCATACAACCAACCAAGTGAAACTGAATGAAATTTTCCTCCTGTAATTTTTTTGGCGTGCAGACAAAATGTGGAAGAAGTGTTTTCTTTTGGTCCATACCATCAATTATCAAACCTAGATATTTATTTGGATGATCATAACACTTCTTTCGATGTTTATACAACTTTTGCCTTTCACTTATTTGCTGATTGTAATGCTCTTGAAGTTCTTTGACAACGAAATATGTACATAAAATAAAATAAACATATGAATACATATATTTTCATAGCTGATAACTATCCAATTTTAAAAAGCAATGTTTTGAACGCATACCTCTTTCTGCCCCTTGACATTTATCTCTTTTTGCTTTAAGAGAAGCACATGTGCTGCAAACCCCCATACTTGTCTTCTTAGGAATACGACCATTGTTGAATTCATTTTTCCATAAACTTGCAAAATAAGAATATGTAATAAAATTACCAACTCCTTCAACAACTTCTGCATAATCTTTGTATAAGATGAATATTTCTCATCTCGAAAAATTATCTAGAATATGTATTGTGTCTTTATTTGGCATACACTCTCCATGATTTGAAAAGAAGTCTTTCATCCATGTCTTAGTAGTATTTGCAAACGGCCCAACCTCCCATTTATAACGTACTTCTGAATAATATGTGGGATCCTTTTCCATTTTTTCTTGGATTCTTAGCAAATGACAATTACCAATTGAATGAAACACTTTGAAAGCCTTTTTGCAGAGCAATACATTCCCAATATGATAATCATAACCTGCTAGTGTAGATTGCATGCAACCCACTAAATATGAATTTTTCATGCTTTTATTCATTGACATATATCTTTTCCTTTTTTCCAAAACAAAGTTGAAATACATACGTTTCAAGAAATCCCTTCGACAATAGTCACTTGAAATCAAATGAATGACATAACTTATTTTTGTGAGATATTTTGTCCCCACCCTTGTATAACTGGAATGTTTTGGATTGATATGAAAATGTCTACTCCTACTCCTAGTTACAATATTTTCTTGCAACGACTTCATAATTCCATCATCCTTTGTAGAAGCAGTTTCATCACCATTAGGAGGAGTATTATCCCCACTATCATCATTCTCAACACAATTAAGAAATTCATCAACATCATTTCCTGGAAAATTTTCATTATCATCATCACTTGAATAAAACATTTCACAAGAATCATCTGCGCTTTTGTAACCCTGACTCGGACAAAATTCTTCACCATCTTGATCCATGCTTTCAAATTCTTCCCTGGGAGGATTCAATTCTTCATCACCATGAGAGTCTTTGAAATGATCACTTAGAGAAAATGCATTATTCAGATATGTGCCTCTAGAATTATAATTTTCAAGGAACTCTTCATCCTCCCCTTTCTTAGTGGTGCTCTCATAATCCTTGGGATTAGGCCTAAGTGGAAGCTTTGAATCTGTATTCACTAGAATTTCTCCATCCTGCCCCTCCCCTTCCTCACTGGTGCTCTCATAATCCTTAGGATTAGGAATAAGTGGATGCCTTGAATCTATATTTATTGGAAATTATTCATCCCCCCTTCATCAGTGGTGCTCTTATAATTATTACGATTAGGATGAAGTGAAAATTTTGACTCTGGAAATTCATCCCCCTCTTCATTAGTTGTGTTGTCATATTCCTTAGGATTAGGAGGAAGTGGATATTTTGAAACTGCAAATTCTTCCTTCCCCTCTTCATCAATGGTGCTGGCATAATCCTTAGGATTAGGTCTAAGTTCATATTTTGACTCTCCAAATTCTTCATTCTCCTCTTCATTTGTGGTGCTCGCATAATCCTTAGGATTAGGACGAAGTGGATATTTTGACTATGGAATTTTTTCATCCTCCTTGTCATCAGTGGTGCTCACATAATCCTTAGGATTAAGATGGAGTGGATATTTTGATGCAGCAAATTTTTCATTTCCCTCTTCATCAATGGTTTTGGAATAATCCTTAGGATTAGGATGATGTGGATGTTTTGGCTCTGGAATTTTATCATTCCCCTCTTCATCAGTGGTGATGGCATAATCCTTACAATTAGGATGAAGTGGATATTTTGACTCTGGAATTTTTTCATCCCCCTCTTCATTAGTGGTGCTGGCATACTCCTTAGGATTAGGACAAAGTGGATATTTTGACGCTGCAAATTCTTCATTCCCCTCTTCATCAGTGGTGTTGGCATAATCCTTAGGATTAGGACAATGTGTAATTTTTGACTCTGTAAATTCTTCATTCCCCTCTTCATTAGTGGTGCTGGCATAATCCTTATGATTAGGACGAAGTGGATATTTTGACTCTACAAATTCTTCATTCCCCTCTTCATCTGTGGTGCTCGCATAATCCTTAGGATTAGGACGAAGTGGATATTATTCATCTCCCCCTTCATTAGTGGTGCCTTCATAATCCTTAGGATTAAGACGAAGTGAAAATTTTGACTCTGGAAATTCTTCATCATGCCCTTCATCACTATTGCTTTCATAATCCTTAAGATTAAGAGTAAGTTGAAATATCTGTCTCAAATTTATTTTTGTCATACGCCTCATCAATTATGTTCTCATCATCCTAGGATTACGACCAAGTCTTATTTTTTTGACTCTCTATTCATGGTGAATGAACTCTCACATTTATATTCATCAATCAATAGAGTTGTTGTGTGACGAAGATGTTGATGTTGTAGAAAGTAAAACTTCGCTATCGAGAGAACCCATGGATTTCAACAAGAATATGTTGAATGATACAAATGCCTCTCCCAATTACAATATATAGCTTAAAAGATCAAAAATTTCCCTCCAAATTCCCCCTAAAGTTTTTCGTGAAAAAATTTCCTTCCAAAATTTTCATTTCAAATATTTCGTACAAAATATTCGCTCAAAATGTATTTAAAAACATTTTAATAAACCTCACTTTGTGTTGAAATATTTTACCGATATTTCTATTCAAAATATCCACAAAATATTCCTATCATGACATGCATTCCAAACTAAAAATAATGTTGTTAGTTTAATGATTTAATATTGACTGCATGTAAACTATTAGCTATAATATTACTATAATGACTACATGCAAATATTAACTATTTTAACTATAATCAACTACATATAAATATTTAAATTTTAAATTTTAAATCTACATTATATTAATCTAAAAATATTTCAAAATTTCTTAATAAACTGTTGGTCTTGAAATATTTCACTGTACTTTCTATTCAAAATATCCACAAAAGATTCCTTTCATGCATGGCTTCCAAACTAAAATAATTTTCTTTTTTGAATGATTAAAGATTTACTACATATAAATATTAACAATAATAACTACATACAAATATTAACTATTTTAACTATAATATTAACTATATTTAAGTACATGTAAATATTTTAAATTTTAAATTTTAATCCCGATTATATTAGAATGATTTAACATTGAGTACATATAAATATTAACTAAAATATTAACTATGATAAATACATGCAAATATTAACTACAATTAACTATATGTAAATATTTTAAATTTTAAATTTTAATCCCAATTATATTTGAATGATTTAACATTGAATACATGTAAATATTAAATAAAATATTAACTATGATAACTACATGAAAATATTAACTATTTTAACTATAATTAACTACATGTAAATATTTTAAATTTTAAATTTTTATCCCACCTTCTTTAAAACAAGAACCAATCACACAAAATTTGTTATATAATAAGAATCATTGTTTCTATTCATCACATCACATCAAGTTTTCTCGGTTTTTGTTGGAGCAATTTTCCAGAGGTGTTGCGTTGGCATTGGTAACTTTCGTGGAGGCATTGTATCTCGCATTGGAGGCGCGTGTGCTCGCATTGGTGATAGGAGTTGCATTTCAAAAGTTAGTTTTCCTTCTATTCTCGTCCATTTAAAAGACGCATTTTGGGGAAAAATCTATAATGGTTTTTTGGGTTCAAAAACTATTTTTTTTAAGGTTTTTAGGGTTCGAAAACCATAATTTTTTTAATATTTTTTTAGTGAAGAAAATGGAAAAAAAAACTCAAATTGTTAGAGTTTTAGGACAAAAAATTTAGAATTTTTTTCTTTTTTTAGGTTTTTAGGACAAAAATTTAGAATCTTTAAAGATGAAAATTTATTTTTAGAAATATGATTAGATATTTTATTTTATTTTATTTAAAGTGAGAATAAATAGTTTTAGTTTATATTAAACCTATTTGTATAGATATATTGGTGGTTTTATTATTTAAATTGTTTTTTTTGTTTTTTTATTTGTCTTTTTGTTTTTTCATTTTTTTAATTTTAAATCTTATTTTTAATTGTAATTTATAATTGTAATTTGTATGTTTATATATATATATATATATATATATATATATATATATATATATATATATATATATATATATATGTTTTAGTTTTTATTTTTATTTTTAAATTTTAAATTCTATAGTAGTATATTTTATATTAGACAAAAATTGTTTTTTTTAATTATAATTGTTTTAGTTTCAAAAAAATAAAAATAAAAGTTAACATTTTCATATATTTGTTTGTTTATATTTTAAAAAAATATTTTTTTAATTTTTTTCTATTGCTTTTCTATATTTTAAATAATAATTGTTTTAATTTAAAAAAAAATTTAAAATTTAAAATTAAAATTTAATTATATTTGTTCGTTTATTTTTTAAAACATATTTTTTTAATTTGTTTTTTATTGTTTTTTTATATTTTAAAATTTTAATTGAATGGTTTTTTTTATATTAAACAATACATTTTTTTTATTATAATAGATTTTGTTTAAAACAAAATTAA
Organism: Pinus albicaulis; assembly: GCA_034641835.2. Classification (NCBI taxonomy): domain Eukaryota; kingdom Viridiplantae; phylum Streptophyta; class Pinopsida; order Pinales; family Pinaceae; genus Pinus; species Pinus albicaulis. The sequence continues at coordinate 893,404,501 of CM076581.1, forward strand.
AAACAAAAATTAATTTTTTATATAGTTTGTGTTTGAGAAAAAAATAAAAAATAAATTAAATTGCCGCCACGGGGGGTCGTAGATGGGAGTCAGGGCAGCTCCTTGACCGCGCTCGTTCGCCTCGCCTCCAACTCGGTTGGGTGGAGGGTGATTCCGAGTGTTAGCCACCTATAATATTTTGTTATACCAAAAGGTGGCTAAGATCTTTTTTGAGCCTCCAAGGAACAAATTTTATCACTAAAAATTGCTGGCTCTTGAAGTCTCTTTAAGGCCCTGCATGCCTCCGTCCAAGATCCTCATTTGTCTGTCCCATTTTTTATATACTCAGGAATTTCATCGAAATACAAAGAAGAAACTAGCTGCAAAGCCATCCCTTTTCCTTTTCTCCCACTCTGAAAATTAACCTTCTTTTCCTTTCCCTTTTTTCCATATTTTTTCCCTCTATTATTCATCTTTTCCTTCTTCCCTTCATAAATCACCCTTCCCATGGTTAAAGACTCACTTTTTTAACCCTTTTCGGCACCCTTTGTTTCCATTAAAAAATCGGGAAAAATCATAAAAATACAAGTCTTTTTATGGACCTAAGCCCTCGCTAAGCCCTAAACCACTTCCCCAATACGCCCTCATCATAAAACCAAGCACCAAACCCATGAAGCGCTGATCGAATCGAAAAATATTCAAGTGTGCATGTTTGTGCACCATTTCAAAATATCGATTGCGATTGGGCCCGTAGTTTCGACTACGATTAGGCCCGAGCTTCGATTACGATCCGCCGATCGGCTCATCTCGATTCACTCTCCGCCGTCGATCGATCCGCATTGACTGACAACGCTTAATCGCCTTTCTCCCCTCCCGATTGCGCAATCGCATCGGAGTTTTATTTTCAATCGCCTCCCCTTTTCTCAGTCACTCTCCGATTGAGATCCTTTCGATTGAATCTGGACCGTCCACGTGTCCGAGATCGGACGACCCGTATTCACCCCACCTTATTTCTTCCCCCCGCTCCTATTTCGCTTTTTTATGCAGATCTCCACCGTTGGTTGCCTTCATCCAGCCCGGCTTCGCTCCTCCCCCGCCTATCCGCGTTTAAACCTACTTCCCGCAGGGATTTCTTAACTATTTTTGTGTTTTGCGATGCGCGAATGGTGTCCATTGTTTAATGAAAGAAAGCCGAGGGTAGGGAAAGACGTTTCCTCGCGCCTTTCGGCCGATAAAGAGAACCATCCGCGGGGTTTCTGCTCCATTGTTTTCTCAATGCTTCATGGGCATTGATGCCTTTAAAAAAGCCTGCGGCTCCCGCACATTGACAAGACACCGTTTTTAATTCAAAACAAGCTAGAGAGTATCGCTTTGAAGATAGAGCACGATAAATGAAGATTGAAGACAGCTTACGGGATTACGGCTAAGACGGTTATCAAAAGCCTAATCCCCAACTCAAAACACAAGCATGAAAGAAACCTAAAGTGTTTTATCGTACGTAAAGCCTCCACCACCACATCTTGAGGCAAATTGATTCCTCAGCTTCGCCACCGAGCCACCCTGCCGCCCTCAAACCTTTCAAAACAGAGGCCAAAGTTATTAAAGAAAATCGTATATTCACCTCCACAATACAGAGGAGTTACTTCGTAAGGAAATCAATGCGAAAAAATATCCGCAGAGTTACTCCAAACATTACATAATGCCTCAAAGTCAAATAAAGCTCCCACCGAGCTTAATCCATAAATGTAAAACGCTTAATACAGAGGTTCCACCTCGTGAACTTCTTCATCGAGCCTCTCAAAGGGCCGAAGTCATCACCTCGTATTAATTATCATGAGAGATATTTTCTCGTATCACCTCCTCATTCTTCTATAAATACCTCAGAAGAAGATGAGAAATCGTTGGTCAAATGCATATCTCGTAGCATGTAAATAGTTTTCCGAGCCGCCGTAAGCTCCGTTTGTAAGAGAAAATACCTGATGTTGGAGTCGAGAAGCTCGAAGTCAGTAAAGAACCATTGGACTTAAAGATTGTAACTCGGTTTGGAATATCAATACAAGCCGATTTATGGGATCCTGTTCATGTCGACTTGTGATGTTATTCTCATTTGTAACTTGTTATTTTATTTCGTCATGTTGTTTCATTTTCCACCGTAAAGAAAAGTTTAAACGTAGGGTTAGACCTACTGTATATCGATGAATCCTTTTCTCAGCTAAGAAATATTTATTTGAATGTTTTCTTCCAATCCGTGTTATTTAGGAATGACTTAATTCAGCTTTAGGTATGAGAATGTTGGCGTTCTCGTCTTATTGTTTTAGCTGAATATTATTTCTGAATGTTACTTTCGCATGTGTTGTGTGAAGATGAACCGAAGGAAGATATGGTTAGCCCCGGGTCCCTGCACTTTTCTCGCATGACTTATCGATTGTTTCCCTTGGAATGTGTTAAAAGTCTGGCTAGTTTTAGAAGCACTTACCGTATCTTAGACCATTCTGTGTTATCTTTGTGTTTTCCGGTTTTGTATGTTTTCTATTGGAAGTGTGTCAAAGGTCTGGTTGGTTTAAAAGTACTTACTAGATCCTAGTCTTGCTTTCGTGTCCTTACTAAGTGTTTGTCGAACATCGATCGGTTTAAAAGTACCTATCGTATCCTAGGTCGCTCTTCGTTCTCGTATCCGTTTAATTTCCCTTCTTGATGTATCACTCCATTCCATAAATCAAACTTTAAAGAGATCCTTAGACATAGATGACTTGGCTCTCATGGACCACTCTTTGCCTCTTGCTACTCCAATTAAAACCTTTACTATGACTCATAGCTCCAATGGATTGAAGTTGTTTCTTGCTCTATCTTCTGTAGCCGAATCATTTTTCCCTTTCATTCATCTTTCGCCCTTCATTTAGACTTCCTTCACCTTCATTTATCTTTGTCCAACCAAAACAAAACAAAAACCTTGGTCTTCATAACTAGCCTAATATCATTACCTTAAGCTTTCAAAGAAAATATCCATCTTTGTACATATTGGAGAGATCCTCTCCCGGATTCGTGGAGGGCTAGACCCCTAGAATCCCGAAAGCGGTTTGATGTTACCTCTCGGCGTTTGACTTTGCCAATCTTGCTAATTACAGTAGTTATAACATAATGGTGACTCCACCCGGGGAGAGCTAAGTTCTTTTCTCATTTTAACATCGCTAAGACTCGGAGTACTTTCGATATCTCTAGATTGGTACATGGTGGTGGACCATAAAACATTTTACTCTTACGAGTCAAAAATCTTCCACACCGGCGACTCCACACTCGTACCTCCCAAGACCAAATGACTCCACCGGTAAAAAGACCCCAAACTCGATTGACCGGACACAAGTGACCTCTTTCTTTGATTTACAAACATGATTCCGAGAATACAACGAAGATATGCCCCAATGAGTAGAGATCATATCCCGGGTTTCCACATAAGATGCCCCCGGTGAATTGGGATGAAAACTTGGCTCGTTTTTCCAAGGTGAAAATTTTGACGACCCTCTATTACATCTCATCGCATTTCATATACAGTGTATGGAGGTTGAAAGTTGAATGGCATGAAGATCGCCTTTAATGAAAATGTTCATGTTAACATTAGAAGGAAAAGCTAGGGATTGGTATGAATGCTTAAGATCTAGTAGTTTGTTTTCTTTAAGAGACCTTGAATATGTGTTCTATGAGAACTATGAAGAAAACGCTACATCATTATCATTGGGTGCAATATATTATGATCCATCACAAAACGTTACCCAACACATTATAGATAATGAGGAAGATTTGGAAGAGATGCATCCCTGAAGATCTTTTTAGACGAATTCATGCTTTTAATCTACTATTGAAAAAATTTTTAAGAACATAGATGAATCACTTGAGGAAGAAAACAAACAAGAAATAAAGAACATTCCTCAAGATTTTCCCCGAAAACTTAGATAATGATTCATCATCCCTTATAATCGAGGCTCAAGAAGACATCCAGCCCTCAAACCAGATTTTCACATAGAGAACTTTGTTGTATAGATTTAGAAAGTTCTTTTGTAGATCGAATAAAAAGGAGCCCGTTGACAACCCAATATGTTTGGCCGATGAAATTGTTTATCTTGATAAATCTCCAAATTTTGATCAGTCGATGATGATGATGAGTTCCAAGAAAGAACTAATCATGCAGTGGCAACCAACATTTGATTGGTGTTATGAGTTTCACCATCTCCAGCTTGAAAGCCAAAAAACATCCTTTTCAATCCATCACTAATGGCTTTCACATAATTGGGAGTCAGCAGCTCTTTCAACTCTGAAGGTGAAGAGAAGAGCAATAAAGAAATTTTTGAGTAAAAGGATCTTTCCTCTTGAAAAGAGAGGAAACCTTTAACAAACAGCTCAAGAATATAATAACCTCTTCACAGTAGTTTAGCCCATTGAATCCAAGCATACGAGGGCTACATGAGGACAACACTCATCAAATATGATGAGTCCTCCAGCTCGAAGATGATGCAGAGGAAGGAGAAAAAACAAATAGAAGACTATCCCGCTACGGATATATCATCTTCTCAAGAAGAAACTTCTCCCTTCACCGATATTAGTCCTGCCATTCCAAGAACTCGAATTTATATCCGAAGCGAGCATGTGCTTTAGAGAAAGAAAATATTTTCACAACAGTTTGCTATTGTGCAAGATGTTAAGGATGACGAGGCTTCCAAGCAAAAATTCTCGAAGAGATGCCCCTCAAAGCTAAGGTCTCGGAAGGCAGAGCAGTCTACGTACATGGAGGGCCATAAAGAAGAGATCTTTCATCTTTTCTTTGTTGATCCCATGGAAGAGTGTGTGGAGTTCCCACCGGATCAAATTATCAAACAAATGATCCTTTGCAAGAGCCGTAGACATGAAAAGTCATCACTTTCTCGTGATAGCCTTGACATTCAAGGTTAACCTTCAATATGTTCTATGGATACCCTCCGACAAGCGACCGAGTTACTACTTTTTCTTGACATTACTCGCACTGGGCCGCATTGGCACTTTTGTATCATATGAATATGTAAATACTCCATATTTAGAATAGGTTAGATAGGAATGTCAATAAAGCTCTACCCTCGAGCATGTAGGTAGTTGTTGTTTTCCGCTTTGGAGAAAAAATCAAGAATTCAAAAATACAAAAACAAAGGAAAATGAAAAGAGGCGTAAATGAAAACAAGAAAGGCAAAGCCCCATGCCAAAAAAAGAGAAATAAATTCTAAAAGTGTGCAAGCTCAAATGCCACTCCTCAAAAACACACTTCTAGTTAGTCAAACTCGTTTAAACTTGACTAATTAGCTTTAAATTTTTCTCGCCGATAGGTTAGTGAATTTGATTTGCCAAATCGTTTAATCTTGGCTTACCGCAGATAGTTTAAGTTAAGGATGAAAGGCTCAAACATGTTCAAAACCTCGAGCCAAAGTTTCAAAAAGGATATGACTCAAAAACTGTTTTATTTTCTCGAGTCAAAGAAAGTGTAAATCTGGGTTTTAAATTACTAAAATCGAACTGTAAGAAAAGAAAAAGATGAATCAAACAAAGTAAAAAAACAGAGCTATGAAGAAAGGGAAGCGACGTAACCCTTTCAGTATCTTAAGCCTTCTATTTTTGATTTTAATTTTCTCAAATAATAATCTATGTGCGTGCTTGTTTTTTATGCTATAGATCACAACAAGTCAAACTCGCTTAATCTTGACTTGGTTGTTTTTTAAATTTCTCGCTTTAGAATTTAGAGAATGAAAGTTTGTTGGACTCGTTTAATCCCAACGTACAGAGATTAGGTAGAGAAACATCTGAACTCAATCGTTTAATCCGAGTTCGGGGAGAAATAAGGAGTAGAATCGATTAGTTTTTTTATGCTTTCAAAAGAATAAAATGTTGTTTAGAGTTTACTAATCCAAGTGCACTCGATGAAGAAAAAATGTTAGATCATTAGGATTGGGTAGGTAGAAAGTTTGTTTTGATGGAAGTCCATTGTTTTCATAGCCGCCAAACATTTTTTTCAAAGCTAGATCATCCAAAGAAAGGAAGAGCGACGAATGGATGAGGCACATAGGTCGCATCCTGAAGGAATAATGGATCGTAGCATGTGCCTACCTCCCGGGTATGAAATCAAGTCCGATTCTCTTGACGCTTCAAGAAGGCACCATCCCCAAGTGGGAACCACTGTTAGCCACCTATAATATTTTGTTATACCAAAAGGTGGCTAAGATATTTTTTGAGCCTCCAAGGAACAAATTTTATCACTAAAAATTGTTGGCTCTTGAAGTCTCTTTAAGGCCTCATGCCTCCGTCTCCAAGATCCTCATTTGTTGTCCCATTTTTTATATACTCAGAATTTCTCACTGAAATACAAAGAAGAAACTACCTGCAAAGCCATCCCTTTTCCTTATCTCCCCACTCGAAATTAACCTTCTTTTCCTTTTCCCTTTTTTTCCATATTTTTCCTGCTCTTATTCATCTTTTCCTTTCTTCCCTTCATAAATCATCCTTCCCATGGTTAAAGACTCACTTTTTAACTCCTTTCGGCACCCTTTGTTTCCATTAAAAAACTCGGGAAAAAATCATAAAAATACAAGTCTTTTTTATGGACCTAAGCCCCTTGGGCCAAGCCCTAAACCACTTCCCCAATACGCCCTCATCATAAAAACCAAGCGCCAAACCCATGAAGCACCGATCGAATCGAAAATATTCAAGTGTGCATGTTTGTGCACCATTTCAAAATATCGATTGCGATTGGGCTCGTAGTTTCGATTGCGATTAGGCCCACAGCTTTCACTGCGATCCGCCGATCGGCCATCCCCCTCGATTCACTCTCCGCCGTCGATCCCGATCCGCAGATTGACGGACAACGCTGATCGCTTCTCCCTCCCGATTGCACAATCGCATCGGAGCTTTTATTTTCAATCGCCTCCCCTTTTCCGTCACCTCCGATTGAGATCCTTCGATTGAATCGGACCGTCCACGTGTACAGCATCGGACGCCCCGCATTCACCCCACCTTATTTCTTCCCCCGCTCCTATTTCGCCTTTTTATGTAGATCTCCACCGTTGGTTGCCTTCATCCGACGGCTTCGCTCCTCCCCGCCATCCAAGCGCTGTTTAAACCTACTTCTCCGAGATTTCTTAACTATTTTTGTGTTTTTGCAGGGTGCGTTTTAATGGTTTTCCATTGTTTAATGAAAGAAAGTTTCCCGAGGGTAGGGAAAGACGTTTCACGCCTTCGTGCTGATAAAGAGAACCATCCGCGGGTTTCTCTCCATTGTTTTCTCAATGCTTCATGGGCATTGATGCCTTTAAAAAGCCCGGTGCGGCTCGCACATCGACAAGACATCTGTTTTTAATTAAAAACAGTTAAAGAGTATTAGTTTGAAGATAGAGCACAGACAGATGAAGATTGAAGACAGCCTTACTGGGGATTACGGCTAAGACGGTTATCAAAAGCCTAATCCCCAACTCAAAACACGCTTAAAGAAAACCCTAAAGTGTTTTGACGTACAGAAAGCCTCCACCACACATCTTGAGGCAAATTGATTCCTCAGCTACCACCGAGCCACTGTCGCCTCAAACCTTTCAAATCGTAGAGCCGAAGTTATTGAATAAAATCGTATATTCGCCTCCGCTAGCTGTGTGAGCTATTTCGCAAGGAAATCAATGCATAAAATATCTGCAGTTACTCCAAACATTACATAATGCCTCAAAGTCAAATAAAGCTCCCACCGAGCTTAATCCATAAATGTAAAATGCTTAATACAATGATCCACTCGCATGAACTTCTTCATCGAGCCTCTCAAAGGGCCGAGAAGTCATCACTCGTATTAATTATCCCGAGAGATATTTTTCTCGTATCACCTCCTCATTCTTCTATAAATACCTTGCGAAGAAGATGAGAAACCGTTGGTCACCGCATATCCGTAGCATGTAAATAGTTTTCCGAAGTCGTCGTAAGCTTTCGTTTGTAAGAGAAAATACCTATGTTGAGTCGAGAAGTTCGAAGTCGTAAAGAACCATTGGACTTAAAGATTGTAACTGGTTTGGAATATCAATACAAGTCGATTTATGGGATCCTGGTCTATGTCGACGGTGATGTTATTCTCATTTGTAACTTGTTATTTTATTTTTCGTTTTCATGTTGTTTCATTTTCCACTCGTAAAGAACATTTAAACAGTGGTTAGGACCTCATCATATATCAAGAATCTTTTTCCCGTCGAGAAATATTTATTTGAATGTTTTCTTCCAATCCGTGTTATTTAGGAATGACTTAATTCAGCTTTAGGCATGAGAATGTTGACGTTCCCTCGTCTTATTGTTTTAGTCGGAATATTATTTCTGAATGTTACTTTCAAATGATGTATTTGTGTGAAGATGAACTCAAGGAAGATATGGTTAGCTCCTCGTCCCGCACTTTGTCTGCATGACTTCATCGATTGTTTCCTTGGAATGTGTTAAAAGTCGGCTAGTTTAGAAGCACTTACCGCATCTTAGACCATTCTCGTGTTATCTTTGTGTTTCCCCTTGGTCTTTGTATGTTTTCTATTGGAAGTGTGTCAATTTGGTTGGTTTAAAAGTACTTTACCGCATCCTAGTCTCGCCGTGTCCTTCTTTAAGTGTTTGTCGAAAGTGCCGATCGGTTTAAAAGTACCTATCAGATCCTAGGCTCTCTCTTCGTTCTGCATCCGTTTAATTCCCCCTTCTTGATGTATCACTCCATTCCATAAATCAAACTCTAAAGAGATCCTTAGACAGTAGATGACTTGGCCCCATGGACCACTCTTGCCTCTTGCTACTCCAATTAAAACCCTACTATGACTCCATAGCCCAATGGATTGAAGTTGTTTTCTTGCCTATCTTCTTAGCCGAATCATTTTTTTCCTTTTCATTCATATTTGCCCTTCATTTAGACTTCTTTCACCTTCATTTATCTTTGTCCAACCAAAACAAAACAAAAACCTTGGTCTTCATAATTAGCTCAATATCATTACCTTAAGCTTTCAAAGACAATATCCATCTTTGTACATATTGGAGAGATCCCTCTCCGGATTCAGTGAGGCTAGATCCTAGAATCCCAAAGCGGTTTGATGTTACCTCTGCAGTTGGACTTTTCCAATCTTGCTAATTACGCAGTGATAACACCGAGAATCACCCTTCGCTCAACCGAGGGTTAGAGGCGGTAGCCGGGCAGATGCCATCGAGGGTCGCATCACCGCCTTCCCCGGCCCCTGCCGGGAGCGGAGGGTGATTCCCGATGGTGCCACCCGGCCCGCCTTTGGCTCCCGCTGGCGGAATTGCCCTCCTCGCCTAGCGCCGGAGGCGAGATCGGCGGCGTCTTCGACGGCCACCCACTGCCTTCCGACCCGTACCGGGTGGAGGCCTGGGGCCGGCTGCTTTTCGAGGGTTGCCTAGCTTGCCTTCGGCCCTCGGCTGGGCGGAGGGCGATTCCGAGAATCGCCCTTCACCCTTCGGGGGCCGGAGACAAGCCGGGGTAGCCCTCGACGGCGCGTTGCCCGACCGACCTCCGATCTTGGCGTGACGCAAAAATAAAATTTTTTGATTTTTATTTTTGATTTTGTTTTAAATATAAAATATTAATGATTTATTTTAAAAATGTTAATATAAAATTTTTAAAAATATATATAATGTTTTATAATAAAGCTTTATAAATATATAATTTTAAGATTGTTATAATATAAAGTTTTAATTTTAAAATTTATTTATAGTTATACTTATTAACAATATAATAATTTAAAAATTAAAAATTTATTTTATATTAAAAATTTTTAAAATTTAATAAATAGGGTATATTTCAATATTTTAAAATAAAATTATAAAATTATAAAACATTATAGGTTTTAAATTTAAATTTAAATTTTAAAATATATGTTTTAATTATATTCATTATATTTAAAATTTTAAAATATAATTGATTAAGTGTCCTTTGATGTGATTTTTACCAAAAGATTTTAATCACAATTTATGAATCACAGTAAGCAAAATTCCTAATAATGATTAAGTGTATATTTAATAAAACAATACAATTTAAATTAAACAAAAAACAAACATTCTTTTTTTTTAATAAATTCTTTAGCTTTAAAACAATTATTAATTTTAACATTTGCTAAATAGTAAATGTTTTTTTGTATTTTTTTTAAATATTAAATAAAAACTTAAGTTTCTAATTAGTTTTTATTTTTTTTAAAATGGTTTTATACAATTTAAAACAAAGTTTCATTTTTTTTATAAAATGTATTCTAAAATTAGAGATATATACATATATTTAAATATGATTTTTAATATTTTGTTTTTAAATAAATAATTTCTATAGTTAAATTTATTGGTTTATTTTCAATTTATTTAGTTACAAAAAAATTTTGTTTCTTTAATTTATTTTATAGACATTATTTTTCGGTAAATTTAAATTTATATTGACAAATTAAAAAAAATAAAATTGATTAACTATTTTCTCATTAACTAATATATATATTTCTTTTTATTAGGAAAAATTGCATCAAAAAAAAGATTTATGTGAATGTTTCACACCTATGACAGCAACTCCCAAATTTTAAAGTTGCATCTCGACGCACTATAGATACAATCTCAAATCTAAAGTTGCAAATTGAGCACACTATGGATACTATTGGACGCAATAAGGACATTGTTGCACACACTAATATAAGTCAAGCAAGTGGCTCACCAGAGTTCATTAAAGCCTATTTTCGATTGAAGAACATCGAGGAAATAGATAAAATTAATTTCTCATGGTCTCTTGAAGATAGTGAAACAGAGGTTGATATACATATCTATCTAGTTTGTGGTATGATTGACTTAAATGAACCATATGATGTGATGGGCGAGAGTAGCGAGACATATGCATGGTTCCGAATACAAACACTATTTATATTCTTGCAAGGAAGGCTAATAAACGTGACAAGGTTAGCTATCGTCTATCAAAGGTCAATTATGACACAAAATGAAATATCTACAAATTTTTTCCGAAGAAATCTCAAGCAACATTGCAAATAACATTGTAAGTATGCTTATTTTTATTTCCGCTATGCATTATTGTAAGGATCATTCAATTTTTTATAAATTATTGATCATTGACATGTTTTATTTTGTTTCATAGGATTTTTTTCTCCAAGTCTTTCAAACATGTTTGAAGGAATTTATTATATAGAGCTAGATGTTATGAATGTGATCAACTACTTTCCACAGAGCAATGTAGAGGAAAGGATATTGAAGCAAAGATCAATAGCTCGTGACATTTGCAATAGTACAAAGAGGGGATCAACCAAGAGTCACTAAGGCAGGTCAATCTAGTAAACCTAAACATGTTTGCTTTTGAAGATATTGGACATGAAACTGAAAATTATGATAGAATTAGTGAGGAGGAGATTAGAATCTGTCAGTGCAAAAGGAGAAAACAAATAAGACACCAAAAAGAAAAAAATTGCCAAATATGTCTCTCTTTTACCTCGATGATAAAGAGTTTGTTTATAAAATAACTCATATGTTAACCAATAAGAATAGGAAATCAAATATTGGTCAATCATAAAAGTCATGAGCAACAGTGAAGAACAAACCTGAAAGCTCTAATGGAAGCAGAGAAATCATAACAAATGAAAGGAGTTAGAGAGGATGGAATTATTAAAACAAAACAAAATGCTATTTGATATGAGTTGAGGAAGAATAAATTAATTCTTGGTGGCCAAACATTTGAGCTTAATGTCACCAATTTTATAGGCCAGTGAAGGACAATCACAATATCAAATTAGAAAGGGCCCATCACCTACATGTACATAATATGAAAACATTGTTCAAAGTTCAATCCATATGCGCATGTGGTGGATTATGTGGTTCTTGTTGATCCACGTCAGTTCCCCAACAAACAAGCATTTGACAAGACAAAATGTTTTGATTATAAATATAATGTAATTGGAGGAACCATTCAAGAGAGGCTAAAAAGACAGCTTGATTGAGGAATTTCCCAATAACTATCTTTTTCAAACAAAGAAATGCATCATTTATGTTGGCTCAACTAAAACTCAAATCAAATTTATTGACATGGGATCATAATGTAGATAATGAGTACAAAATGAAAATGAATTTCATCCAAAGGGTCGCATTTATTCATAATGAATTCATAGAAAAAATGTGTGGGGATAAGACACAAGTTAGTCTAACATTTCGGAGGAGTGTTTATCGGAAACAAGTTATCAAATTGATGAAAAAATCAAAGCAAAAGATGGAAAAATGCGTTCAAGTATATTCAAGCATGGATGACATTTATTTCAGTTGGCATTTAGAACTAGGGAGATATGGGATTTGATTGATGAGATTTTTGACCAGTGGGAGAATATTTCCATAAAAATTAGAAGGTTAAAAAAGAGTAAAACCATAATATGTAACAACAGTAAGACAAGTCCCGAAATGAAGCAACTTCTAGAGGATATGACTATCACACCTTGGAGAATAATGCAAGGTGTGAAGGATGAGAACTAGTCAAATTAGTGCTGCACCGTGTGAAGTCGGGTGAATTATCAATGGAAGAAATGTGTGCAAAATTTCAAAAGTAAGTTTCTTGAATTATTTCTTATTTTCCTTTCATCATAATTTTCTTTTTAAATAAAAACATAATGTTTTTGGTATAATTTGTTATACATGTCACTATATTAACAATTTAACTTTTATTTATTTAGTCTAATATTTTTTTATGAAAATACAAGAACATATGGTTAAAATGTTGAATGAAGACGAGCTGGGATGATGTTGTGCGCCACTACCTGCAAGAAAGTTTTTACAACAACACTTAAAGATTTTTATATTGCATTCAATAAGATATGTTGATTTATACATTCATTTTATTCATGTTTTAACTATTTTATTTTATTACTTATACATGTATATTTTTATATCATTAAAAATGTTGAAGAAGGATGGAAATGAGTACGAGATACTTTCAAAAATCTTTATTGAAAAAATTAAGTTGGAAAAGTATGAGAAAGAAGCATCTTATGAATGTTGAACTTGATCCTAATCTTAATCATTACATTTGGAATGGATTCGATAAAGATATCCAATATCAAATAATACAAGGTGACCGTGAAGACATTGCATAACTAATACCTAAAAGGGAATATGCCCCTATTTAATGAAGATATTCCCTATGGTTTCAATTTCCCGGGACATTTGAATATGATAGTGAACCATATACTTGTCAAGATTTTAGTAAAGTGGTTACGGGTTTTCAAGAAGTGACAACATCACCAATTTAGCTGATTTGTGACATTTCATTCGCATAACACTCGTTTGCAATGTTATTAGCAAGATTCATGGAAAAGAAAACTCGAGCGATGCAACTTACATTGTAAGACTTTGAAATTGTATGTTTGATTACTTTTAATTTTTTTTATTTATGAACAATTTAATTAAAATTTTACTATGTTATGTTACGGCATAAGTCAAATATTGTTTCTTCCGAAGATAAACCTATTATAAATGATTGTGAGTTCATCCATGTTGAATTTTGGACAAAAGATGATAGCTATAAGCATATTCTTATGAATCGAGTAGATGGGAAGAGTCATAGTCTAGTATTGGTTCATGATGCAGCTTGTAATAAAACTAAAATATGTAGGATAAAGATGCAAAAGGAGATATAGTTAACATTTATAAAAAACCACAAGCATTGATTAACTATATTATAGATCTAAGTTTAAATGAAGAAGATTGGGTTTTGGATTTATTCTCTGTGTTCGTGTAAGTTTTTGATTATACAAATTTAAATTTAAATATTTTATTTTTTTTATTTTTTTTATGTCTTTATACTAATTTTATTACTTATTTATTTTGTGCTTGATGATTAGGTACAACACTAGCATTTTTTGTTTAACAAAAGGAAGAAATTACATTGCCACTCGAAAAAGATCCAGTAGGGCAATGAAAATTTATTCAAAAAAATAATTAACGCTCTTGAATTCCTTCCGGATGCGAAGCAAGAAGTTGGTTTGAGGAAAGGGGATTTTAATGAATCACGTGGTGGAAAAAAAAGCAAAAGGAACTCAACCACCATTATATGGAATGATTGGAAAAGGACACTTTAGAATATTTGTAGACATGAAAGATCCATTAGAAGATGACAATGATCAAAATGAAGTAGAAAATGTTGCGTAAAGAAGTCATCAATGATGTTCTCGATGATGTTGAACATGAATTAGTTGATATTGTTGACGATCTTTAAGTTATGCTTGCAAACAAAGCTCATTTTTTGAGATCTATTAATCAATTTTACTTGTAATGTTTAGACTTTGATATTTTATGAGAAGAATCCTTATTTTTTTGCAAAAACATGTGATTACTATTATTTTTTGACATAAATTTCAATAAAAATGTTATTTTTCTTAAGTTTTTTTTGTTAAGATTTTCCCAAAAAATTAGTTTATTTAACATGTAACAAAAAGTCTCTAAAGGTGTATTTTTTTGCATTCTATTTATTGAAAATTTGTATTTTTTTGTCATATCATTCAAAATATTGGTTTTTTACGACAATTATTTGATGTGCATTGAAAAATTAATTAGCAATACATAAACTTGTAGAAAATATAAACTTTATAATATTGACTCTTTCTTCATTTTTTATTTATGTGAAAAAGCGAAGATATCATTACAAATTTTTTAATTTAAAAAAAATATTTTTTTCTTTTTCAAAACACAAGTACATAGATGCACTTAAAAATAAACATCTCATGGAAGAAGAAGACATTAGAAAATGTATAGTGTCAAAATCAATCCTCTAAAAATTGTTGGACACCTAATCCTCTATGGGTAGGTGTGGAAGACGAACAATCACAAAGTGAGTCCAAGTGAACTTGGAATGCAGAATCCAAGAGTCACATTAATGTAATATAAATGCACATCTATGAGTAATAGAAATGAAACGAATGCTTATCTTTCTATTTGTGTGTTTTATCTTCTCATACACCATGTGTGTGTTTAATATGGTATCGTGAGCCATTCGTTTAGTGGCTCTATGTAAATGTGAGTAATGTCATTTTCTCTGGCCATCGTCCATTTTCATTTATTAATTCTATCGAGTGTTAGAAATTCAATCCCTCCTACGAAGCATTTTTTTGCAGCTAGTTCGTCTTTTGTTGCAGATATGGATGTATCTACTTCTCTCTCCACCATGCGTATCCATGTGCCAATATGACCGAATGATAGCTTTCCGCATTGTTGTTGCTCCTTGATCTTGCAACTTTTCTTGTGCTTCTCGGCTAGTCTCGGCGCCTGCCCTCTGTTCAAACCTCTTTTCACTATCTCTCTCCAAAATTCGTTTTCTTTCTAGGGCAACTTCTTCAGCAACAAATTACATCCGTCTACCATAAAAATCGGATTCTTCCCGTCGCTCTAGTGGATCTCTATTCTACATGTAGTTTCTATGCATATGTTTGCTAGATGGAATAGGGAATCTCCAGTATCGTGTCATTTGCGATTCTCGCTCTACCTCCGGCCCATTGGGATCGGCTCTCCTCCTCACGCTCTCCAAAAGCATCCAGTGTTGCGTCCCAAGTACCTAGCGAGACAGTGCGTAGTAGAGAGCAACAAAAGTCCCATGCGTCCCACGCATTAAAATTGATGTCCAATTCCGTAAGATACTTTAGGTTCTCCACATCTCTCTCGCTTCCTCGAAGCCTTGAACACATCCCTTTGTTGGTACCTTCTTCAATGGCAACGATGGCTCCTCCCTCGTCGCCTTTCGTAATAGATATTGTCCAAGTCGTTGTCGACTATAATCGCATGACGTGGCCCTTGCCTCTTGCCGCTACCCTTCCCAAGAGCTCAGGTGGGTACTGTCATTTCAATTTTGTGTATTTGTAATTTTAAAAATTGTATTTTTCTCACCGATCATGATTGTAGTGAGGTGTGGTGAAAATATTGTAGTCGTAGGTGATGTACCTATTTCCTTGCTTCTTGGCTTGAAAATATGTGATTAAATTTGTAGAATCGTAGGTGCCTAACAGCGTACTCGCTCTGCTTTCAATTAAAATGAAGATTATCGATTGAGCGCTTGTATTCAATTCCAATGTTTAATCGTTAATAACCCCATGGTCGTAGCTCAGAAATTTCCCATCTACAGGTTCTCAACATCTAGCGTAGGAGTAAGCCGAGAGGAGTGGGGAGGAGTGTGGTGTCGTACGAGTACTTTCTCCACTTTCACCAATTCGACTTTCCTCCACAACACCAATTTATTGCCGTGGAAAAGAAATAGCCCATGCGCTGCAAACCCGTCCCGTTGCAAGATGGAGAATATGTTAAGCCAACAATATCGGATTTGTCGTGTGGAAATTAAGGCACGAAGACATTGTGAATGCACACCAACAATCTAAGGAAGATTGGCTATGTTCATGATAGTCGAGTTCATGTGAAGAAAATATATGCCCCCTATATGTTGTAGTGTGAATTTGCAAAGTGGTTCATGGATAACATGAATGATTATGTGCATTGAAGGTGATCTCTACATATAGCATTCAAAGATATACTTGAAATCATGCCTTTTGTATTGCGTATAGTATTATTATTTAATTTCTGATGGTTGAGTGCTGCTTTGAGTCTTTGAAGTCGCTTATGACATGCACCTTGGAATGAAGGGTCTCTAGTGTTTAACATGTTTTTTGGAGATATATTATAATTTTGTTGTAAAATTCTTGGATTATTTAAGTCTAATCCTCACCTCAACCCATACTAAAAGAAGCTTCTATAATTGATAGCAAGTGCATTTCTTAGGCCTTTATTTATTTCTCGAGACAATGGATAAAAGTACTCGAGTTATTAAAATATCTAGATACTCTTATACTCTCCATTGTTGAAAACAAAGGACGCAATCAAAATCAACTGTATCACTCTTTGCCGACATTCAAACATGTCTACAAAATGCAAAATAAAAGATTGAGTTTTTTGCAGCTTGAATCTCAATTCCAACAAGAAGAATTACAAAGAACGGAGTCACCATTCCGAACTTGTTTTTGTTCGTAATATTGAGAGGGACTCCCATCACCGTAAAAGAATATAAAGTTGCAGTCGATTCACATTCAGCTCCTTGTACAAGAGAAAAATTACATGCGTATGCAAAGAACTCGGCAGCACTTCCCAAGCCCATCATCCGACCTTGGGAAGAGCTTGTCCACAACAAACACAAAACTGGGTCTTGGATATGACAAGGATGTGTCCTTTCATATTTCGGGACTACTCTAAGCCCACAAAATTTTCGCAGAGTCGTGATTTCTTTATGGTAGGTCACCTTCATCCGTTCCGCATCCCGCTCCTCTTCCACGACAATAACAACAACAAATTGTAAAATGCCAACAATGTGATCGAGTTGGCCATATGAAAGATCACTATTTTGATCTTTCACCCGTGCAAACACCGTGGTCGGCACACCTATTCTTCACACGCATGCTTCTAAACAAGCCTCCCGCAAGAACAAAGATTCATCTTGGATGGATCGCTTCTTGGAAAATGGGCATCAATAGCCAAGAAGATGTTTAAGTCGCATGTCGTAACTTGTTTTAGAATATTGAACAATCTTAGCAGTTGAGTTTTTCGCCATCATCTCACCTTGTACCGACAGGGGAAAATGGTGGTCATCTACAAGCTTCGACGTCCACATCAAGCGAGTCCCGCAGCCACAATTCGTCATTCTAGATTCGTAGTTGTAGCCGGAGACACTGATTCCCATGAGCATGCCTTTGGTTGGTGGACAACCCTAAACCATCCATGTGAGGTTCATATTCTTCCTCTTCAAATAATTCAGAGCACTTCCTCTAGCAGAAGACTTCAGCCTTCTTGCCACTGGTAGAGTTCCGGAAATGCATTAAGCATTCTAGTGTTGGTGGTCATCCTTAAACCATCACAAGTTGTAGACCTCCTTTCTTCTAGGTTGAAGGTCTCCCTCTTCCAATATGAGGGACACTTCTCTTCCAGCAAGCCCTCGCATTCTTGCCATATTTGGAAGAGTTCTTGGAACCTGCAATAAGTGCTAGTGCTCTAGTGTTGGTGGTCATCATTAAACCACCTCTTTATGCCAACATTTCAGAGAGCCGATTTAGCCTAGGTGTTGCTATGCATACATTTTGCAGATTTGTATTACAACTCTCTTTCTTGGACTCACACATACCCTTCTGATTAAGTGGGGGAATGTTGGACACCTAATCCTCTATGGGTAGATGTGGAAGGTGAAAATTCACAAAAGGAGTCCAAGTGACCTTGGAATGCAGAATCCAAGAGTCACATTAATGTAATATAAATGCACATATATGAGTAATATAAATGAAATGAATGCTTATCTTTCTATTTGTGTGTTTTATCTTTCTCATACACCATGTGTGTGTTTAACAAAAACGTTGGTGATGATATGCCACCACTATTCAAAATCGACATTAAAAAAAATAAAACAAAAAATTAATAATAATAATAATAATAATAATAAATAAAAAAATAAAAAAAATAAAAATTAAAAGTGCCAAAAACATGCTAAAAAAAATGATTCTCGCATCACCACTTTTCAAATTCAAGTGTTTTCTCGCTACGTCAAAAAGTAGGTATCAATGCAGCTACCTATTTCACTCAATAGTGTTAATTACATTCATATTTATCAATTACATCATAGAAAACCCCCAAATAGTGAGGTAAAACTCAAAATTTACGTGAAAAAACGGAGAAAACTCCAATACAGGAGAATTTGTCCTATGCGTAGAGTGCCAAGGAGGAAAAAATAACCCTTCTTGCAAGTCACTTTTGAAGGACTTCCCCGATGTCCAAATTGCACTCATGATAGCTCATTAGTAGCATGTCCCGTTTAATTTCTAGATCTTATTTTTATTTATAATTTGGAGCTTTTTTTGACCGTCCAAAACTTCAATCTCCCAAGACCGCATCTATGCGCAGCATGTACTCACCGAAAAAAATGGTAGAAACATAATTTTTTTGAGTGTTTTTTTGGCCCTTTTGATCGACCGGCTTTGCTCCAAATGCTTAGGAAAAAGTACTGGAATTTCCTCATCATTATGAACCCACCGATGTATTCCATTTGTCCATTGGATGCCCCAAAAGAGTGCGCAACACCAAGGCACTACACATAGAGCTAGTTTTTTCTATGTTTTTTAAAAATTTGCTCAAAAAACTCAAAAATTTCCAATTTTTTTCAAAATTCTCAAAATTTGTGGGATAGGCCCAAAATAACATGTCGAGGTTGAGCTAAGAAGGCATCAGCAAGTATCTTGATTTTTTCACCTCACTTTCTTGCCCTTTTGAATCTCCTTTAGTTCATCCTTCATTTGTTTGATCTTGATATTGCAAATTTTGTTCCGGTCTCATAGTGATGGGCCATGTGCCCGAGCATATGATTGTCTCTATTAGCCTTCATCAATAGATTCTCCAAGTGAATGTTGACTCTCTCAAGCCACACTTCTCCGTTATATTCAATCTCCTTTGCCAAATTCTCGCCAAAACTCGTACTTTGGGCTTCTCGCTTTTTCTTTCTCCAATGCTCTTTTGAGGCCTCTTGTCCTTGGTCTTTTCTTGATGTTTTCAACCTCCCTTGTGTGGTCTTCTCTATTGTGAAATATCATCTTCTCTCAAACTAATAATCACTGTGTTATTCCTCTCTCTAATCCCTATCCTCTCTCCATGCTTGTTTCTTTCGGCACTTTGGAAACCCTAGGGAAGACGAAAGAAAGGGAGAGTGAGTGAGGGAGTGAAGGGAATGGGATCGAGGGAAGGAAATGATGAAATGAAGGCTTTAGGGGATAGGTATAGGGTCAAGAAAATTAAGGGAGATAGGGAAAAGGGTTATGAAACCTTTGAGGTGATGGGAGGTGAAAATATTAAGGGAGATGAAAGTGAAAATTAAGTTAAAGGTCAAAGGTAGGGGGAAATATAGGGAAAATAGTGAGATTCCTAGAAATTAGGAATTTTATGGAAAAGGGTGTAGGGACTTAGGGATGAGGATGTAGGGGTAGGTTTAGTGTCTTTAGAGGTATGGGGTGATGTGGTAGGGTCTAGGGACAATGAATTTGGGACAAGGGGGTTTTTGGGAAATTTGTGAGGGGGATGTGGGATTTTGGGAGTGACAAAGGAAAACTAGGGTTTCTTTGTAATTTTTTTCCAACATAAAACTCAAAAAAAAGCATAAAATGGATAAAGAGGAGATTTACAAGGGCTCACTTACTTGTTTTGGAGGTGAAGATGCAACCTTGAGGTGTCCGAAGATGTTTGGGAGAGTTTTGGCCCCGTGTGCAGCAGCCACACCCGTATGTGCAAAACCCTCTCTCTATGCGCGATGTTGTGTAAATTTGCACTCGAAAAAACTCACTATGCACAACATCGTAGCTCTATTCACAACACCAAATTCTTATGCGCATCGCCTCACCACTATGCACAATGCCATTTTGAAGGCCACTTTTTGAAGGCCTTCCTCGAGTCCAAATTGGGCGCATGATGGCTCGTTGGAAATATATTTCTCTTGAATACACAATGGACCTATCAAGCATTGCAAATGATCAAATATAGCCCGTCAAAAATCAATTCTCCCAAGACTTTGGTCAAAAAGTGCAGAATGGGGGTGCAAAAAAATGAAGTGTGCTCTTGCAGGGAAACTTTTTGGAGGCCTTCCTCAACTCCAAATGGATCTCATGATAGCTCATTGGAAATATATTCCAAGATAGTTTTCATTTGACTTATCAAGAAAGTCATTTGGACATGCTAGATATGAGAATTTTTTTTCCCAAGGTCACTCCGTAGTGAAGCAACTCTCCTATGGCACCTGTACTTTTGACATTTATCCCAAACCATGACACCGTGTAAAAAACTGAAGGGGGTTTTTCTTCTTGGACCTATGATGGACAAAATTTTCTCTCACTATTTTCAAATTCATCTATGTTTGGTCGAAACATAGTTTGAAGTAAAACCGACCCTATGAGTGCCAAATGGCTTGACTCTTGGAATGATTTCATGGAAAATGATGGAGACATGATGTTTATGATTTTGGAATGACCTCATACTTACCGATATGACCTACCTTATGCCTCCTCTTCTCACATGTCTCTCGATTCCATAGCAAACCCTAGCTCGATAGGAGAGGAAATTAGGGTTTAGTGCTTGTGGAAAGTGATGACTTAGACATCCTTGGAAAAAGACAACTCCCTTTGACATTTGATCAATTGTTGAAGTAGACACTTCTTGTATTTTACACTTGATGTGTTGGCATGTGGAACTCTGAGTTGGAGGCCTTGGGAGATTGAGTACTTATTACATTTGAACCGATATAAAATTAAATGAATAAAAAATAAAATTACATCTTGGAATGAAACTCACACTTGAAATCAAATTACAACTTTTAGAAACCATATTGGAGATCATCTTTACATGGTAAAGATACATTATTGGGATCACTCTCACACCTTTTGTCAGCTTTTTATTGAAAAATGAGACAATGCAATGATTTGAACTAATGAAACCCTAGTGACCTAATGAGAAATGAAAGAAACCGACTCAATGAGTGACTTTGACTAAAAGTGGAATGAGACCAGACTTGTTTTCAACATGATGAAGACATGGAAGAGGGTTAGAAGGCGTATAATTGTGAAGGAAAATGGGACACTTGACAAGGACAACCACTAGTGGAACAATTTTATATCATGACCTAATGGAATGATTGAAAATTCTTGTAGAGTGGGACACCTAAGATGCACATGCAAAATGTGTTTTGATCCCCGGTGGAAGTATACAAATAATGACACTAACATTGGCTCAATCAGGGATAGTAGCTCCTTGGAGGTGCCAAGAACACGTAGACCAAGAGCCTATCCATTGGGCATGGATTCAATAGCTAAAAAACCAAACTGAAAGAAACTCAACTCAATAAATTGAACCGACTCAGACTAAAAACACAATGCGACAAACTAAAAAAGATGCTCGGAATTGAGATTATTCAACAAAACCCTACTCTAATTGATCCATTCATCACTTGATCAAGTAAAGTGGAACAACCAATGCAACCATGTAAGAATTCTAGCCGTTGTTTGAATTTTCCGCATGTGTTTGCCTATGAGCAAGAAGAAAGAACCACTAAAAGGAAAATCCCATGAAAACTTGTCAACAGATTGAATCTTGATGAAATTGCAAAGCACGAGCCCATCGACTGACCTCAAGAATGATGCAAAAGGATCTTCACAGGAATATATATTGATTTCCAGCCCATCTAATACATTACTACTCTGCTCTAGGTAGTCTTCGTACCTTGGTTTTAAAATTTTTCTAACATCCGTGCTTTCTTTCTTTGATGATCCCAACAAGTTGAAAAAAGGATCCCGAAAACTCGTGAATGAATAATTTTTATTTATGATCAACAAAAAAATAAGAATATTATTCATTACTTCTACCGATATGACTGCAAATCTTGATATGAGCTTTGTAATGAAACACCCGATGAACAAACCAATGAAGTTAGCTATCGATCAAGTTTATATCAACACTCTTTTCGTGCTCACAGCATAGCTAATGGAGAAGGAATTTTACTGAGATATCATCCAACACATCAGCTATAGGTTCATGAAAAACTTGAAAATACCGCTGTAACCTATTTTCCATTGGTTTTAATGAGGTCGCATGAATTTCTACATGCTCGCTCATCCTTTTCTTTAGAGATATTATGAACATTTTTCTCTTTAAAACTGAAATGCTTCAAAACATAATGGTGCAGAATCATCTTGACATCATTTGATCATATGTTTCAGCTTTTCCAAGCCTTCATCTGCAATTTGAAATTCAATGGAATTCGATGGATGCAAATATGGAGCTATGGAGGATTTCTATGTTGCAAATGATTTTCTCAACCAATTCAGGAGAATGTTCATCATTTATAGTGTTGACCACTCGCCTATATTCTTGCTTATAGTTTTTCTATTATTTTTTGCAAATGAGGAGAAACACAAGGGTAAGGAGCTCGATAAAAAAAATTGATTATCCTTTTGATTGTCAAGATCAAAACTCAATGAGTGCTGATTTCAGATCACATGAAAGTTATCTATGATGAAATGAAATGAAGTAAAACAAAGAGGCAAATATCCTTCACTTACTTCCAAATTTTCTAGACTTTCCTCATCACTTGTCATAGCTGATATGCACCTGCCGATCAATCGTTTTCGAGATGCTCGAAACTCGAACTTCCTCCCACAAACCAACTCAGCTGATTGCTCGCGAGGTTAGCTTCCGTTTGGAGAACATAATCATCATCATACCGATAAAAAATTTGGCAAATCATAAATATAATTAATTTCACCAATCATACACATTAGATTATTAGATTGTTTCTCCTTGGATTGATCTACAAATCCATTTTCTAATCTATGGTGGTCGGGATTAGTAGGAAAATATCTAGGGCTTGCAATCTTTTCTTTTTTCTAGGATAAGTGGGTCATGATGATATTGAATGGAAAATGCAACTCTCATGGTGATATTTTTGCATCATTTCCTCTCTATTGTACTCACCAAAATGTCAAGATTTACCTCTCGAAGATGTCGGATGTTCTCGTAATGTTCTTCTTCTCTTCTTCTTTTCAGCTTTGACCTTCACGTCGATCGAGATTAGCCTCTACATCTACCGCATTGTTCTACATCTCTTCAAGTGTTGCAGGTTCCTTTCTCTGCCTGAAACTCCATTTCCGGATCAAAGACATCCGGGTAATGTAAAAGAGTTGATCCAGGAGGGGGTCTTATAT
Source organism: Pinus albicaulis (assembly GCA_034641835.2). Taxonomy (NCBI): domain Eukaryota; kingdom Viridiplantae; phylum Streptophyta; class Pinopsida; order Pinales; family Pinaceae; genus Pinus; species Pinus albicaulis. The sequence continues at coordinate 893,428,275 of CM076581.1, forward strand.
CAATGATTATCGAATAATAAACTTGATTGAATCGCGTAAAACTATTGTACTGTCTCCCCTAGCTATCTTTTCAGCCTATCATACTCTTTTTAGAATTAGAAAAGGGTTTTGTTTGACCACCCACATGTTGAGGAAAACTTTGGCAAACTACGGGAAATCCGAGATGCTTGTGGTAGGCAAGTTTTTTGAACCAACTCTTAACTATGCCTTGCAAAGAAAGAGAAAATAACTTGATATCGACATCCTCTTTATCAACTTCAAAAAGGTCTAGGAAATTCTAAAAATTATACATATGTCTCTTAGCAGTGATGTTGTCATATTTTCCATCAAACCTCGGCGGATATAGGTAATGATTTTCGGGGAAAGCATGGAGTATAGGAGGTAATATGAGTGGTTTTTATCGATTTGGAATTTTACAAGGTGTAGGAGTATGTACAGAAGTTGTAGGGATCAACCTTGATCTCTTTAGGCTCATCAATTTGAATATGGTCATCATAAGATTCGTGAAAAAAGAAGTGGACCAAGATCAAAGGAAAAATCGGTATTTACACTGTTCGAATAGGTAGAATCAAGATTTTGATCATCTTTATCATAGAACAAACTTCGGAAAAAATTTGAGGATAGTTTCGTGAAAATAAAAGAAGTAATTTACAAGAAATTAGATTAGATCTTGAATACAATTCCACTTTGAATACTTGACCTTTGTGTAAGATAATTCCATTTTCCTACTGCGGGAAGGTCGATCCTCCAAAGGGAGTCTTTACATCAAGTTGGAGTCTCCAGTGTGATCCAAATTTATGCGAGAATGCAAAAGAATATAGAAATAACCATAAACATAGAGATGAAGTGGAAATAAGGCTTCATTTCATTAATATCAAATAACAAAAATATACTTACAAACACAATGGAAATAAAATAGCTAGGGTGCTCGGTAGCTAATCTCGAGAAGAGATGTGGCGGCTGCAGACCTTCGAACCGTATTATAATGAGGCTCAAGGGCCTATTTATTACGGAGAAACAATGGATAACTCTAAACGTGCAAAAACCTAACTCTAGGAGATGAAGCGCTAAACTATGGGCCCTAGTTTGGGTAAATTGGTGTTTCAACTTCTGAGGGACGTAAATTTGACATACTATCTCCGTTTGACGCACATGATACATCATTAGAAATATCTATCCAAAGACTACAAGCTGTCATTGCGAATATCAATTTTGGAATGAAATAATCTTCTTTAGACAAAAAGAAGCCCAAAAAAATGTCATTTAGGGACTTTCAAAACGGCTCCGATGTCTCGGGATCCGAAAAGTTGCTAAAAAATAGTAAGTTGTGCCGAAATCGAAAATGGAAAGAGACAATGGTGGGGCCTCAAGTGGAATAGGCGAGTGGCCACCAATATCCACCCGGATCATTCCTCCCCCCTTAGGAAGCAATGGTCCCCATTGTCTCGAGTTCCTCCAGTGAGATGAGGAAACTTCGCTAAACTTGGTCCCCCAGTGAACCACTTGCCTTGGTGCAGAGTTGGCCAGCTTTGAAAACCCGATATAGTTGGATCTTCTGTTGGCAAGTGTTCTTGATTTGCATGTCCATGATATAGATGCTTGGTGGCCTATTCCATGCGAATAGGTTTAACTCTTTTGGTGTGAGTTCTTCGCAATGTTAGAGGTGTCCAATAGAGGTGGGAAGTAGGGATGAAGCCAGGTAGACATTGAATATCGGGTGCGACCAAGGAATGGTGGAATACCGAGCTTGAAGGAATTATTCCCTCACAGCCTTGGTGATGGTGTACAACAATATCTGAAGCGGGCGAAGCTTGTGGTGGGGTCCAGTGAGGCGCTCCTTCGTAAATGTAGCCACACTTTTTCACCCACCCGGAAGTTGTGTGGCACTCGATGTTGATCATGTTGTTGCTTTGTACTTAACATTGGCTCTGTCCAATATTTCATGAACTTGTTGGCAGATGTGTTGAATGCGCTCGATGAAGCTGTTCGATTTGTCGCCTTCAGACTGGAAATGAGCCAAATCGGCCTCGAGTAGCCGCAAATGGCATGGCTACGTCAATGGGACATAGTGGTGGAATCCCAAGCCCACCGAAAGGGGGTCATGATCTGGTTGAGCTATGGAGAGCCCGGTCATATTGTGTTGTACATAGGGTAGGCTCTCATCCCATGTGCGTGGATGATTTGAATTTTACATGCACAGAATGTGTACAATCATCCTGTTGACGACTCGTCTGCGCCATCAATTTGGGGATGGAAAGCTATGGACTTGGTGAGCTTGGTGTCCAACATTGACCGGAGAGGCTCGGACCAAAATGTGCTCGAGGAACTCGTTTTGTGATCGACATGATAGACTATGGGATCTCAAAGTGCACCCACACTTGTTCAAAGAAGATTTTAGCAGTGGATTCTAGCAGTGATATTCTTCTTTATGGGCCACCATAATGGCCATCTTTGAGAATCTGTCGATGACCATGAAAACACAATCATTTCCATGCTTAGTAGAAGGAAGGCCCGACATGTAATCCATGGAGTATGTATTCCCAAGGTCGAATAGAGGTAGGTATCAGAGTATAGCGCCCTTGCTTCTGATGGTCGGTTTGACAATGGTGTAAGCTGGATGTAGGATCCGATGTACTTGCCAACATCCCGTCAAAGGCTCGACTAATAAAAAATACTTCTCTAGATCGCCACTATTTTCTTGACCCCAAAATGTAATGCTTCCATTATCGAAAAGTTGTTGAAGATTGCAACAAGAAATAGTGAAGGAGGCATCTCGAAACATCTTTCCCGATCCTAGTTGGAAAGTGATCACCAAAACTAGGTGGGGCCACACATAGTGATTTTTTGTCGCAAAGTCTATTTTTAGACTATGTCTATTTTTTAGACATATGGATCATGGTCTATGAGTTGCGGGATGATATTTATGGATGATTGGTCTAAGTTGGTAAAAATAGATGGACCTCTATTTTTAGACATTAGGGTGGATTCTATTTTTTAGACTAGCGGCTAAAAAATAGAGCAGTCAAATATTATTAACCCTTAATAATATTTAGACTATAAACATTATCTTATCCTCTTGGAGCACTTCAGTTTGATGCTTTGGATGTGGCACATGCAGCTGACATAAGGAAATACGCTTTTCCTAAGGGTTATTTGAGCTATTGCATGGTTGACTTTCAGTTAGAACTCATGTGGCAGTAGTTCGGTGGATTTGATGAGACAGATTGGTGGAGTTGTGTTCGGTTTAACTTAGTTGAACTAGTTGTATTTAGTCTAACTGATAAATACACTAGTGATGAGTGGTGTGAATTAATTATTAATTAATTCACTAATTATTAACTCATAAATCAACTAAAGAACACATCGATGAACTGCAATGCATGGAGCAGATTCAGTGGAGACCGGTGGTTAGAGGTGGGTGAAAGGGTGAGTGTGGCTATCGAGCTATGACTATACTTGTGCATGAGATTTGCACACACATTGATGGATATTGCCAATGAGTATTGCGCAGTTGGAGCTAGTGGGATTCGAACTTGGATCTCATCATTAATCAACTTGGATTGCGTGAAAGAGAGGCAGGCAAACAATGGAGGAGATTTGAACTCGTGACTTGTTCGAGATTCGAGCTAGTTTGTGTGTAACTATTGGAGATAGTACTGAGTACTTGTGAGGACTATTGTACTATGATTGTTACATGATTCTCTATCATTATATTATCACGAGATATTTGGGGGTTTTCAGCTATTTCTTTCCCCATTACATATCTATGTGCTATATGTGTGCTTGATTATGTTTTTAATGTGCGCATGCAGATTGACTTTCTCCTATTTCCACATATTGATGATAAATTGTAGAAGAGGTTATGTATTATGCATGAAGCTTAAATAGTGTGTAATCGGGATAATATTGGTGAATAATTCATCTATTATTCAAATTTATACATGGTATCGGAGCTTGAATTGATCATCGGATCTATTACGAAGTGATTACAATTTATTTCTGAAGACGAGTTCGCAAAGCTGCCAGGTAGCCTCTGGATCCATCCTTTCCTTTGAAAGGTGATATATCCGATAAACGCCCCTACGAGATCGTCTCTCGCTAGAAATACTTTGTTCTCACGAATCCCGAGGCAGTTGAGTTTTGAGCTTGGAATTCGAATTTGCACAGTGTTTTCTTGGTGTCGAAGTCAAAATGTCTTATCAAGGATTGCGATTGGAGTATGCTCTTGAAGGAAGCTCGAATTATATTGCATGGAGAGATATGATGGAGGCGGTACTCGATGAAAATGGGCTGAAGGAGTTCATAGATGTCTGAAGTTCCAAAGCCTAGCGATCCAGCCTTGGTTGAGGCTTGAAAAAGAAGACAACAAGGTGTCGAAGTATTCGTTGGAGGGCGTGAAGGATCACATAGTATCCAGCTTTCTGCATGGAAAAGATTCTCCATACTTGATGTGGAAAGCGTTGACGAATTGTTCCAAAGCAAGAGCGACTAGAGGAAGTTGGTGCTCAAGGATAAACTCAGGAAAATAAAGATGGAGAAGAATGACACTATTCAGGTATACTTGACAAAGTTTGTCCACCGCAGGGATGAGCTTGGAAGTGTAGGAGTTAGTGTGGATGATGAGGACTTGGTGAGCTTGGCTCTCCTTGGTATTTCGAAGAGTTGGCATTCCCTATGAGGACTCTTTCAATGGTCGGGGAGAAATTTCAGGATGGGAGCGACTCGGTCGGATCTTGTGCAAGAGGAGATAAGGCGAGTACTGGGGATGGATCTTCATCAAAGGCATCCGATGAAGAAGAGTGCACTTTGGCTGCCAAAGCAAGGAAGGGGAAGGGCAAGAAGAATGCTTCTCAATCCCGGTGCAGATGGTAAAGAGCGTGACATGTCCAAAGTGAAGTGTTTTCATCTGTCACGATCATGGACATTTCGCTACGAATTGTCCACAAGAAGAAGAACAAGTAGGTTGTCTGGAGTCTGCACGGTGTGAGGCTCTTGCCTCGAAATTTGAGTCTGGGACTTCTCATTGATCGCATGCATAGTGTCTAGTGCATTGGGATCGGTGGTATTTGATAGTGGCGCTTCCTTTCACATGACGAGAGATGTGAATCTTTTCAGCGACTTGGTGGAGAAAGATCTCCGGCCGCATGTTGAGTTGGGCGACAATGGACGATACAATGCGACCGACATTGGTACTATAACCTTTCGAGGGAGTCGTAAAATCATTGTTTTACAAGATGTAGTGCATGTTCCGAGGTTTAAAGAAGAATTTAATCTCGGCCGCAATGTTAGAGGATAAAGGGTATGAAGTTGTCTTCGATGAAGGAAAAGTTTTTCCTTCGAGCACAAGGCAATGGGACAAGTCAGAAGGTTGGGATTCGAGCAACATCTCTGCAGTACTTGAAGTAGATGGGATGTCTCATGGAGCTTCCTGCATGTTGGGAAGTGTAAGAAAGACATGCAATTGATGCTTGAGAGGGAGCAAGTTTTGCATGCAGTGTAATAGTGAACCTCGGGATGTGGAGCAGCCACAAGATGAGGATCATGGAGTGGAAGAAACCACTCATGCGAGAGAAATTTCGTGCCCGGATGGGTAGAGGGAGTGCATGCGCTATACCACCCAGTGAGAGGTGGGGCGACATACATGATTAATCCCAAGAGGAGATTTTGGCAGGATTCATGAGATGGTGTGGATCTCATGAATTGAACTCAGCTACGAGGTGCCCACAGCGCAACATGAGTAGCATGATCGGTTGGATTGATGCGAAGCGAGATCAAAGTGACGAGTGTCTGACATCTGGAGCGCGGATCGTAGTTAATAGCAAGTGCAGAGTGCATGGGTGCAAGAGTTCAATAGTGCAGTGGTTCCTGATGACATGTGCAGTTGGTACCAGCAGAAGTCGAATACTTTGATGATAGATGCATCAGATTGATTGATTTTTTTGGAGCCTATTCAGTTTTAAAGGAGTTGCAGAGCGAATGCATGGAGTTGCATGTCGCATGCAAAGACAGTCCTTTCTTGTTGAGAGGGAGTGTTGAAGATTGCAACAAGAAACAGTGAAGGAGGCATCCTGAAACATCTTTCCTGATCCTAGTTGGAAAGTGATCACCAAAACTAGGTGGGGAGCTACACAAGTGATTTTTGTCGCAAAGTCCATTGTTAGAATATGTCTATTTTTTAGACATATGGATCATGGTATATGAGTTGCAGGGATGCTATTGATGGATGATTTGTCAATTTGGTAAAAATAGATGGACCTCTATTTTTAGACATTAAGTGGATTCTATTTTTTAGACCGCCAGTTAAAATAGAACGATCAAATATTATTAACCCTTAATAATATTTAGACTATAAACATTATCTTATCCTCTTGGAGCACTTCAGCTTTGATGCTTGGATGTGGCACATGCAAGCCGTGGGAAGGAAATACGCTTTTCCTAAGGGTTAGTTGAGCTATTGCATGGTTGACTTCAGTTAGAACTCATGTGGCAGAGTTTGGTGGATTTGATGAGACAGCTTGGTGGAGTTGTGTTTCGTTTAACTTAGTTGAACTAGTTGTATTTAGTCTAATCGATAAATACACTAGTGATGAGTGGTGTGAATTAATTATTAATTAATTCACTAATTATTAACTCATAAATCAACTAAAGAACACATCGATGAACCGCAATGCATGGACGAGTCTCATGAGAGACCGATGTTAGAGGTGGGTGAAAGGGTGAGTGTGGCTATCGGCTGTGACTATACTTGTGCATGAGGGAGTTGCACACACATTGATGGAGATTTCCAATGAGGATTGTGCAGCTTGGAGCTAGTGGGATTCGAACTTGGATCTCATCATTAATCAACTTGGATTGCGCAGAGAGGCAGTAGCAAACAATGGAGGAGATTTGAACCTGTGACTTGTTCGAGATCTAAGCTAGTTTGTGTGTAACTATTGGAGATAGTACTGAGTACTTTTGAGGAGTATTGTACTATGATTATTACATGATTCTCTATCATTATATTATATATATAGTTGGGGGGTTTTCAGCTATTTCTTTCCCCATTACATACCGTGTTATATGTGTGCTTGATTATGTTTTTTAATGTGCGCATGTGACCCGCTTCTATTTCCGCATATTGATGATCAATTGTAGAAGAGGTTATGTATTATGCATGAAGCTTAAATATTGTGTAATCGTGATAATCTCGGTGAATAATTCATCTATTATTCAATTTCTACACAAGCTTGCACAATGGAATACATTTCTTTGTCATAAGAGGGATACTTTCGAATCTGTTTCGGACAATGTCTCACTATGATATGCCATCGGATACCCCTGTTGAGTAAGAACTACCCCAATCAAATGGTTGTTGCAAGTCCGGTAATGTGAGCACTAGAGGCGTAACAGAGGTGATGTTTCAATTCTACAAACACCTTATGTTGAGATTCTGACCAAAAGAATTTTTCTTTCGATCCTCCCTTGGTGACTTGAATCAAGGGCCAAGTGATATGAGAGAATCCCAACACAAACCCTCGCGGTAGAAATTATCAAGACCCGTAAAGATGCAAAGCTCGTTAGGGTGGTTAGGGGCTGCCAATCTCGAATGACTTGGATCTTGGCTGGATCCACATACACCCCCCTTTCATCAATAATGTATCCCGGGGTATTGAACCCCGGGTCATGCCAAAAGTTCACTTCTCCAAATTGGCACACAACTTGTGTTGCCATAGTGTTTGGAGGACTTCTCGGATGTGGTGGAGGTGCTCTTCCCAAGTCCTGGCCGAAGATCAAAATGTCATCCAAGTACACCACTACAAATGAGTTGGTGAATGGACACAAGATGTAATCCATCAACCTCATGAAGGTTGCAAGAGCATTTGTCTACCCAAAAGGCATAACGAGCCATTCGAAAAGGCCCTCATTGGCTTTGAAAGCGCGTCTTTCCACACATCGGAGGGGTTATATTGGTACTCCGGTGATACCTAGACTTCAAGTCGATCTTGTCTGAAATATTTTTCCCCTTTGAGTTGGTCCGTAAGGTCATCAATCCATGGGATCGGGTACCTATTCTAGACAAGTGATCTTGTTCAAAGGTCCCGATAGTCAATATAGAGTCTCCAAGTCCCATCCTTATTCTATGCCAACACGATAGGGCTCCCATAGGGAAATGAACTTGGCCGATGTGACCTTTTTGCAACAGACTCCCTGAATCGGCCTCTTGATTTCATCATTCTCAGTAATAGAGCACCTATAGATCAGTCCATTAGGTAGCAGCACACTTCGGGGTCGAGTCAATGGGGTGCTTGAACCGACAATGCAGAGGCATCCTTGTGGGTGAGGTGAAGATTTCCCCATACTCCTCCACAACCTTTTCCATTTGTTGTTGTCATGCAGAGGAGCCATGTCCGGGAGGTCATGGCCACAACCTTCTTCTTTCCCCCGAGGGCGGATCATCGTGAGAAAAAAAATTTCCGGTTTGGGAAATGAGCTTACCGCATTGTTTTGTAGTAACCAAAGAGATAGTGGGAGGCAATGGTACCCTTGGTATCCTATACAAATTATTTACCAAAGTAACAATAACAATGTGAGGCCGGGAATCATACATAGCATGTCACTTCCACAAGTATGGTTGGCCTAATAATACATCAGAAACATCAATAGGAGCAATTTCACACAATACCTCATCCGTGAAGGGCTTGATGCTGTAGGCAAGGTGACATTGCTCGACCCACGACAGATCTCGCCCTTGGTGAAGCCACCCGATGGTGTATGGTTGTGGGTGCACGCGTGGTCGGCAAGCCCATCCAGCTTCATGACATCTGCTGAACCGAGGTTCTTTTGGCTCCCATTGTCGACAATGAACCATAGCGGGGAACCCTTTACCCACATATGGGAGTGGAAGAGACGCTCTACCTCCTCCGGATCTTCTCGGTTCCTCCTCTCCGGATCTTTGTAGGCAACAATGGCGTTGGGCTCGCATCAATAATATGCTTCCCTTTTTCGAGTTCTGATTCGGGAGTTAGCGCATGCATCCGATTCGTAAGCTCTCATCTCGGCCACCGGCGACTACTTGGTCCGCCACTCACTTGTGTTGTGAGTGAAGCTCTTATGGAACTCACACAACTTTCTCGTCTCCTTCTTTGGCTTCACGATGTTGTTCTTTGCTTGTAGCTTTGGTAGGTCGTATTGGGTTGCCATGCTTTGGCTTTGTCCTTTGTTTTGCGCTTTGGGGGCACCTTTCCCTTTCTTTTAATCCATAGATCCAAAGTCTCGCTTCTTCTGTTTGAATTTCCTCTCAATCTTGGCAAAGATACCGGTATGTCGTATCAAGCGAGGAGATGTCGAGGAACTCCATTTCCTCCCTCGAATGTATCTATGCAAACAATCGTGATACTTTAGCACCAAATGTTTCTTTGAATATTTGATACCTAACTTTTTACGCAGAGGTATGGAACAAATTCGTCATCTCATGCACATCTTGATCCCTTTGTTGCCACAACGTGGTCCATTGTATGTACTTGTCCTCATAGCTCTCGACGAGATAGTATTGTTCCTCGATGGCATCTCTGAAAAGAATTCCAAGTGGCACGGTTGAGAACAGAGAGGGTTTTGTCTCATCCTTTTTCTCACAGAGAGGTTTCCCACCGGTCCTTGACATAGGGGGTAGCTTTGAGGAGTGTACAAATAATCTTCTTCCTAGTCGGAAAAGTCATGAACCGAGATATATCCTTCTAATAGATTCAACCATCTATCTACGACATCCGAACCTATTTGACCTTCAAATATGGGAATTCCAAAGTTTACTTGTACCTTAAATGGAGTTGCACCTCTAGAGTGGCCGTTGGATGCGAGATGCGCCGCGCAGGTGAGCGATCGTTGAAGGATCCGGGTAAAGTTATCCATCATCATGTTCCTTTGTTTTTCGAGAGCCTCCTCGAGAAATATTTTGATAGGATCTCCTGCTCCCTCATCTTTCTTTTCGTCCCCCATGGGTTTCTCGTTGGGGTTTGGGGAGGCTGATCTTGCAAAGGTTCCACCGTATCAAGCCCTAACTCCTTATACCCCGACCTTGTTGGGGGACATGCAAAGAAGGATCGAGAAAAAAAGCGGGCATCGCTTCCGATACCACCGATCCGGGATTTATGCGGAACGCAACGAATACAAAAAATAACCATAAACATAGAGTGCAAAGGAAATAAGGCTTCATTTCATTAATATCAAATAACAAAAATATGCTTACAAACACAATGGAAATAAAAATAGCTAGGGTGTTGGTAGCGAATCTATAAGAAGAGATGTGGTGGCTATGCATCTGAAATCGTGTTACAATGAGGCTCGAGGGCCTATTTATTATGGAGAAGACAATGGAGAACTCTAAACGTCCAAAAACCTAACCCTATGAGATGAAGCACCAAAAATATGGGTCCCGTTTGGGTAAATTGGTGTTTCAACTTCCCTGGGACGTAACTTTGACATACTATCTCCATTTGACGCACATGATACATCATTAGAAATATCTATTCGAGGACTACAACTATCATCATGAATATCAATTCTAGAATGGAATCATATTTGTTGGACAAACGATGCCCAAAAAATGTCGTTTAGGGGCCTCAAAATGGCTCCTGAAGTTCGTGGACCCGAAAAAATGCTAAAAATAGTAAGTTGTGCCGAAACCGAAAAACGGAAAGAGATAATGGTGGGGCCCCAAGTGGAATAGGTGGGTGGCCACCAATATCCACCGGATCACCAGGTGAAGAGTTCAACCTTCATATGCATCGATTGCCGTCCACCATCAATAATCGGATCTAAACTTTGTCATTCTTTCCCAGTGGGAAGATATGATATTTTTTCTTCCCTCAGTATGAGTCGTCAATATGTTATCACCTGCTGATTGAACCTCGGGATGAAAAAGGCAATTCCAAGGTAACCAAAAACCACGCTTAGCCAAGTAGCTAGCCCTATTAGTCAAGGAGAGGATCTCTCCATAAGGATCACAACCAAGATGGTCGAGTAAAGAAGATATTAGGCTAGGTATAGTAGCTCAGTGGTTTTGATTTGATTGTATAGGGTTGTGTTGGATCGGGAAGGAGCAAAACAATCGGGGCAAGGGAAATTAGGTCAAAATTTGCGTGGTGTTTTATGGGCCAAGGTAGGCATAGTGATTTAGCACTTTAGGATTTCAATGGGTGGGATGATTAAGACATGTGAGGACTCGGGGAGCTAGAGAGAGCATGGTGAAATCATGGGTTCTTTCTAAACCGAAGGAATTTTAACAGACCGTGATCTGCTCACCCAAAACAGAGCATATGAAAATGGATTCTGCATATCGACTTGCATACATTCACTTTGAAGTTATGAAATGATGAAAAAACTTAAAAATATATTTAACCACATGAAAAAAAAAGGAGAAATTGAACTAAACACTATACCATAGGGATCCCATAAAAATAGTCACGCAAATCCGATTAATATTCCTTCTCAGTAATCGATACAAAGTGTGTCTCTTCAAAGGCCAAGTATCCAATTGAGTCCAACCCTTACTAATGAGAAATAAGAAGAAGATATAGACCTCAAAACAACTCATCCTAGCCTCAAGGGATCGAATCCATGAGATGAGGATCAGTTTCACCAAATGCTGAACAAGAGTATGAAGACTAGGAAGACCCAACAACTTGCCTCTAAAAGAGAGGAAACTGATTCATTTGACCTCTAGAGGACTCAAGCTAATGAATCTACCTATAGTGAAATAATCCCCATCATAATTACATTCATATTTATTAATTACATCAGTGAAAACCTCAAATAGTGAGGTAAAACTCAAAAATTATGTGAAAAATAGAGAAAAACTCCAAAACATGCGAATTTGTCCTATGCGTAGCGCCAAGGAGAAAAAATAACCCTTCTTGCAGGTCACTTTTGAAGGACTTCCGATGTCGAAATGGAGCTCATGATAGCTCATTGGAAAGCCTCGTGCTATATAATTTATAGATCCTCTTTTTGTTTCTAATTTTTTTATCAGGTTTGACCCTCCAAAAATTCAATCTCCCAAGGCTGCATCTATGCAGCTAAGACCGTTGAAAAAAAATGGTAGAAACATGATTTTTTGAGTGTTTTTGGCCTTTTTGATCGATCAGCTTTTTCTCCAAATGCTTAGAAAACGCACAAGGGGCATGTCCTAATAATTATGAACCCACTGATGTCTTCCATTTTTCCATTTTATTCCCCCAAAAGAGTGCGCAATGCCAAGGCGCTAAGCATAGGGCAAGTTTTTTTGTGTTTTTTAAATTTGCCCAAAAACTCAAAAAATTTCAATTTTTTTCAAAATTGCTCAAAATTTATGGGACAGCCCAAAATCACATGTCAATTTGAGCTAAGGAGGCATCAACAACTATCTTTGGTTTTTTCACCTCCTTTCTTGCCCTTCCGGATCTCCTTTAGTTCATCCTTCATCCGTTTGACCTTGATATTGCAAATTTTGTTCCCGGGTCCGATAGTGATGGGCCATGTGTTTGAGCATATGATTGTCTCCGTTGGCTTTCATTAACGATTCTCCAAGTGAATTTTGACTCTCTCAAGCCACACTTCTCTGTTATCTTCAATCTCCTTTTTCCAACTCTGTTGGTCAAAAATCGAGAATTTGGGCTTCTTGCTTTTATTTCTCCAATGCTCTTTTGAGGCCTCTTGTCTTTGGCATTTTCTCGATGTTTTCAGCCTCCCTTGTGTGGCCTTCTCCGTTGTGAAATATCATCTTCCTAAAACTAATCATCACTATGTTCTTCCTCTTTGTAATCTCTATCCCTATCTCCGCATGCTTGTTTCTTTGTCACTTTGGAAACCCTAGGGAAGAGGAAAGAAAGGGAGAGTGAGTGAGAGAGTGAAGGGAATGGGAGCGAGGGAAGGAAATGATGAAATGAGGGCTTTATGGGATAGGGATAGGGTCAAAAAAAATTAAGGGAGATAAGGAAAATGGTTATGAAACCTTGTGAGGTGATGGGAGGTGAAAATATTAAGGGAGATGAGAATGAAAATTCAATTACGGAGTCAAAGGTAGGGGGAAATATAGGAAAAATAGTGAGATTCCCTAGAAATTAGGGATTTTATGGAAAAAGGGTGTAGGGACTTAGGGATGGGGATGTAGGGGGTAGGTTTAGTGTCTTTAGAGGTATGGGGTGATTTGGTAGGGTCTAGGGACAATGAATTTGGGACAAGGGGTTTTTTGGGAAATTTGTGAGGGGGTGTGGGATTTTGGGAGTGACAAAGGAAAACTAGGGTTTCTTTGTAATTTTTGCAACATAAAACTCACACAAAAGCATAAAATGGATAAAGAGGAAGTTACAAGGGCTCACTTACTTGTTTTGGAGGTGAAGAGGCAACCTTGAGGTGTCTAGAGAAGTTTGGGAGAGTTCTGCCCTCCCGTGCGTAGCACCCTCTCTCTATGCACAACTTTGTGTAAATTTTCACCGGAAAAATGCTCTATGCACAACGCCAAACTCTTATGTGCAGCGCCTCACCACTATGCACAACACCATCTTTAAGGCCACATTTGAAGGCCTTCCCGCAGTCCAAATTGGGCGCATGATGGCTCGTTGGAAATATATTTCTCTTGGATACACAATGAAACTATAAAGCACTAAAAATGATTAATTATAGCCCCTCAAAAATCAATTCTCCCAAGATTGATCAAAAAGTGCACAATGGGGGGTGCAAAAATGAAGTGTGCTCTTGCAGGAAATGTTTGGAGGCCTTCCTAAACTCCAAATGGAGCTCATGATAGCTCATTGGAAATCTATTCCAATATAGGTGTCTTTTGATTTATAAAGAAATTCATTTAGATAATATAGATAGGAGAAAAAATTGGTTTTTCCCAAGGTCACTCCAGAGTGAAGAAACTCTCCCATGGTACTTGTAATTTTGAAATTTATCCAAAACCATGACACCTATTTAAAAAATGAAGGAGGGTTTTCTTCCCGGAACTATGATGGAGAAAAATGTCTCTCACTTTTGTCAAACTCATCCATGTTTGTTTAGAAACATAGTTTGAAGTAAAATTGGCCTTATGAGTGGAAAATTGCTTGACTCAAAATGATTTCCGGAAAATGATGGAGACATGATGTTTATGAGTTTGGAATGACCTCATACTTACTGATATGACCTAGTTTATTCCTCCTTTGCTTATATGTCTCTGATTCCTTAGCAAACCCTAGCTCGATGGGGAGAGGAAATTAGGGTTTAGTGCTTGTGGGAAAATGATGACTTAGGCACTCTTGGAAAAAGACAACTCCCTTTGAAATTTGATCAATTGCTCAAGTATACACTTTTTTTTATTTGACACTTGATGTGTCGGGCATGTGGAACTTCGAGTTGGCAGCCTTGGGAGACCGAGTACTTATTACATTTGAACTGACATAAAATTACATGAATAAAAAATAAACTTACATCTTGGAATGAAAACTCACACTTGAAATCAAATTACAACTTTAGAAACCATCTTGGAGATCATATTTACATGGTAAAGAAACATTATTGGGATCACTCTCACACCTTTTTCTCGTCCTTTATTGAAAATGAGACAATGCAATGATTTGACCTAATGAAACCCTAGTGACCTAATGCGAAATGAGAGAAACTGACTCAATGAGCGACTTTGAATAAAAGTGGAATGAGACTAGACTTGTTTTCAGCATGATGAAGACATGGAAGAGGGTCAACAAGCATATAATTGTGGAGGAAAATGGACACTTGACAAGGATAACCACCGAGTGGAACAATTTTATATCATGACCTAATGAAATGATTGAAAATTATTTAGAGTGGGACACCTAAGGTGCACATGCAAAATGTGTTTTGATCCCCGTGGAAGTATGAAAATACTAACACTAAGATTGGCTCCATCCCGGGGATGGTATCTCCTTGGAGGTGCCAAGAACACCATAGACCAAGTTCCTATCCATTGGGCATGGAGTCAATAGCTAAAAAACCAAAAGTCGAAAGAAACTTGACTCAATAAACCGAACCCGACTCAGACTAAAACACAACCGACAAAGCCGAAAAAGATGCTCGGAATAGAGATTATTCAACAAAAGCTACTCTAATTGATCCATTCATCACTTGATCAAGTAAAATGGAAAAAAACAATGAAACCATGTAAGCATTCTATCTACTTGTTTGAATTTTTCCGTAAGTGCTTGCTTATGAGAAAGAAGAAAGAACTTCTAAAAGGCAACTCCCATGAAAACTTGTCAACGAGATCGAATCTTTATGAAATTAAAAAGCATGAGCCCACCGAATGACCTCAAGGATGGTTTTAAAGGATATTCATAGGAATAAATATTGATTTCCAACCCATCTAATACGTTATTTCTCTACTCTAGGTAGTCTTCATACCTCGGTTTTTAAAATTTTCCTAACATCTCGTGATTTATTTCTTTGATGACTGCAGCAAGTTGACAAAAAGGATTCTAAAACTCGTGAATGACTATTTTTTCTTGATGATCAACAAAAAACAAGAATCTTCTTCATTACTCTCTGATATGACTCGCAAATCTTGGTATGAGCTTTGTAATGAAACACCCGTCGAACAAAAAAAATGAAGTCGATTGTCGGATCAAGTTTATATCAACACTCTTTTTAGGCTCACGCTAGCTAATGGAGAAGGAATTTTACCAGTAGATATCATCCAACACATCAGCTATAGGGTTAGGAAAAACTTGAAAATACTGATGCAACCTATTTTCCATTGGTTCTAATTAGACTACATGACTTTCTACAGTGCGCTCATTCTTTGCTTTAGAGATATTATGAACATTTTCCTTTAAAAATTGAAATGCTTCAAAAAATAATGGTATAGAATCATCTTGCATCATTTTATCATATGTTTCGACTTCCAAGCCTTCATCCGCAATTTTAAATTCAATGGAATTCAATGGGTCGCAAATTTGGAGCCAAGGAGGATTCTATGTTGCAAATGATTTTCAATCAAACAATTCAAGAGAATGTTCATCATTTATAGTGCTGACCACTCGCCTATATACTTGCTTATAGTTTTGTCTTATTTTTTGCAAATGAGGAGAAACACAAGGGTAAGGAGCTCCGATCAAAAATTTGATTATCCCCTTGATTGTCAAGATCAAAACTCAATGAGTGCTGATTTCGATCGCATGAAAGTTATCTCTCGATGAATTGAAATGAAGTAAAAACAAAGAGGCAAATATTCTTCACTTACTTCAAAATTTTCTATACTTTCCTCATCACCGTCATGGTTGATATGAATCATTTGATCACTCGTTTTCGAGTCACAAAACTCGAACTTCCTCCCACAAACCAATCGCTGATTTCTCTCGCGAGATTAGCTTCTGTTTGGAGAACATAATCATCATCATATTGATCAAAATTTGGAAAATCATCAATATAAGTAATGTCACCAATCATACACATTATATTATCGGATTGTTTCTCCTTGGATTGATCTAAAAATCCATTTTTCTCGATCAAAGGTGGATCGGGATTAGCAGGGGAAAATATTTAGGGCTTGCAATCTTTTCTTTTTTCTAGGATAAGTGGGTCATGATGATCTTGAATGGAAAATACATCTCTCATAGTGATATTTTGCATCATTTCCTCTATTTTACTCACCAAAATGTCTAGATTTACCTCTCGAATATGTCGGGTGCTCTACAATATTCTTCTTCAATTACAGTCAAAGGTAGGTGGAAATCTAGGAAAAAATAGTGAGTTTCCTATAAGTTAGGGCTTTTATGGAAAAAGGTGTAGGGACTTAGGGATGAGGATGTAGGGGGTAGGTTTAGTGTCTTTAGAGGTAAGGGGTGATGTGGTAGGGTCTAGGGACAATGAATTTGGGACAAGGGGGTTTTTGGAAATTTGTGAGGGGGGATGTGGTATTTTGGGAGTGACAAAGGAAAACTAGGGTTTCTTTGTAATTTTTTCCAAAGATAAAACTCACACACAAGCATAAAAATGGATAAATAGGGAGTTACAAGGGCTCACTTACTTGTTTTTGGAGGTGAAGAGGAAACATTGAGGTGTCCGGAGAAGTTTGGGAGAGTTTTGGCCCTATGCGTAGCGCCACACCTGAGTGCGTAGTGCGCTCTCTCTATGCGCAAATGTTGTGTAAATTTGCACTGGGAAAAAGCGCTCTATGTGCAACTCCAAACTCCTATGCGCAACACCTCACCGCCATGCACATCGCCATCTTGAAGGCCACTTTTTGAAGGCCTTCCCGTAGTCAAAATTGGGCGCATGATGTCTCATTGGAAATATATTTCTCTTGGATACAAAATGGACCTATCAAGCACTAAAAATGATCAAGTATAGCCCCTCAAAAATCAATTCTCCCAATACCGGTTAAAAAGTGCGAATGGGGAGTGCAAAAAATGAAGTGAGCTCTTGCAGAAACTTTTTGGAGGCCTTCCTCAACTCCAAATGCATCTCATGATAACTAATTGGAAATATATTCCAATAAAGTTTTCGTTTGACTTATCAAGAAATTCATTTGGACACTCAGACTAGGAGAAAAATGGTTTTTTCCCAAGGTCACTCCGGAGTGAAGCAACTATCTTATGACACTTGTATTTTTTTACATTTATCCCAAACCATGACACCGTGTAAAAAAATGAAGGAGGTTTTTCTTCTTGGACCTATGATGGACAAAAACCTCTATCACGTTTGTCAAATTCATCTATGTTTGGTCAAAAACATAGTTTTAAGTAAAACTGACCCCTATGAGTGGCAAATGGCTTGACTCTTGGAATTATTTCTCGGAAAATGATGGAGACATGATGTTTATGAGTTTGGAATGAACTCATACTTACCGATATGAGCTACCTTATGCCTCCTTTGCTCATATGTCTCTGATTCCATAGCAAACCCCTAGCTCAGTGGGAGAGGAAATTAGGGTTTAGTGCTTGTGGAAAATGATGACTTAGGCACCCTTAGAAAAAGACAACTCCCTTTGAAATTTGATCAATTGTTGAAGTAGAAACTTTTTGTATTTGAAACTTGATATGTTGGCATGTGGAACTATGACTTGGCAGCCTTGGGAGACTAAGTACTTATTACATTTGAACTAACATAAAATTACATGAATAAAAATAAAATTACATCTTGGAACGAAACTCACACTTGAAATCAAATTAAAACTTTAGAAACCATCTTGGAGATCGTATTTACATGGTAAATATACATTATTGGGATCACTCTCACACCTTTTTTCTACCCTTTATTGAAAATGAGACAATGCAATGATTTGACCTAATGAAACCCTAGTGACCTAATTAGAAATGAAAGAAACCGACTCAATGAGTGACTTTGACTAAAAGTGGAATGAGACCGGACTTGTTTTCAACATGATGAAGACATGGAAGAGGGTCAACAGGCATATACTTGTGAAGGAAAATGGGACACTTGACAAGGATAACCACCAAGTGGAACAATTTTATATCATGACCTAATGGAATGATTGAAAATTCTTTAGAGTGGGATAGCTAAGATGCACATGCAAAATGTGTTTTGATCCCTAGTGGAAATATGAAAATATTGACGAGTAATAGGTTTATAAATAATTTCTCACAAATTGTTGTGCCCTTGTATGCATTAACTCGGAAATGTTGAATTCCATTGGTATGATAAATGTGACACTACTTTTTTAGATTTAAAGAAACTCGGTCTCGACCGCACCAATCTTACGCGGCCCCAATCGGGAGCTTCCCTTTCACATTTCTAAAATTCATCCGATACATCGATAGGGTTAGTTCTTGGTCAAGAAAAAGATAAAAAGCCTTATGTTATTTACTACATTAGCAAGAATCTCACTCGCCAACTTAAACTATACAGATGACCGAAAAGGAGTTCTTGGGCATGTCATTTATGCTATTAATAAATTTAGACATTATATAATCGGCTATCAAGTATTCTCGTATACCGATCACTCCGCCATTAGATATTTAGCCAATAAACCTATTACAAATGGAAGAGTGACTCATTGGTTGTTGCTTTTACAGGGAGTTTGAAATAACTATCAAAGACCGCCTAGGGAAGGAGAACATAGTTTCATATTTCCCATCGAGGGTTCCAAAGTCGATGACTCACTAGCAGTGGAAGATCGGGTCTCGAGATGAGCATTTGTTTCGTTTGTAGCAGGGAAAAATGCCATGGTACGTGAGATGTATCGAATTAACTAGTAGTAGGAAAAGTTGCCAAGGCACTTGACATCAAAGGAATAGAAGCCGATTGTCTAGCGCAGTGTTAGATTCTATTGAATCGAGTGGATATCTTTTTTCATACAGGAGTTGATATGCATATACACAGATGCATCCAAGAAGATGAGATTTATGGCATCCTAAGGGCTCGTCATGATGAGCCATGCGGTGGCCATTTTGCGGATCGCAGGATGGGGACAAAGTATTGCAAATGGGCTATTATTGGCCTACAATTTTTAAAGATTCCAAGAAAAATTTCCGAGCTTGTGATATTTTCCAAATAATGTGCCGCTCGAGCCAAGTCGACGAAATGCCATTACAACCATAGCTAGTAGTGGAACCTTTCGAATGGTGGGCACTAGAATTCATTGGACCATTCAACCCTCCATCAAATCGAATACCTACATACTGGTTGCCACATATTATGTGACGAAGTGGGTAGAAACAATGGCTTTATTAAGAGCTACGGAAGAATCTATGATCAATTTTCTTTTTGAGATATTTTTTGCGATATGGCTTACCTCGAGAAGTGACAACCGATGGATGGGCATAGTTTGTGGGAAATAAAATTATAGCCACTTTGAAGAACCACCACGTCATCCATAGAGTCACCTCTCCCTACCACCCGTAGGAAAACAGCAGGTCGAAGGCACCAAAAATTTCCTTGAGGAAATTCTCACTAAAACGAGTCTCAACGCATCGTCGAGATTGGGCTACTAGACTACCGGAGGCTTTGTGGGATTATCGCACAACATGGAAAAACACCACTCGGATATTATCCATACCATCCGGTATTTGGAAGAGAACCAATTTTTTCCTATCGAATTCGAAGTAAAGACTCTAAGAACAGTCTCAGGGAAGTGGGAGCTGGATTTGATGGAGGCCCATATTAGAAGACTCCAACAATTAAATGAATTGGATGAAACATGACTACTTGCTCTATAGCGCACTCGTAGTTATTAAAGAAAAATGAGCAAAGGGGGCATGAAAACTTCATAAAAAAAAGACATTCCGTAAAAAGAGATTGGGAACTCCTCTACGACTCCGAGGTTTCAAGACTTCTCGGATAAATTAAAAATAGGGTGGCTCGGCCCATACGAAATTCGAGAATTACACGATGATGGTACCATTACCTTGACTACCATAGACGGATCCCGGTTCCACCTTCCGATTCAACGGACACCGAGTGTGCCTCTATCAAAAACCACTTACAAATGAGTCTTTCACGCATGTGTGCGTGATGATCCCACCATCCAAATTTTAGTCGCAAGGGGTGATGGCCCCACAGATTTAAGTTCATGAAAATTTGTTATTTCCTCTTGTAAATATTGTATATATGCCCCTTGTAATTTATAGTTTTTCTCATTGTTGTACATTCAACAAACTGCATTCTTTTTCCCTTATCCTTTATTTCATGTGTTTATTTTTCGCTTTTCAAACCTTTAAACGATCGTTGTTCAATCCAATTAAACATCTCGTCGTTCAATCAAATTTAATGATATGTCGTTCAATTAAATTGAACGAACGTGTTTTCATTTGTTTATTTTTTGTCGTTCAAACCTTTGAACGATCGTCTGTTCAATCCAATTGAACAACTATCGTTCAATCAAATTGAACATCCATTATTTAATCCAATTGAACAGCTACTATTCAATTGAATTGAACAACTATTGTTCAATTCAATTGAATGACCGTGTTTTCATGTGTTTATTTTTTGTTGTTCAACCCTTTGAACTACTCTATCGTTCAATCCAATTGGACGATCGATATTCAATTGAATTGAACAACTATTGTTCAATTCAATTGAACGACAATATTTTTGCGTGTTTATTTATGCTCAGTTTAAATCTTTGAATGACTCCCATTCAATCCAATTGAATAGTTGTTGTTCAATCCAATTGAATCGATTTGTCGTTCAATCGAATTGAGCATGATTCGTTGTTCAATCGAATTGAACAGTTGTTGTTCAATCGAATTGAACATTTGTTGTTCAATTCGATTGAACGACTGTGTTTTTGCGTGTTTATTTATGCTTTTCAAACCTTTGAATGACTGTTGTTCAATCCAATTGAACAGTTGATGTTCAATCAAATTGAACAATTGCTATTCAATCCAATTGAACAACTATTGTTCAATCGAATTGAACAACTGTTGTTCAATTAAATTGAATGATTGTGCTTTGTGTGTTTATTTTTGTTGTTCAATCTAATTGAACAACTCGTTGTTCGATCAAATGGAACAACTCGATTTTTTTTCTCTTTTCTCTCTAAGCATGTTTTTTTTTGATGATATATTTTGAATATCCACTCCTCTTTACATACCCTTGCCATAAAAGCCATTTTTGGAAGAGAATTGGCACTTGAAGAGGAGAAAAGTAGTGATACTACTAATATGGTGATCTTTTGAAACTTTGATGGAAATATATACTCCGAAAGTTGGCATGGTTTATCTATGCAATGAATGGGTTAGACATCTCTTGTTCAAACATACTATCACACAATTCATTTTAATGGTCTTATGTTGGTATATCTTTCTACACTCTCAAGTAGTAACTCTCCTTGACACGAGGATATAAGAATAAAGAATATTAATTGTATTGGCATTCTTTTTTACTTCTCACACCATCCCTAACTCTTAAGGAGTTACCGAGCCTCCCTTCATGTATAAAGAACAAGAAAATATTATGTTTGTATGCAAATTTTTAAAGAGAGAATAGGGGGGTCTCATCACGAGCCAACTTACCATGATCATAAGGGTTTAACATGTGACATGCCCACAATGGCCAACACACCAGGATAATGACCTTCTCAATAGCTCAAACCGCTTGAAGGAAAAGAGGTCTCATCACGAGTCGGCTCGGTCACTCACTACAATCCCGGCGAGTGGCACCGTGACCATCCGGCCACAACACCAGACATAGTGGTCTCTCCATAAAACAAACAAAATGCCTACTTTTAAAAAAAAATATTATGTCTATATGCAAATTTTTAAGAGATAATAGGGGGTCTCATCATGAGCCAACCTACCATGATCATAAGGGTTTAACGAGTGACATGCCCATAATGGCCAACACACCGTGGTAGTGACCTTCTCGATAGCTCAAACCTGTTTGAAGGACAAGAGGCCTCATCACGAGCCAGACCCGATAACTATGTTACAACCCCATTGAGTGGCACTTTGATTATCCTGCCACAACACCAAGATGATGATCTCTCCATAAAATAAGCAAAATGTCTACTTTTACATAGAGGGATTCTGGCTCATTTTCGGGTTAAAATAACAACCTTGTCAAGGCTATGAAAGCTTTTCGGTAGCAGTGGTTCCGCTTATGGTATGGAATTATTTTTCTAACAATACCCAATTACTTTTATATATGACTTATTTCCTATTAATCCATTCCCAAGATAAACACACTAATTGAATAAGTTTTATCACTATCTACCCGCATAATTATCTATGAATGAATGAATTATATTTTCATGTTTGAATTAAGGGATGGCAACACCAATCATAATTCGTCATCATCATGCTTCCATCATGCTACACCATAAAAATAGGACATACTCGTCATAATAATTTCTATCCCTCTTTTCTCCCATTCTTTGGTCATTTCCACTTGATGTACGAGTTGTGATGATTACTCTGATTTCTAACCTTTTCCTCACATGCATTCATGATTGTTGAAATATTTCCTCTTTTCTTGAACTCCAAGGCATATACACCCTTCTTTCATACATTTGTGATTACTGATTTTTGACCTTTTTCCTCAAATGCATTCATGATTTCGCAATCTCTCTCTTGTACTTAAGGATGTGGACACCCTTATCCCGAGGGAGGGGGGTGCAAATATCCATAATGAATAAGAATGTGAATTCCCCACAAAAGTTCCTTCGGATACGCTCGATGGGACTAAAATATTATTGCATTTACGATATGAGGTTGCATTTTTTTTCTCACATGCGATGTTTTGTTTTAACCAATAGGGTCGAAGAAACACGTACGTGAAGAAGAAACTAGTTTAGATAACACATTAGCTATGGGAGGGAATTCTCTTCAAAATGAACCCACAACCTTCCAAATCTCAGAATCATCTCAGCCCCATTCTCCAACAAGTTGGCTAGTTTCCATATCTATACAAACTACAAGGGTTTAGCACGGATATAGCGGTCGAATTCTGCAAAGCTTGCGGAAGGGACACACCACAATCGAGAGGAAGAATCATACCGGTCCCCCGAGGAAACCATCGTTGAGGTCCCCGCATTTCCAACGAGAGGGAGAAAGATGAACCGAAAAAATAATTCCTTCCCGTAAGAAGCAATCTCGAGATACCAGGGACCTAGGCGAAACATTAGAATTAAAAGGGAAGGGTATTAATCCCGCATCCTTGTAGAAACCTTGGCAAGAATTTGTCGTTGTTCATTCAAATATATATCACATGTGACGGACACCAAGATGTGGTAAAGTCCCACCAACTTAAACTATTAGTTTTTCTCAAGCGAAAAATTTTAGTTAAATTTCCTTTTTTTCTAAATTTCGTATTGCACGATACTATTGTTCGAATTAGAAAATAAAAAAACCCCCTAGCGGTTGTCGACCCACCATGGCCCGATTAAATTGATCATCATTCATGAGCTAGAAAAACACGAGACAACTTGGGAAAGCTTCATTAATCCCTGTCGTACCTCCCCCCGAGGAAAACCCCGTCGGAGCAGTAGATTGAACTTCCCGAATAAACATACCCAAGAGAGCAAGAGGGAAGAGGGCCCATGTTTTAACCTCGTAACCGGGGGGAAGCGAGAGATGGTCCGAAAGGCTACAACTACGGAAAGACACCTCCGAATTTCCCGGATGAGGTAGGGACCGATCCCATACACCACCTTCAAGCCCTCAAAATATATCCCTACAAGAATATGAAGAAGAAATGGCTCAAGTTCTTGAACAAATGAGAGCATCTCATGAAATTGGGAGCCCATATAAACAATTTGAGGGGTAGGGAAACCTATTAAACCAATCACATGCTGCCCAATGCTTTTGGCCACTACCGAAATATTACCTCACCATGAAAAATTTGCAGGCTTCGAGGGTTTTAACCCTCCCTATGATAATGAATGGATGAGTAGGGAAGACTGGATGAAGGAATAATCGAATCTAGAAGCAGCTCAAGAGACACTATTCTATTAGAAAAAAATACAAGAATTGAAATAGTCCCCCCTAACACTTGAAGGAAATGCTATTTCACCCGACCATGATGTTAATGTTGAAATAAACTCTTGGGACGCTCGAAGAAAACACCATTGCTGATAACCTTAGAACTAGCACAACCATTTTTCGAAACCAAAGCCATCGCTCCTTCTTCTCTTGCCAAAATCGCTGCCAAAAGAAAAATCACTGAGATTAAGTTCGGGAAAATGAGCGAGAAGTGCAAGAGGTTGAGAAAAATGATAAAATATTCGAGGAAACATTTGAAAGAAGAAAAAAAAGGCTTGGAAGCCCGAGAAGAAATTGGATACCATGGGAACCCAAACAGATTTTGTTGCCCAAATGGTAGATATCGCTGAAAATTTATGTACAAAGCTAACCTAATGGACAAAGCTAAAGCCTATGTATAGACCAATTTAATAGATACCATCAAGCCCACTGTACAAATTGAGTTAATGAATAAGGTTGAAGCCTATGTACAAATGGAGTTGGTACACATTGCCGAAGCCTTTATGCGTACTAATCTGGAACTTGCGTAAGTTAAGGGGACTAAAAAAAAGTGACACCTACCTACACTACCCTAGTAGAAAAGGCTTCCAATTAGAAGTTGCACAATGAATTAATTCAAGTCCAACACGAATTGGCCCAGATGCGTAAAGGAGGTGATACCCTTATAGGAACATCGGACACTATCGAAGTGGTTTAAAGGCCTTTCGCAACCGAGGATGAAACATTTGCTCAACTCGAGGGAAGAAAGGACAAAAAGTAAAGAAAGCACAGGAGCAAGTGGAACAAAGCTAAAGAGAAAACCATTATGGTTTTCTCTTTTTACTCAGATGTATTAACTTACGGTGGAACCAAACACTAAATATGCTTTATTCTTAGTGGAACGGTATTTATGGTTGAAAATCAAGGTCATCAGGCAGGGGAAGCCCACCATTTTTTAAAACCATTGAGGAATTTTTCTAGTGTTGCAATGACCAGGATGAGCAGGGTCCAACATCTTTTGTGTGAATTATATTTACACAATTTCTTTCTAGAGGAGGACAAGGACAAGTAATCCCAGCCCCCTTCATAGGGGACGTTTAGTTCCGTGCCTTCCTATATTTTGCTAAAAACCAAACTTGGTGGGCTAATATCTACACCACTTTTCGAAAAAGAGAGCATGGCCTAGACCTATGGGTCAAAGGGGAACCTACTAAACCCCCTGTACCTTTTTACCCAACATAAGAAATTCATGCAGCGGAAGGGAGTGATATCCAAATTGGGGCTAATTCACAGAGATATTGTGCATAATGGGGGGGGCATACTTCCAAGATATTCGGGGAAGAAGCATTAGCAGCTGCAAAACAGAGATGGCTAGCCTCTACAAATAATGTGAAGAACATAGAGCCATTTGGTTATCTGGAACTTCAAAGTGCTACCTCCGCTTTCCTTCTATACTGAAACCTAATTTTGAACATGGGTCCTACATGGATAGGATGTAGATACAGTGCCCCCTCATCTAGTACCCCCGGAAGACTATCATCACTATTATGAGTTACCATAGGGGGCACACCAATGCAACATTTGCAAAGATCAAACAGAGGCATGGATTCATACTTTACAAATAAGAGGTATACCCTTACATATTCCTTAACCCATCTACACCTCAACCATTTGTTTTCATGAGGACCTGCAAAAAGGTAAGCAAGGGAGTATGTTGGGCTAAGAAAAAGGTATGTTTCACCCCCATCATTACACTTTTATAAATTTTCCCTTCATCTTAGAAATAAAGTAAAGGAAAATAATGCAAAAGTGATGCATAATGTATTAGTGATAAAGGGAGTGTTTGATAACGTAAAAACTGATTTGTCACCACCTTTATTGATAGGGAAGAAAAGCATACAAACTATTGACCGGATGACCGAAAGATAGTAGACAAGGGAGGTGTATGGAATCATATCGGCTCTTACAAATCAACGAAATATGGAAAGGTACGACCATGCTTGGAGTACTCAATCGACAACCATGAAGCAAAGACGGTCCCATAATGAGAAAGATCCCATACTACTCATGAATTCACCTTTAAGCTATAAAATACGGAAGAATGAACAAGAAAAACGAGTTTCGTAATTTAATATTTCCGTAATAAACGTACTCGGACAAAATCACCAATTTTTTGTATTAATTTATTTCTTGGTGGATTAATGAAGAATTTGGTGTTTTTGGAATAGAAAAATTCTCGAGTATTCCTTAGCAGTGAGGCTTCTAATGGATTTGGGCCCAAACTTGGGGGTTCTTATGCTATTTATGTGATTTACGTTTATTTACTGAATTGACGTTCTCAAGCTATCCATTGAATTTCATAATATATCGTTTGAATCGGTTAATTGCAAGCATGAGATGTTATATATTCCTTTTTAATAGACTAGTTTACCATTCACGTTCTTTTATCTCGAATTCAATGCTTTTTACAATTGCTAGATTAGTTCCAATACGACTATTGTTCAATTTCGCATCTAGTTGACATTTGATCTTTTCATCATCATTGTGAGAATTTGGTTGATTTTTAATTCGGGAAGGATGTTATTAGCTCGATTAAGAGAGAATTCCATTGCAAAATCTAGAATAAATGATTGTTGTTCAATTTTATTAAAATTTCTATTCAATTAGTTAAGGTTGTTGTTCAATTCATCAAAGTGTGTTGTTTCCATTGCAGTCTATTATTTTAAGTCTTAAGTAAGTTATTAATGCATAGGCTTAGAATAGAGTTAGTTCCCTTGAAGAGTCGGAAGCATTTCATAATTCACTTCAAGTTGATTTGATTAAACTTCGAGAATTAGAAAATCTTCCTTATGATAATTTAGCGTAGTTAACCTTCGATGTCACTTGCATATATTGTGCCTACACTCTTGAAATAACAAGACTTTCCCCTGGGTTGATAATTAATGAAGAGCATTGAGGTTACATTTAAACAATCACCTTTATGACCCAACATTTTCCATGATGTAGACCACCTTACTCTTGCTTACTTGGAAGACCTCACTATTCGATTGAAGAAGCGAAGTGATCAGCTAGAATATTTATCGTTGGTATTCCAAAGATGCTGACATTACAAAATATTCTTGTGTTAGTCATTAATAATTTTTTGCTATTTTTTTAGATGACTAAATACTTATCCTAGATTTATAAAAACAAAATTCATGAATATTGTGAGTTTTAGAAATCTCACTTCCTTCATTATCCTTAGGATAAAATTTTCACTATCTCATTACTCGCCAGTCCCCGATTAGCCTATCACTCCTAGGAGACCCCTCATGGGATCATAACACTCATATTTGTCCCATTTTCACACCCATGACCTCAATACTCGGTTTTGCATACCCATAACCCTCCACTTGCCACCTAATATCACCAACTAGCCTACTCTTTCCCATATTCTCCAAATTCCTCAAGCATTGATGGTCTCAAAACTATATCTGTAGGCTCTTTAGATAAATCAAGTACATTGGATTTTGGATATTTAATACATCAAATTATCAAAATCTTTGTTTTGCATACTTGAAGACCCCAAGCCAAACTTCGGCAAATACCAAGTCAAAAGAGCCTCCCACTAGGTAATTAGGGTTTCATAGGTTGTAGGGTTATCTTAGGTGTTCTAAATCACTTTTTTTTCATGTTCCAAGAAGATGAATCAAATGGAAAATAAGTTCGGAATATATTGTTCCAAGACAAATCCGGAAAAACTTCAAAGAAGACCTCCTTATCAAGTACAAAATTCTCGCAAAAGGACAATCTATCCATTTTGACATTTCGCAGAGTGTCAAGGTGGCTATCAGCGAGGAAAATTGTTAAGGTAAGAGGCCCGCTTCTCATTAAATATACACACGAGCTAATGGAAGAGTAAGCAACTTATGTTCAAGGAAAATCGAGTTTCTAGGAATGATTATACCAAAAATGTTCCAAGCAAGGATCAATGCAGAAAAACCACAAGGACAGAGGCACATTAGCACAACTAGGCATGAAATGAATATTTTTTTAGAAAAATATAAATGAAGAAGGGAAAAAAGGTGAGGTGAATCGAACATAAATGAATGAACTTGAAAGGGCTATAGAGAACTTAGAAAACAACACTAATGATTCTTCTCAAGCAGCCCAAAAACTTAATATTTTGGAAAGATAGGCAAGGGAGATGAAATGAAGATAATGTGCCTCCATGATGACAACAGAAAAAAGGTTTTAAAAAGGTCGTTGAAGGTGATTTCTAGGGTTTTCCAAGGTAACAATGCTTCACCGACTCAAATGGGAAAATGCAATGAGTATCGGTGTGAGGGAGATCAAGCCTTCATTTTCAGTTATTAGCCCTCAAATGGTCAAAGGAATAAAAGCATAGGGTTGAGTTTCAAGATGTGAAATCAAGATAATCATGAGGTTACTCGTTATGTGACTAAAGTTGTCAAACTCCAAGAATGTCGAAGGGACAAGATCAGTATGTCATGGCACTCGCAACAAATCGGAAGCTGGCAAGAGAAGATATAGCAAACATGATTTATAGTCTTTGTCAAAAATGGATATATCACTCGCCAAAACCAGTAAGAAGGTAAGAAAAGATGTTTTCGAGTCACTCACACTCGAAATGTCAAAAGAGATATAAACATGTTTTCGGTTTCACAATGCAACCAAAAAGAGGTTTGACGATGTGCCAAGACCCTCAAAATTTAAAAGGGACCATTTCATTTCTCCAACAAGTTAACACCAAAGGAAAAGGGACCACTTGAGATTTTTTTCAAGTCACCCTGCAAAAAGTTCAAAATGAAAAATCGATGAAAGTAACCTAGTAGCTTGAAACATTAGAAAAAGTGGGTTTTTGATTTTTGTTTATTTTTTCCAAGGGTATAAAGGCATCTTATCTACCATTTTAGCTCATTTGTCACTTGCAAAGGGGAGTGAGGAGCTTTCATGGATAAATTCTGAAGTTTCGATAAATTTCTGGCCGAGTCACCCTAGTGCTATGCTCGGGGACCCGGCTCGCGCGAATAGAGATTTCCACGAGTGCATTTTTTTGCGCCGTGTTGCGCGTATAGTTGTACACACCGCACATACAACCCAACACCGTGCCCGGGTAGACCCGACATACCCAGGCACTCGGGCAGCTGCGCTCGGAGGCCGACTCGACAGGTCTCGCGCCGCACTCGGAGGCACACAACGATGCGTTCAACATTGTGCTCATGCCAAGATCCCTCTCAATTGCAGAAAAAGTGCCCAAAAACTCAAGGGAGCACCCTCCAATTTGCCTTCAAGAGCCTCGCAAAGGAGTAAAAAAATAGTAGGTGGCCTTTTTTCCCTCCTCCTCAAGTGTTTTTTGGTGATTTAGTGGTTAAAAGAAATGATCAAAACCTAGTCATTGGAAACCCTAGGTCTTCATGGCAAATAAACCTCTCGTTTTTGACCTCTAAGCAAGTAAATGTCATTTGAAGGGAGGTGTGAACTAGGGTAATCACAAATCATTTCAAGTTAAGCCCTCATCAAGCTCAATTGAGCTCAATCATAAACGATCCTCTATCTCACTCATTTGCAAAAATCTACCCTCACCACCATTTTCATTTCACTCCTCCCGCCCAAGTTTTATAAGCGAGCCCAAGTTAGTCTAAAAACCACACCGGTCACCATGTCGGGAGAAGAAAGGAGTGATAGTAGTGAAGGAGGCCAAGTTCCTATAAGGCCAAAGCATAAGGGAGGGAAGGTCAATAGATTTTAACCCTAGAGCACAATGGATATCACTTAATCTCCCATGATTCTCACATGCTTTCAGAATGTGGGGTGTTTTCAGATTTTGTGAGAAAGTTAAACAAGTGCAAAGTCACCCAAAGCTTACAAGGTTGTTTGTCCTCAACCTACACAACAAACGAGTAAATCTTACAGGGGGTAGACTTTGAACTATTAGCAGATGCCATCTCTAATGCTATAGGTATACCCGTTGTTGGTGAAAAGTGGTTCAAGAATGCAAGATTAAACATGAGCTATTATGATCCATTTGTCAAGACTAGGAATAGAGAAGGCTGCAAGGATATTTTCCCTTTCTCACACCGAAACAGAGTTTTGCACCCTTGATGAGGGTTATCATGAAGTACTTTACCTATGAGGGGAGGTCCTACCATGTTAGACTCCTCATGCATTTTACCGGGGTTAAAATGCTTCATTTTCCTTAATAATTGTATAGGAGTATTGAAAAGATGTCTTCTATTGTCCGGAGGAGGACCTATTCCCAACAAATGCATAGTTTATTCCACCACTCCTTGATCAAGATGGTGGACCTAAATCAGCTGGAACAAAAAGGCGTACCTTGGGAGGTGGTCATAGCCCATGAATTCTTCACAAGCCCACAACCCCATCATCAACCAAACTTGCCCTCATCATCTCATCCTCCTCCCTCTACTCCTCCATCACTCGCTACCGACCATACCTCATCCTCTACACATATATCCCCTCCTCAAGGAAACCTCTCTTCCTCCCCTTCTCTTGATGCATCAGGTGAAGAAGGAAGTGGCGATGATGATGAAAAAAAATGAAGAGGGTGAGAGTGACAGTGAGTCAAGCCAAAATGAGGATGAGGGAAATGATGAGTTAAGTCAACAAGAGGCGGTGAACATGGAGACAAAGTAGGGTAATGGCAATGAAGACAATGAGGATGTTGACAGCAGCAGAAAATGAAGAAAAGGTTGAAGATAGTCATGATTGTCATGACAACAAATATGACAAGACATGATTACGATGAAGAAAGTAAGAAGGATGATAATGAAAATGAGGATCACAACAGTGAAGAGGCAAGTAGCTTAAATGAAGAACAAAATGAAAATGAAGAAATCAGTGAGGAGGATGAGAGTGGTGATGATGTTGAGAAAAAAGAGGACAATGATGAAGTAGAAAATATGATGATTGATGATACTAATAATGAAAATGAGGAGTGTGATGACAGCAGCCAAGATCATGACCATGATAAAGACACCAACATGACCACAATCCCACCTCTTTCATTGACATATCAAAGAGGGCTAAGGATTGTGTTTGTTTCCTCTAAAAGGCAAGGGACCATGCCATCCACCTCAGCTCATCCACTAGAAAAAGGTAAAAAAAAGGTAAAGGAAGAATAATAATATCATGAGTTTGAGAGGGAGTTTGAAATAATTCGAGGTAGACGGTGATGAGGAGAATGAAGCAAAGGTCTCAAACTTGCTCATCCCAGAACAAAAATTCCCTAATTGAAGACCTCAAAGAAAATCTAGATAGGGCCAAAAGTGTAAATAATTCCCTTGACATGGAGAATAGGCATCTAGGAGCACAAATTGCTATTTATGAAGCTATAGCCATCAAGGCTCGGAAAGAAGCCCAAAGAGCACAGTAAAACTAGAATAATTCATGGGAAACTATGAAGAAAGTGAAGATGAAGAAGGGTAGAATAGGAGAATACCAAGCACCATGGGATTGAATAAGGCTTTGGCAAAGCAAAGAGAAAGAGAATCAACCTTAGCGAGCAGTTCCCTCTAGATGAACTGTTGGCCGTGGAGATAGAGCATGATTGGGAGTCATGGCTTGAAAGAGCTAACATACACTTGGAAGCCAAGTTGGAAAAGGAAAATAAGGGTCTTGATCTAAAAAGAAAAAATGACCAAACATTATGCCCGGGAGGAATCAAGTTGCAAGGGCAAAACTCAAAAAAGGCCCAAACCAAGATCCAAGCACTCAGTAATGTTCCAAATCTGGAAATTAAGAAATATTTGACAAAATATTGATTATGTAGTGTTAAAAAATCTCATAACAGATTTTATAATGTAAATAATTCAATAATTACAACAACATCAACCTTATACAAAATTTTATTGACCAAAAGGTGGGAAAAATTTGATGATTTTTGGCCATAAAATGAGTGTATTCCGAAATATGCATAAAATTAAGGGAAATGGAGGGATTTTATTTCATATTAGGTCATTAGGGACCTATTCTCTGACTTTCAGCTCAAACAAAGCATTATAGCTAAGTTAAACAGCTTCCTCCTTCCAACACTAGGCTTAAAAACCTTGATTTCCCATGGCTTTGAGTATGCGAGAAAATGGGTGAAGCATGTAGAGCATAATTTCTGAGGGTTTTAACTGAAATAATTCTGTAACATCATTATTGAAACTTATAATATGAATCAGATGGTTTACATTAGGAAAAAACAAAGATTTACACAAAGAAATGCCTCCAAATGAGGTGCTTACAGGGGAAAATTTTAAGAACCCCCTTAAATTTATGTGTATAATAAATTGGCGAATCTCCATGATAAAAAAGGAAAAAAATGAAGGCTTATTTTATCAATAATATAATACGTATATATAATTTTTTGTCGAATCTCTCACCATATTATATTATCTTATAAAATCAAAATTGGGAATAAAATTCCCGAATGTGGGTGCCTTGTAGAGAGAAGGCAGCATGCCACACGGCCCCCCTACACCAAGCCGTTGTCCTCGCCACGAGCCAGCACATGGCTCTAGCATGGGTGCCATTAAATTCTCCTTGCTAGCTTCGAAGCAAGACGCCATCACTGACACTCAATTCCGCATTCATTTCCTCCGCCGTGAACTCTCTCTGGTCTGTCCTGGTTGCAGAGCACCCTGGACATTTATGGGCAATGGTGACGACGCTCCTGCACATTTCTCCCTTCGCTTCTCTATCAAGTTGGCTCTCGACTCTATTTCTTCTAGTT
The DNA here is from genome assembly GCA_034641835.2 of Pinus albicaulis. Lineage (NCBI taxonomy): Eukaryota > Viridiplantae > Streptophyta > Pinopsida > Pinales > Pinaceae > Pinus > Pinus albicaulis. Next base: position 893,461,404 of record CM076581.1, read on the forward strand.
GTGCCTCCTCTCCTCTATCAACCCTTTAGACTCCCTCCGCCCACTCGACTCACGCTGCCTTTAGTCTCTTTTCTTGCCCTTCACTCTCCATTCATCCCACTCAGTTGCATTCTCAGAATTATTCCGCTTCCATGCCTCGCCACCATCGTATGAGTTGTTGCAAAGGCGGAGGTTGAGGTTCGCCCGCCCGCCCTCCTATCCCTACAATTACTGAGCGCATAGTGTATTTTTCCTTGGCCATGGATGTGTTGGAGGTTCTTGACCCTCGGAACCTCTCTGCCCATATTTCTCTCTAAATTTAGGACCTAACAAGCCCTATAAGCATGAAGAAAAAGATTTTATCTAGAAGACCATCATTAAAGGACATGAAACCCATGCTTTAATAAAATAAATTTTTCTTGTTTGTTACATAGGATACATACTAAAATGAGTACAACAACAATTATAAAGAATGAAACTACTTACATTTTCGACACATACTTAGTCAATCAACCAAAGGTTTAAGACTTAAATATCCTGCAAGTTGCCCCTGAAATATGCATTTACCAATCATGTCAACATGAGGGGTAACAACAACCACCAATGTGATCAAGTGGACAATGACAAGAACATTGTCGTAGGGGTTCTCAACCTGTAAAGACAAAACCCAGTTCCAACCTTGACAAATTGATGATATTTTTCTTCAAATAGGATAAATTATAATCTCTGCTAAAATATTTATTGACTGGTAGATCATATGTACCAGTTAGAACCAAGGAGAAAAACCCAACTCAAATGATCGCATGACCAATATACCTCCATGTCAAGCAAGCAATCACCATTGCATAAGGAATCCCAAGCAAGAAACTCTAAAGATGAAGGGTGGAGACTTGGAATTTGGGTTACACACACCAATACCAAACAATTTCAAGAAACAAGCTTGGATATTTAATCTGGGCTCCACAGGTATCCCAATCAACCAGTCCCATGCAAGGAACATTGGTCAGCATACCCTTGTGCTGCATGCAATACACACCACAAACCTTTACCCTTGTCTTCTATGAATTAACTGTGCTACAGCTATTGCACACAACCACCATTAGCAGACCATTAAATGCTTGGAAAAAAGTAGTTAATAATTCCAAAGGGTCAAAGATTATGAAAATACAATGCATCGCTTTGAATGTAGAAATTAAGTGAACCCAATTTTAAGCTACTAAATGCATATTTACGAGGGTCAAATAAGGAAGTATACAACATAAGAAAGGTATGCAAAAATTTCAATATATGAATCACCTATCATAATTATCCTTAACAAGCCCTTAGAAGAAGGAACAGCTCCATTCAAAGAGAGGGTATCCTTGGCCAGATTAATAGATAAAAAATAATTATTAATGTCCAACAGATGACCATAAAAGTAGGTCAATAGGACCGTGTTAGGTACTAAAGGAAAATGAAACATCTCTAACTGCATCATACTGGAGTTTGGAAACATTGAGGTGATACAGAGGCATAAGGAGAGACTGCAAACCAATCTTCTTTATAGCTTTAGTTACCACCAAAGAAGTCACACTCCTGAAAAAATTGACATATAGGCTTAAGAATCTGATCAGGATTTACATAAGATTCTTTCCTCCCAACCCGCACAGTAAGCAAGTCCAAACCTGTGCTCAAGTTCAATAGGAACTCTCAGGGTTTCATTCTTCTTGTAACATTAGAGTGCTTTTCCCTACAATTTTTGAAATATGGAATGAAAAAAGAAGCAAAAGTAGCACCTTTTCTTGAATCATCAATATGTTGGAGGTTTATTAAGTTCCCAAAGGAATCTGGCAATGAAATCATGCATGCTTGGAGTCTAGTTCTTCAAGGAGTAGATACGAAAAAAATCTTCTAGAAATGTTAGGATGTAAGCTTTCCCCATATGTTCCTTCAATCTGACTGTGCATCTTTTCAGAGAAATTGTTTCTAACTTTCTAGATGCTTCAGCTGCCTTATCTTTGGTAACCATAAGGAGGCGAGATAGATCAAATTCGTTAATTGTGGAGGCTCTTGTGATGCACTCTTAAATATTAAATATGATTATTTCAAGACCCCCACCTTCTAGCAAGGTCAAAATATGAACACAAGCTTTCTTCAGAACTAGAAAACTTCACTTCACTTTCATTCTCAATGTTTCCTAGTGGCTTCTCCAATTTTCCTAGTATAGCTTGTGGGCTAAGGCTCAACACATTAGAAAATAATTCTTTTTGGAAGGACAAGTAGTCTCTGCTAGTGCAAGCTAGTAGATTGTTGGAAAATTATTACTGGATTCATGTAGTAGCAAGTCTAAGGATAAGAAATCTAGATTAGGTTCCATAATTGTACTCTTTGGTTATTACATAAATAAATAAAAGTATTTATCAACAAGCTGCAAATTGGTATATTATTAAGCAATGCTTTCTTTATCGAGTTTCTATTTTTTGTTACTTACAAAAAGGTTGCATGCTATCTGTTTGTAAAAGTCCCTAAAGAAATTGAGAATATAGTTGTATTCAGTGTGTCTCATTGAGGAAAGGGTTATTTTTCATCAATGTACAAATACTTGAAATGATGTCACTATTGTAATAAGTAGCATACATAGAACATTGTAATAATTTGTGAAATAAGTAAGCTATCTACCTAAGGGGATATGATAGTTGATGAACCCAGAAAATAGAGAATATGTCACACATAGATGGAAGAAGAAAGAAAATGTTTTTTTCTTATTCTGAATCAGAGGTTGAAGAAGTAGAAATGGGTGATCAAGAAGATCAACCGTGGGGAAGCATCATGCATGCCTTGAGGAATTTAGCTAGGGGACAACAAGAGTTGGTACAATGGAAGTAAGAATTGGTGCAGGCCATCACTCAACCATTGACAAGCTCAATGCAAGGGAATCAATAGTATAACAACAGGAGTGGCACAAGGAGATCAAATGGCCAAAATTTGCAGCATGAGAAAGTCTTCAAATTTAGCCAAATTTAACTCGCAATCATCCACCAGAATAGCACATAGACCACTCCTACCAAAGTTTTTATAAGAACAACCAAGGAATAATACATGGAAACAATAGAAGGGTGATATTTTTGATGACTACGTAAATAATATCAGAAAATGTGGGAATATTTTCATTCTTCTATGTCATTGTAGGAATTTTTCAACATACAATATAAGGTAGGCCTAGGGAACATGGATGGGGATAACAAACTATGATATTCTGAAAAGGGAAAGAAAAATAACTCTGCCCGCTTTTGATAGGACACTAGTTGTACTTCTAGGGCATTGGTTGAGAAGCTAGATAGTTCCAACTCGACCCTATGACTGGGATAGAGGCAATCCAATATGCTACTCTACATCTGGAACACAAAGTTTTTCCCTGTTGTGAGTTAATCCTATTGTGCATGAAGCACTACAATCTGCCAACACATCAATTTTTATCATCTAACAGGGAGTGGCAGATTTCACTCCCCAGAGCATCACTACCTTGTTCACCACTCCTTCAACAAAGCAAAGGAATCGCTCAAGCAATCACAACATCCCTATGCACTGACAAAATCCTGTTAGATTGAACATAAAACAAAAGCAGCAGTGCATCAGGAGTACAAAATTGACATTTTCCGGCCCCCATCCAGAGAGATAGTATGGTTACTGTGTAAAATCTATAGAGAAGTCAATATGAAGGCCATGTACCATTATAATGTTTGAGTAAATGCACAAGTTTCGAAGCAGTGAGCAAGATCTACTGGGGACAAGTACAACCAATCAGTGATTCAACTCATTACCAGGAGCATCATTCCCTCAATCCAACACATTTCATTTAGTTTCTTATGTAGTCTATACACTATTACCTACCCCAAAATTCCTAAGGGAAAATACAATTGATCAAAACATCATAACAGTCCACCTCTAGTAGCCACTGATATCAAAGACAAAAAAAATATCTTCTTCAACAAAATGCATTGCTTGTTGAAAGAGTACTCACATAGAACCACAGAAAAAACACAACAGTTATTGAGTGAAAGATGCTTATTTCTTCCACAAAGATTGTAATATTGTGTCTAGTTCTTTGACAACTCATCATATACCCATTTCCTCCTCCCGAAGTGTTAGACAAGCTTCTATTACAAGAATTATGTAGGAAATTCATGGATGGTTTCATCCAAATCACAAAGTCTAGGAAAGGACACTATGTTCAGCCAATCAGCCTAGTCAAGCATATTCTCACGAATCATGCCCATATACAATTTTTTCCAATGAACTGTCAAAGCTGGAGATTTTCACAGCTGAGCCAATCTTCCACTACAATCCTGAGAAAATATTGCAGAATTAATGAGAACTAAAAACTTTGACTTTCAGCATACATAAACAAGAAGAGAAGATTCATAACATTGTGGACTAGAAATGGATTGGCAGAAGACTAAGGGGAATTTTCAAATGGGGAAAGCAACAACTCTTCAGGCTTTTTTGGAGAAATCAGAAAATAAGAGGGGCGTGAGGAAGAGGAAGACAATTATGGTAAGGTCATATTTACTTGTAAACTCTAGCTGTTACAGATATTGCCCAGATCTTAATAACAACAACAAAGTCACAAATTTTACAAAGAATTCCTCCAGCCCTTCCAATGCAGTCTTCTCCAAGTTTTTGGCAGCACAGTCCAAAGGAGACCCAGCCGCTTCAGAAAAAAAAGAACAAAGTAGCCCAATCTCCGGTGTCCGCTAAAAGCTCAGCCTCCACCATAAAGGGAAAATCCACCAATTTTTTCTACAGCTTCTTCATAATAACATGTGCATTACAACTCATACTCCTTATCCAAATTTTTCTACAACTTCGTGATAATAACATGTGCATTACAACTCATGCTCCTTATCCAATTTTTTCTACAACAATTTCTTGATAATAACATGTGGCATTACAACTCAATTCCAAGATGGCCGCTACCACCACATCACTTTCTGACTAGCCTGCCCTTTTCACATTTATGTGTGTAGAAGAGTCAACGCCCTAGTCTAATCTTTTTCTATACACAGTTGGTCTTGAATGATAAGGCCTGATGTCTACATTCGTTGTGGGCAACAACTGAGATATTGACCTTAAATTGTTTCCACTTAACCAACTGTTATACCTTGGGTGCAATTGGATTACTATTCGCAGGTTTAGGCGGGGCTGAAAAATGCTACCAACACAATATTTTTCCAGATAATAGTCAGCTATTCTAAAGCTTAAGCTTCCTAAACAAACTTATCCCATAAACTGCAGCTACACTGAGCATGACATGACTAATATTCCCAATACTCCCTTCAGAAAGGTGATACCGTGACTCTCTCAAGTCTAAGTCGCGTATTCTGCTACAGACTCATAATATGGGTTAGAAAAGACCATTAAGATTTGAAATATGGAATTATCATCTGACATTCTAAGATCATAATACCTATATTTGTCCAATGATACTTTGAGTGTAACGAACAATCAAATCCAAATAGTATCTCTACTAGGTTTTATGCTTGAGTTTGTGGTGCATGGATTTCTGGTCTAACACAGTCCTTGTGGCCATTAATTCATGTCCCACCATCTTAGTTGGCATGCTTGGGCTCTAATGGCCCACACCCATCATAAGGTCTTTAACAACCATTTATGGCTCAGCCTCAGCCCAAGGTAAGATCAATTCATCTGAACTCATCTTTAAGATAACTCTACAGAGCAACTTTTTTGTTGTAAAGAAGCTGCAAGATCACTTTCATCACCACAAAGCAACCCCCAAGGTTTTTTTACAATCTACAAGGTAGTGACAGTCCTTTTGAGGAAATTTCCATTGATATACATCCACCATGCCAAATTAGTTGCAGAATATATGAAAACATGCATATTTGTACATAAGTCAAGATAGAATATGCCATCAACCATCATAGAACATTAATGATTACTTGTTTGGAGCATCAACCATCTAGAATCTAAATTTTATCAATTACAAACAAGCATACAAATTTTGAAGTCATACAATAGAAACTAGACCATTAGCTTAATGAATGAAACAGGTCATCTAGCAACTGCCAACAATAACATGACCAAATAGTTATGTTTATAAAATACGCTATCTACAGTGTACACACTGAAATATGAAGAATAAAAGGTCCAAAACAATAAAATGAGCTAGTTTCCAAACACCTCTCTATAAGTGTTTACCAATTCTAAAAGCACCCATGTTGCCAAATGTTGTCGCTGTGGGGTAGCACAGCCACGCATCTTCCAAAACTGTACAGTAAGTAAGTCCAAATCTGTGCTCAAATTCAATGGGGACTCTCGGGGTTTCATTCTTCTTGTAAAATCAAAGTGCTTTGCCTTGCGATTTATGAAATATGGAATGAAAAAAAAAGCAAAACTAGCACCTTTTCTTGAATCATAAATATGTTGGAGGTTTATTAAATTCCCAAAGGAATCTGGCAACGACATCATGCATGCTTGGAGTCTATTTCTTCAAGGAGTAGATACGAAAAAATTCTTCTGGCAATGTTAGGATGTAAGCTTTCCCCATATGTTCCTTCAATTTGACTGTGCATCCTTTCAGAGCATTTATTTCTAACTTTCTAGATGCTTCAACTGCCCTATATTTAGTAACCATAAGGAGGCGAGATAGATCAACTCCGTTAACTGTGGAGGCTCCTGCGATGCACTCTTAAATATTAAAAATGATTATTTCAAGACCACTGCCTTCTAGCAAGGTCAAAATATGAGCACAAGATTTCTTCAGAACTGGAAAACTTCACTTCACTTTCATTCTCAATGTTTCCTAGTGGCTTCTCCAACCTCTACCACTTCTAAAATAGTTCTTTATAGGAATCTGAGAACGCAGGGAGGAGCATGGGAAACTATCCCAGTAGAGGCATTGAAGATCTGACCATCTCATCAGGATATAATATATATACACTTCCCAAATAATCACCTTCAAACCTTAGCAGCTGCAACCCACGTATATCAATGGAACAGTTACTGAACTCCTGAGGTTGTCAGTGATGCGCCACATAGGCTGCCAAGGCTCCTCCTCCTCCTCAGGCTATGCCCATTTCACAGAGGTGATCGTACAACATACATATTTTACTGTTGACATCTACAAGACACTTGTTTTCCAAGTTATGGAGACTCAACAATCCTCCCCAACGAGATCCATCCTTTATTCTTATGCCCTATAATCTTCTTCTATGAAGAAAAAGTGATTGCCAATATTGAATTCTCTTCTTTCTTTTAGTGATCCATTTTTTTTAAATAAAAGGTTAATTAAGATATATTATATATACTCATGAAAAGAACTATAACTGAGAATCTGAGATATAAGGTTCCAGGTTTCAACGGTGGGCAAGGATCCAAAATTTTGATGAAGTGCCCCCTATCTATCATATTCATCCCATGAGACCAGAAGGGAGATTTAAAGAGACTTTATCCCTAACTACAACCACTCCCTAACACAAAGGGGAATATCCTTTGTTATATGTATCTACATTTTTAACACAGAATGTCTTCATAGTAGATATTCTAAGCTACATTCCAGGTGCCTAACTGCACTGTACAATCTATCAAAAATATGAAACAAAATGAACTCATGAACAAGGGATATCTATCCAATGCCAAAGCTGAAGCATAGTACCAAAATGACAAAGAAGAGATACTGTCACATGAACCATACTGAAATGTTGGGATGTAAGAGACTTCTCTGCAGTGGGTTGTTACACCCCATCTCATGGCTAGATAGCAAGATAGTTATCGGTAAATTTCTAGAGTGGCAAGGGACAGAGGAAATCCACAGAGAGAAAAATATTTCTTTCTCCTCTTCTTCAAGTGTGTCATAGCTAATTTTAAGCCTCCTTTGTATGTATGAAGGAAGTGCTTTAGATATTTTGCAGAATTGGGCGTTCAAATAATCCAAAACATTTTTTCCATGAAATGTTGCACCAATAGATATCATAGATAAGGGAAACCCATCACAGGCATCCAAAAACTGTCTAACTACGTCAAATCCCACTGCAGGATGTGGCTTGTGTAAGGCATGCAGGCCAATAACATTTTGAGAATGTTCTCTGCTGAGGCTTGTCAAATTCTAAATGGCCTAACTTCTGATTGCTGAGATGGTAAAATCATTGTTAATGCAGCTTGTCAACTTTTAAGTGAAGCAACCCTCTGATTCCTTAGATGGTAAAAATTTAAAATCATCATTGAGGATTGTCAAGTAAAATTAGGTTACCAAAATGAGGGGCATTGAAGGAAAGATGTCCTTCACCGGTGAAAATAATGCATGCAGCTGCTCACCATGATCCAGGCCATATAAAAATTATGAGGTTGAAAACATGAAATATGGTGTCTGAACATCACCATGCCTTCATTAATGTTATATATTGACTGACCCACTACAGTCAAATCCTCATAAAGTTTCCTTTGTAATGATGTTAAACAAATCTTAGTTGCAACTTCTCTTCAGTAAAACAAAGAGCTGGATCGATTGTATCCTGATCTTCTCTTCAGTAAAACAAAAAGCAAGATCGATTGTCCCTTCAATTTTATAGGTTCGTGATTTTCCTAAATGGACATCGGATCAACAAGAGTAGCATGATTTTTCTTTTAATGACATTCTAATTATAGTTCAACAATACAATCAACTATTTTTTCTGAATGTCAATTTATCCTCATTCACACCTTTCCTTTCATCACATCCTAATATATTTCCCTGAAACAAGTAGTATCTTTGTTAAAATCCACAAGTTCCACCTCCAGACAATTCATGCCAGTCCGGAAATAATAACATCCTTATCCATATTACTTCAAAGAATTTTATCCTTATCACAGAAGTTTACGCTCTCAAATAAGCTTCTTTGTTTACTTTGAGAAAAGTTATGTGCTGCTTATCACACCTTAGACATACACCTATTTCTTGAGTAATATTATCTTCCCACTACCCCTGACCCAAATCTTAAAAAGACAAGAAAGTAATCAACAACCGAAACTATTGTCTGCATACCAAGCAACTTCACACTTTACAAGCATTTTCACTATAGCTTGCACTTCCCTTAACGTGGCATCAAACTATCAAAATTCAAAAGACAGGCTAGCAACCAATATAACATCTTGGTAGCTAAGAGTAAAAATTAGATATATGGATATGAGATTCTAGCCAACTCAAACAAAAAAATATTATATGGCTGCAAATTTTTTTTTCCCAATTGCTCAATTTGGTGACTCACCAAATATGTACAAAAGAATTCACATTTTTACAATATAAATACAAATGAAGGTTTTTTGACATACAATACACTTGATGTTTGTAGCTGAATGGGCTAATCATGTACATCATTATTTATTCTAGTTTCCCAGAAAACAGGCGCCAATCATCATGTTGTACCAGAGTAATATGATCCTGGTCTTGAGATTACCATAAACAACACTCCATTATGATAAGAAACCCACCTTTATAGTTGTGTTTAGTTTTGACATAGCGCAGCCCACCAAACACACCACAATATTTGGAGGTAGACACTGTTTCTCTCTTTAGACCCATAAGAAGGTTATTTTCCTGTACATTTTTTTTTTCAAATTGATAAATGTAGGTAATTTAAATTTACAACTATTGTCTACTGCTATATAAAACCAGGCCACATACAGCTTTACTGTTCAGTAGCCTTCTCATGAACAAGGCCTGAAAACAAAAATTGTGATATCACAGGGCCTAAACTATCAGCCAACATTCTCCAAAATCTCCCAAAGGCAAAACTGTTGTTGGCTCTACCGCTAAGCTTCAAAACATCACAAACATGTTCTTTGCGTGAATCTCTATTATCTTGCAGCTTCTTAACAGCTTTATTCCTCTAGTCATGAATCTGTTGAATGAAAACATGTATCTATAATTAATTTGTTTAGTGATCAAAGTACATTTATCTTAGTTTGGCATGCTTCAATTTACCATCATGAGAACAAACAATTTACCCTCATGAAAACATGTATCTATGATTAATTTTTTTAGTGATAAAAGTACATCTAATTGAGTTTGGCATGCTTCAATTTACCCTCATGAGAAGAAGAATTATATCACAACAAAGGAAATAATCTAGAACAAAAATTATGTTATAGAAGTCATTACCAAATGTTTGATATTGTGACACATAAGATTAAAACAATTTCAATAAGTTGTGTTCTTTATCTAATAACTCGTCCAAAACAGGTGGTATGTAAATAAAAGAAAGGAAAACACTTTAGGTGGTTCAAGCTATATCCAAAATTGTGTAGGGGGTAAGGATAAAACAAGGGCAAACACATTGAAGTTTCAACAAGTCCCAACTTTAATTGAAAATTGCAATGAGGCAAACTTACAAATAATGTTCCCCTTAGTTTGGAGGTGTTCATTGATGCAAACAAAAAGCAAAATTCTTAAGGAAAGTAGGGCATTTTCTTGGAAGAAAAACGTTGCATTGTTTCACTTTGCTAGCATATATAAAAGATTTTTATAGCTTCTATTGAAAAAATGCAGCATTAGAGGCATTCACATGCTAAATGGATTTTTAAAATAGCCTGAAATTTAGCATACAATCCTAACAATCCCTGAAATAGACATATCCTTAATGGAAACTATTTTTCTTAGTGGAAAATCAACATTAAAAATTCTACTTAATGTGTGGAAACTGGAAAACACTAGACATCAACTGAATTACTCAAACCCAAAAGGATCATGATAAATCTAAAGTATAGAATCACCATAAAACTCACCTCACTAGAACCTAATGTACTCCTTTGATGCTTTGAATTTGATTGGAGAAAATCCATTTGTATGTATTCTAGCTCAGCTTGCAATTCTGCTTCAATCTCAACCATTCCAGTGACCTGTTGTGCAGATTCGTCAGTGATAACACTTACAACAGATTCATTAGCTTGAAAGGGGGTGCCGGCAGAGTTGGGATATTCTTTTTCTAACTTCCAATTTGCAGCTGCACCTGGATGTTCTTGTTGATATGTGTAATTTTCACCATGACAACCCTTGTGCATTTCACTGTCTTGCAGATAGTCCTTTCTTTCATCAAGCTGTCTTTTTAATTCTTGAACCAAGCCTATTGTCTGATGTAATAATAAAGTTAACTTGTCAATTTCACATTTTCCGGATGAAATCATGAACATAACACCAATCCCAACTCCATAACTGAACCATAACGCACCTTCCAAATTCAGTGTAGAAAACAACAAGTTGCATCAAGGTTACATCATTGTATAAATGCTAATGGGACACAATGTGGAGATCTTATAAACAAATCAGTAACAAGTGGACAAAATATGAAAACATATTACCTGAGTATGTTTACATCAGGTGAATCTCTGGTTAAAATACCAATTAAACATCAGCCACATCAAGCTGACGTATCGACTGAATTCTTGCTACAACCTTCTACAACTCCAAATGCAAGACAAGGTCATTTTCTGTGCAACTAAAATCTCTAGTGGTCAAACCCCTTCATAAATGCAATGAAATCTTGGCTACTAGGTAGGCAAGCTTGTTATTGCTTGTGCCTTCCTAAACTATATTACAAGCATTACTACAATCCTAAGTAATTTTCCAGACAAGGCACCTAAATGCATTGATATAGCCCGCTAGTTGCCTTATCTTCATCAAAGTTTACCATAACTGAATCCAAAAAAACTTTTCAGAGTATAATATTCCACAACATTCAGCTTTTTCTGAAATTGACCAAATTTGACTTTTGCCCCTAAAAATTATTACTAAGACCTGAAATTGGGTTGATTTGATTCTTTGTACCTCTAACACAAAGTATAATTGTGCAAAAATTATGAACTACAAATTAGGAACATGCCATACTCTAAAGATTACATTGGAGACATGTCCATTCATTACAATGCAAATCCCATTCTCTTGAGCAGAATTTGTGATGCAAAAGTAAAAGGATGTCAACCTAATTTAAACCTATAATATTACAAGATTAGTTGTTTATGCAACAGTATGGATAACATAATTGACTAACCATGTAATTTCTGTTCAATTCTTGTATTCAATGCAAAGCTCAAAATTTTACTTTTATTTAATTGATATATTAGTGTCCACTCATGGCCAAAGATGAGGACTGCAAAAATATCAATATTTTATCCAATGGGATTGTATAAAACATTTCAGACAAATCAAAGAAATGGAAGAAACTATAATGCAAGAAAATTTTGAGAAATATAAAAGAAGTTGGACAGGAAATGATCATGAGAAAGAGCTTGAGAGTTGGAAGAAAATTCAATCAGAGACACTCCTAACATTTGAGACTGAAAATATATTGCTGATAAGGTTCACGTACTGGTCTCTAACAGAAGTTGTTGAACCCTACAGAAATTAAACTTCATAATCATTTAAAATAACAAGATATCAACAAAAATAACAGAACAGAACAGAACATAGTATCCAGCTAAAACATCTCATCTTCCAAGGTAACAAAGCATGGTAAAAAATATAATTTCAATCAAGAGACGCGCACTAGAAGTTCATCCTGCTGCTCGTCTCAGTATTGATTCAGTGGCTTTTCATTATGGAGTTGCTTTTATCCCCTATAAAATGAGAAATACGTCTAGGTGGGCATCATCTATTCAATTCATATTTACACAACGACACGCTATGCACTCAAACTTATCGCATAGGATATGATTTCTCTCTAGATGAATCATTGCCATCTGAACCACCATATCAATGAAGCATTAAAAATGGCAGAGACAAGATATGGTCGTATTTCCTGATTTCACTTATTGACGCAATACGCAGTCCCTAGGAACAATATATTGACACTGGATAGATTCACTATAGTCTAATACTATTGCCACATACTAGTTGGACTGGCATTGAGTTGAATTTGTTAACTTTTGCCCCTGTTCTACTGAATATTCAAAGCATGACAGAAAGACAAGGGAGCGTATTGGCCGAACAAATATCCAAACTAAATATGGCTTTAAATATAGTTTGGTGCACACACAACAAGATCAAACCCATAAGAAAATACAGATGTATCTTCCATTTAAATAACTATAAATAAACATCAGTCAATCAATAAATGGTAAATCCATAATGTCGTTCAAATTATGAGGGAAAATTATAGTCGTGTATGCCAGTACCAGTTTAGCCAGTTTTCCAAGGCAGACTGTTATCTGACTATTGAGATTTGTAATTATAATTATTGTAATTTGATCCAATACAAAGTTATGAAAGTGATACGGTCTTGGTTCACCCCAGCCGTTCTGTGCATATCGTCTAATCATTAGACTCCATGACACTGGAATACCAACCACGGTCCACAACTCGACCCTATAGTCAACTGGTATTCTTGAAAGGTTGCATTGTCGTTAGTCATTAAATCTTGATACATCTCCTGTAACAAACATTCTCTTGAAAATTCTCATGTTCCACATTCATTCAATCAACGAATGCCGATAACACTCCAACTTTCCAAGCCAGAAAATGGAAATGGGGATGAATGCAACCCAAAACCCTCTATTGTCCTCATCAACAACGTAAAATAGAAGCAAATGCCATTCCAAAACACTCCAACCCAGTGAATCGGCTCCATTGCCCTCATCATCGGCGTAAACGTAATTGGAGATAAACGCTATTCTAGAACCCTCCAACTCAGTAAATCGACTCCATTTCCCTCATCATTTGCTTACACTATGGGTTAATGACATTCCAAAACCCTCGAACCCAAGAAATTGAGGGCGAATGCAACAAAAAACAGAGCACTCCATGGGTTAATGACATTCCAAAACCCTCAAACCCAAGAAATCGGGGGCGAATGCAACAGAAAAAAAGACCAAACCAGTAAAATGGGAGGCGAATCCAGAGTTTCACGTTTTATGCGCTCTTATTTTACTTGGCTAAAATATAACAATTAATTATTTTTAAAATAATTTTGGGGCTAACTATACAAAAATTAAAAAAAGTGTTTTCTATACAAAATTCGCCCTTCCAAAATTCAAAATCCCTTAAATTTCGCCTTTGGGCTAAAATTCACCCTTAAAATTTTCCTTGGAGATAGGCTCACCAAGTCATCATCCGCGCCAGTAATTTCGACAATCCCAAGCTCATCCCGACATTGGACAAACTTTGTTAAATTTTTCGGAATAATGTCACCTTTCTCCATTTTGATTTTCTCGAGCTTGTCCTTCAGTGCCAATGTTATATGATCATTGCGGCTCTAAAATAGATTTGTCAAAGCCTTCCACATTGCATATGGAGTTGCTTTATCACGGAGACTTGAGACAATGTGGTCTTGTACTCCCTCCAGTAAGATCCTCCTCGCCTTTGCAACCTTCTTTTGTCAAGCATCAAGATTTGTGGCATCTGCTGCAGCGTGTTTGGGAATGTAATTATCAATGAATTCTTTCAATCCATTATCCTCTAGTATTGCCTCCATCCTGTCTTTCCATGCAATATAGTTAGAGCTGCCCTTGAGTGCATACTCCAATCTCAAGCCGTTGAAATCCATTTCGATCCTGATCCACTTGTCGCACCAAGAATAATTTTGCAACTTCGAATTCTATTCAGTCACAAACTCAATTTCTTCTTCACTATAGTGATTTCCTGTGCTCTGATACCATGTAGAAATTATACAAACATATGTATATAAATGGATTCAATCTGATCAAGCAATGTACTAAAGCTAGATATTGAATCCTTCTACAAATCAATTGCGGAAAATAAACACGACCGCTAATTACAACAAGTAAAGAAAGAAGCAAATAAAACCACAACACAGATATTTTCTTAGGGAAATCTTGCTGCTAAAAACCCCTCTATATTCTATTGTATATTCACCATGGAATCATGAAACAATTACAATGCACTCTTCTCACAAGAGTTTCCTACACTCTCACAGCTGTCTCACACTGACCCGGACAAAATCAACAAAAACTTAGCCAATTTCCTACCTCTAAGTAGCCTACCTTGCTTGCACAATTCATGTGGAATGCAATCACTATTCTTTAGGAATTTCAGCCTACCAAAACTACGAAATTCTCATGGGAAATCCAATGGATGTCTTGCTGTATGCGAGCAACCTACTAATGATACAACTGATAGTTAACATCCCTTTAACCTTTGTCTTAATTGGGTCTCCACTGGAATTGACATGTATGAATATATTAATAGTAAATCATCAATTGCATGGTAGATGTTACACCATTTTTTGGTCATCTAACCTATTATTATTAGATGGACCTAGGTACACCACGTAAGACCAATTTTACCCCAAGTAAAATTGCTTTCACTATGAAAATAACTTAGTAAACCACCTTTATTAAGTTGTTTATGGTCAAAACAGGAAACCCCATGAGGAAATATTAAATAATACATTTATATTCTCGAGATAATAGTTAAACAAATAGTTTAATTTAGTTACAGTTATTTTTAACCCAAAACAAGGAAATTAATTAGATAAATCATTATTTATCTTGTTATTTTCTAAGAATAATTGTTTAAATCTTATTTAAATAATATTCTTTGTTAAATATAACTAATTCACCCTTAAAAAAATAGATAAATCATTATTTATTTGATTACTACTTAACCACATCCTTAAAATGATAAATAAATCATTTATTTATTTATTATTTACAAATAAAGGAGTCAAATTCATTTTCCCTCCAACAAATATAATAAAATATTCCATAAAAGTTGGATATTGATTTGGTTAATAATATTTTAATTATGCACCAATATCTAGACTAACTCAATGTTTTATTATAAATAGAAGGTTTTTCCCATTCATTTACCACCTTTTGTTGCCTAAAGATCACTCTGGATCTATACTTTTGGTCTGACTATTGATCCACCATCATAGTCATATTTTGCTACCATTTTTGTCTGAGTTTTCTACACCATCAAGAGAGAGGAATTTTAGATCTGAAGTGCTGAGGACTTACAAGAACCCATCCCATTGAGGAGAACTGGTACCCTCTTGTTTCCTCTGATTTCAATACAAAAATTCATTTATTATATTCTTATCTTGTCTATTGGATGCATGGAGTAAATCTTGTTTTCTCTTTATTTAATGTCTTCTAATGCATAGATCTAGATTTTAGCATTTATCGTCCTAGCTGAGATACAGAGATATTAGCAGTCATTTCCGCTGTTAAGGTTGTTTGTTATGCGCAGCTAAAGTTTTCTTTTTTTCGTACGCTTGGAATTAAGATTCATACTAACAACTGGCGACTCCACACGGGTTTACGATTACGACTGCTGTTGTTTTTCTGATCCTTGCATATCCAGCTGCTTTAAACCCTAGGATTTCTCTTAAGCCCCTTGTTTTTTCTCTTCTTGATGTTGTTTTTAACCTATAAAACCCTAAAACAATAAAAATTCTGACTTCCATGTGTTTTCGGATCTATTGCGCAGGTGACAGACATCAGCCATAGATGAGACACATTTTTTTTCTGAAACCTGCCGCTGAGAGTGCTAGAAGTGCAGGTCACACTTTTTGGCCCAAAACCTGCGACCTAGACCTTTAGGGTGCACTTTACAGCCCAAAAACCGCGACCTCTGCTGAAAACAGGTTAGAAACTGCGACCTGGACTTTTTGCAAGGATTTTTCTGAAAGTTTTCTGGGTTTGTATGAGCCTCTCTTCAGGGTTGTTTGACCTCCGTCTCCACCTATTTTGGACCTGTACTTGTTTTGTTTCGCTCAAATAAGTGGGAACCTAGCCCCCTAGGGCTTAAGTACCCTCCACTTTTTGTGGAAGAGTTTTTTCTGTTGCAGGTTGTCTGAAATTTCAGAGTCTTCAGCCTTTTTTTAGATTTGATACCTCACCGTCAGATCCACTTCAGATCGGCTTGTTATCCATCCAAATCACCTGATCTAGCTTTTTTTGGGTTTTCCTCTAGGGTTCACTCCGTTTCCATCCAAGAGATATCCTTTCACCACCTTTTTACAACAATTTTTCCTCTGATTTGTTGCTGTTTTCTGCACCTCTTTCCAGCAGATTTTGTCTTTTAGATCCCTGTCACTCTTGACCTTAGATCTATTAGATTTTTTAGCATGTTTTGATTAATTTTTTACTCACCTATAGACTAGTTTTTGAGAGACCTGCCTCCTTGGGTTTAGATTATTGCATTATTAGCTATTTATTTTCTGTTTTTATAGGCCTATATACTGTCATTTGCAGGTTTATTTACAGCTCTACAACACACTTTTCTTTTTCTCTACAAAGGTCTGGGTTTAAAAATTAAAATTTACACACTTTTACACACACACCCTAAGTGAAAAAGGGCTTGGTTAACACTGCCAAGAAAAGACTCTAAAACATTGAAATCATTTGATCCTGCACCTCTTTGCCCTTGTTTCGACATTGTAATCACTTGATCTTGCACCTCCCTGCCCTTGTCGGTCTCTTTTTCCTTTGTGTTGTGTTTGTGTTGTCACCATTGCGCCACCAAGGCTTTTATCCTAGAGACTTCTTGGCCTTCATCCTCAATTTCCAGTAGGAAGACTTACTCCTCCGCGTAAAGTTCGAGTTAGTCCCCCATCGAGTCCGCACACCGACTCTTATTATGGTCCTTTGGGTTCTTCTTCTCGTTTCACCTTCGGTTCTCCTCCTGACACCTTCACCATGTCTGGTGCAGGACCTGCTGTTGGTGGTAACCTTGGCCCTCAGGATGGAAATACCACTAGTGGGACTGCAATGGACACTACCCCAGCTGCACCCTTGCTCCCCTTCATGGCAGGCCTCAGCCTACCCAATTTTGACCAGTTGATAAAAAACCCTATACACCATGATGCGAGTTGGTCTGCTATGCCAACAAAGCTCCCTTCAAACATCCCAAAGTTTGAAGGCCTTGCTGAAGAAGATCCTTCAAATCATATTCAATCTTTCCACATGTGGTGTTCGTCTAACTCAATTACCGATGACTCTGTCCGTCTTCGGTTATTCCAATGAACGCTTACAGGTGAAGCTTCTAAGTGGTATGTTGATCATGCCCCTTCCTCCCATACCACCTTTGCAACTCTTTCCTGGGCTTTTTTGTCTTATTTCCAGCTTCCCCTTGGTTACGACACTGGTACCGAACTCTTGACCTCATTTTGTCAATCGTCTGCAACCCGCCTATCTGACCATGTTCAGGAATGGCAGAGAAGAAAGAGCCTATGTTGTGCCCCTACCTTCGAAGACCATGTCTACATGGAATGGTTCCTTAAATATCTCTTGTCGCCTATAGGGAAAGATGTCGCATCGCACTTTCCTTAAACCGATGAAGCCGCTCTCTAAATTGCGTTAAAATACGACTTGATCTACGCTCAGTCAGGTTATGTTTATATCGTTTTACCTGATCTTCCCAGACCCAGTGGTGCCAACGCATCGGGGGCATCTCAAGCTGCTGACGGTATCTTTGGAGCTCTCTTTAATCCGTATGCTCAACCTCCCATGGGCTATGGTCTCCCTTAGGGAGGGGCCTGCACCTCTGGCACTTTTCCCCCTCTCGGTAGCACGTATCCAGGATATGACATGCCTCCTCTTTTTTCCCAACCTCCTGTTTACCACACTGTTACCCAACCTTATTATTATCTGTATCCACAGCCTGGTGCTCCAGCTCCTCCAACATTAACACCTCCTCCTCCCTTGCCTTCTCAACCCCCGCAACAACAACCACCGCCCCCTCCAGGGTAGGTGTACACACAACAGGGCATGACTAATCCTCCTCCCTCAAAAAGGAAGAGGAAAGGCACTCAAAATCAAGCTGCCCCTAGTAATCCTGGACCTAATCAAGGTGATGCTCCTAACACTACAAACCAACAACAAGGCACTCAACCCAAGTAGGATAGGCCTATTCGTACGAACAAGCCCTGTTCTTGTTGTGGTGTTTATGGTCATTATACACATGATTTTCCTGTTCTGCCATAGATGTGACAGCTATGGGAGTCTCAAGCAACATTGAGAGGAAAACAAGTCATCCCTTCCGTTCCTCCCAGTCCTACACCTAGTCAACCGACTGTGCTTACTGATCCTTTCCCTCAGCAAGGATTTGTGGCTACCAAACCACCTGAAGGTCAGGTGGCCACTCAACCTCTTCCATCTGGTTCCCCTGATTACCAGATTCTCATGATGTCCTCTGATCAGCCTTCTGAACCGTATTCTCTTGGACCTTCACCTTCAGTTGGTACTCATGATCCCCTTCATCCTCCTAGAACGGTTCCTCTAGGCCTTAACCATTTTGGAGCCATCCCGCCTGGTCATTACCCCTCTGGTCAGATACCATTCCTAGCTCCCCCACTAGGAGTGTACACGGTACCTGTTATGGCCACCCTCTCTCTTCCTAACATGACCCTTGGGATTCCTGTCAGGTACCTCGATCCTCCAGCCACTACCCCGCTTGATCAACCCCAACCTTATCTTGCTTTGACCCCGGTTCAACTGGTTTCCATGACGTCTCCCGCTGCAATAGTGCCCCAGTCACCTCAACAGGGACCACCTCCCGTTGCGACCGCTTCAGGTAAGACAGGCAAAGTTCGTAAGGGGGCATCACCAGAGGATCTGCCTACTGCCGTTGACATCCCTCCTCCTGATGTTAACATGAAAGAGCCTTCGGCCACCATTTTATACCTATCGTCATCCATAAGACCCTCGGTGGAAGTCCCCATGGGTACTTCCCCTGATGATCCGATTGACCTCCCTTCAGTGATCACCCTGGGCTCAACATCGGTAGATACTTTATCTGCTTACTCTTCGGTCATCCCCCATGATGTTGCGCATGTGAGCCTTTCTTCACATAATGATGAGTCAGGTAGCTCTACCGTGGCAGGTGGTCTCCCTTCCTCCATTCACCCCGTCTTTCACTTCGATGAAGACATTATGGAAGCACTTACAGATCTTGAATTTCTGTGGGATGATATGCACCACCATGCATACTTCCTCCCGCAATAGTCCCATGACCAATATGCTGTGGAAACTAAAGACTTCATTCCTAATGAAATCGATTGGTTTAGAAATCCCGTTCCTACACCTGATGCTTTCGAAGAAGGAAATATGGCCAATATCCCCCCTACCATTAAAATTAACATTTCTGACAAACCAGGGATAGAAGAAAATATCACCTTGGGCGCCCATTGCACCCGAGAAGAGGTTGAGGCTTACAGTAAGCTATTCAAAGAATTCCGCGATGTTTTTTCCTGGTCCTATTCAGAGATGCCTGGATTTAATCCTGCCATTGTCGAACACCATATCGATACATGGTATGATGCCAATCCTGTCCGTCAAAAGTTGAGACCCATTAATCCTTCCAGATGAGAAGTTGTCAAAGTTGAAATAAATAAGCTCAAGCAGGCTGGTTTTATCTACCCCATTGAATACACCACTTGGGTGTCTAATCCAGTTCCCGTTCTCAAGAAACAAGGCACCATTCGTGTTTGCACTGACTTTCACGATCTAAACAAAGATTGTCCCAAAGACAAATTCCCCAAACCATTCATTGACAAAATCATTGATGAGTGTGCGGGGCACGAGATTCTACCCTTTATGGATGGGTTCTCCGGATACAACAAAATTTTTATTCGTCATGCTAATCAACTTAAAACCACATTCATTAGTCTGTGGAGGACCTTTTCTTATCGAGTCATGCCATTCGGCCTTAAAAGCACAGGAGCCACTTTTCAGTGGGCTATGTCTTACTGTTTTCATGACCTGGCTCATATTATCCTTGCTTATTTAGAAAACCTTACTGCGCGTTCTAAACATCGGGCACAACACCTCCACGACATACGTACCATCTTTCTTTGATGTCGCAAGTATAATATACGCCTCAACCCGTTGAAGTGCGTCTTTTGTGTACCTGCCAGCCGTCTTATAGGCTTCATTGTGTTTAATGACAGTATCACACTTGACCCATTAAAATTTCAAGCCATTCTTGAGCTTTCTATCCCTCTTACTTTACACCAGTTAAAAAGCCTCCAAGGCAAAGCTAATTTCCTTCGCCGGTTCGTACCTGACTATGCCACCACCACGCATGGGTTCCTTAGACTCCTTCACTCTAATATCCCTTTTGTTTGGGATACCTATGCTCAAGAGTCTTTCGATGCCTTGAAACATGCTCTAATATTCGCTCCCTTGATTTGTCCACCTGACTTTGATAGGGATTTCATCCTTTATATCTCCGCATCCACCCACTTGGTCGTTGGAGTCCTCATTCAGGAAGATGACAATGGAATTGAACATGTTATCTATTATGTCAGTAAGAACTTGGTAGGACCTCCTGTATCCTACTCACATGAAGAAAAATTAGCACTAGCTGTCGTGTTTTCGGTCCCGAAACTTTGTCATTACATCCTCATGCATTCCACCAAGTTCGTGACTAATTCCAACCCTATGGCCTTCCTATTGAGTCGTCAAACCATCATTGGGAAGTACACTCGTTGGATTGTGATCCTCTAGGAATTCGATCTTGAATTTGTCACACCAAAAAGTAAGAAAGGTTTAGCCCTCGCTGAACTCATTTCCGAACTACCTACAGGTACGCAAGATCCACCAGTTAATGATAATTTCCCCGATGTACATTTGTTTTCCATTACCACCGATGACCCTTGGTATGGGGACATCCTCACTTATCTACGAACCCAAAAGTTCGCCCTCCATCTTGACCGTGATGCTCGACAACGTATCCGACACCAGGCCCCCCGCTACCTTCTTATCAGTGACGACCTTTATCGTCGTGGTGTAGATTCTGTCCTTCGTCGTTGTATCACGCACACTGAAGCAGAGCAAGTCCTCAATGCCTGTCATAGCGACGCTTGTGGTGGCCACCTCTCCGGTTTGGCCACTGCCCAAAAAATCATGCGCGCCAGGTACTTTTGGCCTTCTCTCTTTTGTGATTGCATTGAGGCAGTCAAACACTACCCCAATTTCCAACATTTTTCCCCTAAGGCACGAGCTCCACAAGCTCCCCTCCATCTTGTCATCTCCGCTGGTCCCTTCTGCAAGTGGGCCATAGAATTTGTGGAGTGTCGACCGCCATAAACTGGTAACCATAAGTATATCATTGTGGCAGTTGACTATTTCACTAAATGGGCTGAGGCCATGCCAATGTTTAACAACACGACAACTATCACAACTCTCTTTTTCTTTAACCATGTGATCGCTCGATTCAGAGTTCTGAAACAACTGGTCTCTGACCATGGCCAACATTTTGAAGATGAGATATGGCATGAGCTATCTTCCCTATCCCTCAAGATATTGTGTCAGTCACTGCTAGGTCATCCACGCCATTTATGTTCTAACAAGGAAAGTCATCCGTTGCTACTCAATACCCCCCATTTCATCATCATCATTGGTGTCAATATTTTAGTTGCTCTACTATTGTATCTCATGCCTTCATTGAGGATCCATTATTTCCTCACCTATGGCGGGCCTCCTTCTGTCGACATCAGCTCATTCATTCCAGAAGACAGGTCTAGAGGGTGGTGTACCTTGGTTCCAGCTTCCACTTTTGTTCGGTGCCTCGGATTAGGCAAAGGGCCTCCTCATTTCCCTTTGACTTGATTGTTTCTCAGCTCCAGCTCCTTTCAGCATGATCGGGATCCATATACTCAATGATTCAGTGATGTAGCAGCTGGCATCGGTGATTCCCGGGTGTGTGTGAGATGTCTCAGCCCTCATGAGGGGGTGGCCCTACAGGTAGCCCCCCACACACTCGGATGACCTCGTCATTACAACCTTCGATGCAGCTCCATACACTTGATGATATCGGTCTCAGCCGCTTGAAGCGCCTTTTTGTTTGCATCTATCAGTCAGATTTTCAGAGCCCTTTCCTGTTTTCAGGGGCATTTGGGTTGAATTTCTATCTCATTTACTCATATATTATTGTACAAGTCCTGGCTGTTATCCCAGACACAATATGTATGTGGGATTCATTATTGTGTTGTTTATCTGGCTCATGTTTATGCCAACATGTGTTATATTGGTTAGTCCCGTGGTTTTCCGGATGCCTTATTGTTTGTACTTTGCCTCGGCGGGCATAGGTATGCCTCCCCCGCTGCCTATAGCATAGGTACTCACGCTTCAAAGAGACTTGTTGCACATGTAAGTCTCGCCTCCTTAGGGACTAGTTCTTTCAGCGCTTTGGTCTACCTTATACTTCTCTCTCTTTGACTTCCCCTTCGATGTCTAGTGATTGAGTTCTTACAACGTACTTTTGTCATACCATTAGCTCCTAATGCTCGCACGTTGGGGGGCAATCTGTTACACCATTTTTTGGTCATCTAATTTATTATTATTAGATGGACCCAGGTACACCACGTAAGACCAATTTTACCCCAAGTAAAATTGCTTTCACTATGAAAATAACTTAGTAAACCACATTTATTAAGTTGTTTATGGTCTAAATAGGAAACCCCATGAGGAAATATTAAGTAAATATACATTTTTTTGATTTTAATCAATAAATAATTAGTTAAACAAGTAGTTTAATTAATATTTCTGGTTATATTTAACCCAAAACAAGGAAATTGATTAGATAAATCATTATTTATCTTATTATTTTCTAAGAATAATTGTTTAAATCTAATTTAAATAATATTATTTGTTAAATATGACTAATTCACCCTTAAATAATTAAATAAATCATTATTTATTTGATTATCACTCAACCACATCCTTAAAATGATAAATAAATCATCTATTTATTTATTATTTACAAATAAAGGGATTTGACCCAAGTCAAATTCCTTTTCCCTCCAACAAATATAATAAAATATTCCATAAAAGTTGGATCTTGATTTGGTTATTAATATTTTAATTATGCACCAATATCTAGACTAACTCAATATTTTGTTATAAATAGAAGGGTTTTCCCATTCATTTACCACCTTTTGTTGCCTAAAGATCACTCTGGATCTAAACTTTTGGTTTGAATATTGATCCACCATCATAGTCATATTTTTCCATTTTTGTCTAGGTTTTCTACACCATCAAGAGAGAGGAATTCTAGATCTGAAGTGTTGAGGACTTACAAGAACCCATCCCATTGAGGAGAACAGGGAACACTCTCTTGTGTTTTCCTCTCAGGTGCCATTAATACAAAATTCATTTGATATATTCTTGTCTTGTATATTGGATGCATGGAGTAAATCTTGTTTTTTTTACTGTTTAATGTCTTCTAATGCATAGATCTAGATTTTTGCAGCATTTATCTTGATCACCTAACTGCAAATCTAAAGATATTAGCAGTCATTTCTGCTATTAGGGCTGTTTGTTATGCACAACTAAAGTGGTCTTTTTTCGTACACTTGGAATTAAGATTCATACTAACAGAATATCACTACATGTGAATTAAATATGATCTTATTCACTTGATCTCTCACTAGTGCAACAAACAATTACAACTAGTTCAATTGACTTTAACTCAATTAATTGAGTTAACTGATTTCTCATGTATTAAATTAATGCACTAACTGCAATTCAAACTCCATAACTAATATAATCCCTCTGGATGCCTCAAAAACCACCCTCAAATCGAAATTCACAAGCTAATTGATTTTATCACACTTAGTTAACTATTACAAGTGATTATGAGATAAGATTACATTTTAATGTCCAATTTAATTAAGAGAAAATTAAATTAGACACACATTTCTTGTTGAATTTTCAACAATTTTGACTTCTACTAATTTGGATAATATGCTTGTGGAAATAAAAAATCCGCTAAATGATTATGTCGACATTATTGTTGATGAATTTCCAAATCCATTGCCACCAATTAGAAGTATCATCCATCACATAGATTTAATACCTAGTGCGAGTTTAACAAAAAAATCAGCATATAGGCTAACTCCTCAGGAAAATGAAGGAATTTGAAGACAAGTGTAGGAGTTTTTGGATAAAGGACTGATAAAGGAGAGCCTAAGTCTGTGTGCAGTACCATCGGTGCTCAGTCCAAAGAAGGGTGGTGAATGGTGCATGTGCACCGACTCTAGAGCGATAAATAAGCTCACCCATCAGGTATAGATTTCCCTTACCACGTATGGATGATTTGATGGATTGTTTGAGTGGGTCAAATTAATTTTCTAAGATAGATTTGAAGAGTGGATACCATCAAATAAGGATTAGAGAGGGGGATGAATGGAAGACTGCATTCAAGACTAATATTGGGTTTTATGAATGGTTAGTGATGCCTTTTGGACTCACTAATGCACCAAGTACATTTATGAGACTGATTAATGAGGTCTTAAAAGAATATGCTAGAAAATTTGTGATAGTTTATCTTGATGATATTCTAATTTTCAGTCAGAGTAAAGAAGAGAAACTGGAGCATCATAAGTTGGTTTTGAATACTTTGAAAAAAGAGAAGCTGCTAATAAATTTAAAGAAGTGCATTTTCATGAAGAAAGAGCTTATTTACATGGGATTTTTAGTCTCAGAAGAAGGTTTAAAGATGGACCCAAAAAAAATACAAGCGATTTTGAATTGGCAATGTCCAAGGAGCATATTTGAGGTAAGAAGTTTTCATGGTCTTGCAAGTTTCTATAGAAAATTTATAAGAAGCTTTAGTCAGATTTGTGCACCGATAGTTTAGGCAATAAAGGAAAGAAAACAACCATTTAAGTGGATAGAGGAATTAGATCGAAACTTAAAATTGTAGAAAAATACGATCACTGAAAAAACTGTTTATCCTTTCCAAGCTTTGATAAAACGTTCCAAGTTGAAAATGATGCTAGTGGGATAGAAATTGGAGCTGTACTGAGCCAGGAGCAGAGACCTATAGCTTATTTAAGTGAAATGTTTAATGAGGCCAAGTGGAAGTACTCATCCTATGATAAATAATTCTATGCTGTTGTTCAAGCTTTAAATAAATCGAAGCATTACTTGTTGCCCAAATAATTTATTTTGTATTCTGATAATCAAGCATTGCAGTTCATAAATAATCAACCAAAGTTGAGCCAAAAGCATGTTAAGTGGGTGGATTTTTAACAAAGTCTCATCTTTTTAATCACGCACACAAGCGATAAGTCAAATAAAGTTGCTGATTCTTTGAGCCGAGTAAATTTGGTTGTGGAGGAGCTGAATATTGGCATTTTGGGATTTGAAGAAATGAGTGACATGTACAAGGAAGATACAAATTTTAAAGAAATATATGCATTTTTTCAAAATCCTGTGATTTATAATAGAAGTCAATGGTTGGAATACATGATTCAAGGAGATTTGTTGTTCAAAAACAAAAAATTGTGCATTCATAAGTGTTCCATGAGAGAAAATGTGATTAAAGAAAAACATAGTGGAGGATTGTCTGGACACTTTGGATAGGACAAGACATTCGCTCAAGTGAATTCTTTCTATTATTGGCCAAAAATGAAAATTGATGTCAAACTTTTTGTTGAGAAATGCAAGATTTGTCAAGATGCCAAAGGAAGGAGCCAAAACACTGTGTTATATTAGCCATTGCCAATACCAAACAGGCCTTGGGATGTAGTCAACATGGATTTTTTTTTGGGTTTTCCAAAAACTCAAAGAGGACGTGACTCTATCTATGTTGTTGTAGATAGATTTTCAAAAATGGCTTATTTCATTTCTTGTAGGAAAACTAGCGATGCAACTCATATTGCTAATTTGTTTTTCTCAGAATTTGTAAGATTACATGGGCTTCCTGTAAGTATTGTTTCCAACAAGGGTACTAAGTTTGTGGGACACTTTTGGAGGACTCTATGGAGAAAGATAGGTACAAACCTTAGTTTTAGCTCAGCCTATCATCCTCAGACGGATGAGCAAACCGAAGTGGTGAGTAGGAGCTTGGGAAACATATTAAGAAGCTTAGTTTTTAAAAATCCAAAGCAGTGGGATTTAACACTTGCTCAAGTTGAATTTTATTATAATGATACTCTTAACAAGAGTATAGGAATGAACCCATTTTAGATTGTTTTTGGAATTCACCCTAGAAAAGTATATGAGCTTAGAGATTTGGGAAAGCAAGATATAATGAGTGCAAAGGCTGAAGAGTTTGCAGAACAAATGTAGAAATTGCAGGAAGATTTCAAGCAAAGGTTGCAAGAAAGCAAAAAAAAGTATAAACAAAGGGTTGATGTGATGAAAAGAGAAAATGAGTTCCAAGTTGGTTATTTAGTTATGGTTTACTTGAGGAAAGAAATATTTCTTGTAGGAACTTATAACAAATTAAAAATGAAAAAGATAGGACCATGCAGGTTTTTGAGGAATTTTTCTGCCAATGCTTATGAGATTGAGCTACCAGAAGGAATTGGAATATATCATATATTTAATGTTGCAGACTTGTACCCATACAGTGAATTAGAATTAGAATCACAAGATGAACCTGCAGATGAGTGTTAGTGTGAATTCTAATCACAAGTGTACGAAAAAATCTCACTTTAGCTGTGCATAACAAACAACCCTAACATCAAAGATGGCTGTCAATTTCCTTAGATCTGCAGTTAGTTGATCATAATAAATGCTACAAAATCTAGATCTATGCAGTTAAATACATTAAACAACAAATAAAAGCAAGAGTTGCTCCATGCATCCAATAGACAAGACAAGAATATTTTTAAAGAATTTTGTATTTATGACACCTGGGAAGGGAACATAGAAAGATGTTACTAGTCCCCCTCAATGGGATGGGTTCTTGTATGTCCTCAACGCTTCAGATCTAAGATCTTTGTCTCTTGATGGTGTAGAAAACCCAGACAAAAATGGAACTCAAAGGGAGCTTACAAGCAAAAAGGTAGAAAAATATGACAATGATGAAGGATCAAAGTCAGACCAAAAGTATAGATCCAGAGCGATATTTAGGCAACAAAAGGTAGTGAATGAATGGAAAAACCCTTCTATTTATAACAAAATATTGAGTTAGTCTAGATATTGGTGCATAATTAAAATACTATTAACCAAATCTAGATCCAACTTTTATGGAATATTTTATTATTTTTGTTGGAGGGAAAAAGAATTTGAATTTGGCCAAATCCCTTTATTTTTAAATAATAAATAAGTAAATGATTTATTTATTATTTTAAGAATGTGGTTGAGTAATAATTAAATAAATAGTGATTTATTCAATTATTTATAAATGATTTAGTCAAATTTAACAAGAAATATTATTTAAATAATGTTTTAAATAATTATTCTTAGAAAATAATAAGATAAATAATGATTTATCTAATTAATTTTCCTGTTTTGTGTTAAATATGACCAAGAATACTAATTTAAATGTTGTTTAATTAATTATCCCTTGAGGAAAATCAAACAAATAGGGATTTATTAAATATTTCCTCATGGGGTTTCCTGTTTAGACCATAAACAACTTAATAAATTATGGATTTACTAAGTTATTTTTCATAGTGAAAACAATTTTTCTAGGGTAAAATTGGTCTTACATGGTGTACTTTGGTCCATCTAATAGTAACAGGTTAGATGACCAAAAATTGGTGTAACATATTTCCCCCCAGCGTGCGAGCGTTAGGAGCTAATCGTATGACCGAAGTACGTTATAAGAACTCAGTCACTAGACACCTAAGGGGGAGTCAGAGAGAGAGAGAGAAATATAAGGTAGACTAAAGCACTAGAGGACAATAACCTGAGGAGGCGAGACTTACAGGTGCGACAAGTCTCTTTTATGAGTGAGTACCTATTCTACATGAGGCAAGGGAGGCATACCTATGCCTGTCGAGATAACAAAGTACAAAGAATAATGTGTCCAGTAAACAAGGGACTGAACTATATAGTACATGCTGGAATAAACATGGGCTAGATAAAGACATGATAATGGATCCCACATACATACTGTGCCTAGGACAAAAACCAGGACTTATACAATAATATCTGAGTACATGAGATATAAGTACAACCAAAGAGGCATATAAGTACAACCAAAGAGGCCCTGTAAAACAGGAAAGGGCTCTAAAAATCTGAATGATACATGAAAACTAAGCAGATGAGGTTGGAACCATCAAATATATGGAGCTGCATCCAAGGTTGTAGTAGAGAAGTCATCCAGGTATGTGGGGGGCTACCTGAAGGGCCACCCCCTCATGAGGTCTGAAACATCTTGTACACACTCGAGAAATCACTAGTACAGTTTGCTGCATCACCGAACCATAAAGTATATGGATCTAGATCATGCCATTAAGGAGTTGGAGCTGAGAAAAAATCAAGTCAAAGGGAAATAAAGAGTCCCTTTGCCTGATCCAAGGCACCAAACAAGAGTGGAAGTTGGAACCAAGGTACACTACCCTCTAGAACTGTCTTCTGGAATGAATAAGATGATGCCGAAAGAAGGAGGTCCACCATAGGTGAGGAAATAAGGGATCCTCAACTAAGGCATGAGAGAAAATAGTAAAGTGACTGATAGACTGACACCAGGGATGATGGAGGAATGGGGGGTACTGAGTAGCGGGCTGACGACTTCCCTTGTTAGAGCATAAAGGGAATAGATGACCTGGAAGCAACTGATGCAACACTGGAGGGGATAAGGGACAGTATGACTGAAGGCAAAAATGTGAGACACGAGAGAGGAACAAAGCAATGAAGGATGGAGGACTATAGCGGGATACAAAGGGATTCAGGATAGACTCCATGGATGCGATGATGACTCAACTCGGATGCTCTAACAAGGGTGACTCGATGGTGCTGCCACAAAGAACAGGCCCGGTGGGGACCATAAAAACATGAGTACAAGATGGTTACTCACACTGAAAATAGATACGAGCATGAAAAAGTATGAAGGCAAAGTGGCGCCCTAAGTACAAGTGTTGCAAGTGAAGAAATTTGATTTTGAGGAGTGGTGAAGTGACCCTTCTTGGAAAAATGTGTCTAGGTGAAGTATCAAATCACAAAAAACTAAAGGATACCCATTTAAGGGCTCGGTGAGAGCTTTCCAACGATGCTAACATTTTTTCAAACTGAGCTACGGTTTGGTCACAACTGACAAAATAAAAATTTGGGGTTTCTCTTTTAATAAGGCATTTTCCCTCCAATTTGATTCATTTGCAAGTGTAGCTGTGGTGAATGTAGAGAGGATAAAAGACCCTAAATCTTGTGGTGATCGTAGTGGACAAACCGACCGTTGGAATTGAGATCCGTCAGTTGTAGGTAATAGGCCTAACCCTAATCTTTCATTTCAGTGGATTGAAAGTTTAGTTTAGGCACCCAGAGCTCAAGAACAGACCCTTGCTCTTCTTCACAGCCGTGTCACACTTTTTGGGGCAATATATGTGACTTGGGTAGTAGGTTTTGGGCAAAAAACTGCGACCTACCCCAGAAAAAGCTTGAAAAGTGCGACCTGTCAGACAGAGGGATTTTGGCACTATTTCTTGGCTGAGAGCTAGGTTTTTATGGTTGAAAGCAGTATTTCTTTTCTGTAAACTGAAAAATATGATGGTTTTGTGCAAATATGGTAGAGTTGAGGATCAAGTGGAGAGAGAGAGAGAGAGAGACTTGGACACTTTATAGTCGGAGATCCAAGAGGATTATGGTGTCCACACTACATTGGCTAGGTTTGGGGTCTTGAAGTTTGTGGAGAAACCTTTGATGAGAGTTGGAGAACCCTTGTTGTCCTGGATTGTCAGATGTTGGGATCTAGATCATGAGATATTTATAGTGCAGGGGCATCGGATCGAGTTGACTATCCAAGATATATATTTTCTGACTGGCCTCCTGCCACTTGGGATGGTGGGAAATATGTAGCCAGTGTTACTGCGGGGGCAAAACATTATGGAGTTTGTGCAGCGCCATTATCGACTGGGTCTCCATGTGAAGGGGACATGGATACTGACCGGGGATATAGAGCGGCTAGAAACCCGTGCTATGGCCGCAGCGGTGTTGCGGATCCTGGGAAACTAGGCACTCCACCACATCACTGGGGGTCAGATGATGCTTGTTGAGAGTGTGTTGAGTGGGACATACTATGGGTGGGCCCAAATGATGTTGTCATCATTGAAATGATAGTTGTCACTATGCAAGCGGCAGGTGAACCACGACTATGCATATGGCACAATGTTGTGCTCGCTCTTCTTTGAGAAGATCCTGACACCTCGGCCTCACATACAGATCCAGGATGGGGGCCCAAGAGAGCCCAGGATGCACCATTGGGGGCGACTGCTGTGCAGAGGGGGACGCGTGGCAGTTGGACGGGTGTTTTGACTCGAGTTTTTCACTCATTGGGATCAGATGCCACTGTACATAGACGACTATCCCTATAGTGGGATGAGTTATCATGGGGACCCAGACTTGCCACTGCCGCCTAGTAGAGCATGGGGGCCTGCTGGTAAGTGACAAGTTGCTAATATTTTATGTGAATTTTAAAGTTTCAGAATATTCCATGTGGTACTGATTCATTCACTTTTGGTATGCAAATACAACACCAGTGAAACCAGCCGAGTATATGGGGCAGCTTGCAATATCAGGAACTGTAGCACCAGGTGGGTCAAAGGGTCCACAAAATGAGGATGCAGTTGCCCTCCTGGAGGACATTCGTCGTAGATGTGAGAGGCTTCTGGCCGGTGTTTCATAGCATGGATGGCAAGATCTTGATGACCAGTACATAGATCCATGTATTGGTCTGCCCTCGAAGTGGCGAGGGGTCATGCGACGCATGGAAATGGCCGGATAGGGGATGTGTGATATGTTGAAGATGGCAACAAGAAACAGTGAAGGAGGCATCCTGAAACATCTTTCCTGATCCTAGTTGGAAAGTGATCACCTAAACTAGGTGGGGGACCACACAGGTGATTTTTGTCGCAAAGTCTATTTTTAGACTATGTCTATTTTTAGACATATGGAGCATATTCTATAAGTTGCGGGATGCTATTTATGGATGGTTGGTCAAGTTACGAAAAATAGATGGATTTCTATTTTTAGACATATTGGGCGGAATCTATTTTTAGATTTCCAGTCTAAAAATAGATATGTCGAATATTATTAGCTCTTAATAATATTTGGAGTATAAACATTATCTTATTCTCTTGGAGCACTTCAGTTAAGTGCACAGATGTGGCACAGGAGCTGACAGAAGGAATTACGCTATTCCTAAGGGTTATGTGGAGCTATTGCATGGATACTTCAGTTAGAACTCATGTGACAGAGTTTGGTGGAGTTGATTGAGGAAGTTAGTGGAGTTGTATTCGGTTTAACTAATCTAAACATAGTTGAGCTATTTGTATTCAGTTTAACTAATTGATACAATTAGTGAGAGTGGTGTGAATTAATTATTAATTAATTCACTAATTATAAACTCATAAATAAACTAAAGAATGCATCAGTTAACTTCAGTGCATGGACAGTTTCAGTGGAGACCAGTGCAGAAATAGGTGAAAGAGCAGGTTAACTATCAGTTGTGACTATACTGTTGCTATTTGCAACACACGGATAGGTGGAGTAATCAATGAGGATTGTGCAGTTCAATCCAGGTGGTTTATCTATATAAAGAGACCATCCCATATCATTGAAACACGCAATTCAAGTTGGCTATCAAGTGGCTAAAGGTTGGAGCATGAGTTTTGCTAGATCTAGCTTGATAGTGTGTAGCATGGGAGGTAGTGCATGAGAGCTTGCAAAGAGCTTTGTACTATGATTGTTACATGATCTCCATGGCATGTATAATATACAGATAGTTGGGGATTTTCAGCTTTAAGCTTTCCCATGAAATACTGTGTTCATATGTGTGAATTTTTATGGCTTTAATGTGTGAATGCAATTGATTTTATTTCCGCATGTGATGATCAATGGTAGAAGAGATTCTGTATTATGCATGAAGCTAAAATAGTGTGTGATCAGGAGAATCTCGGTGGATAACATATCAGTTATTCAAATTTCTACATGGTATCGGAGCGATATTGATCATTGGAGCAATTGCAAGACATTGAAGCGGTTGAGTTTGAGGATAAACTCAAGAAACATAAAGATGGAGAAAGCCGGAAATATACATGCATATTGTATATAATTTTCTACATTGAATGAGAGCGAGAATTTTTGGGTGCGCGAGTTTGTAGGGAATATCTGAAAAATTTTGGTGAAATATTTTCAGAAAAAAATAGCATATTTGGATTCCTTGTGAAAAAACACCCAAATTGAAAAAAAAAATCGGTCGAATCGGAGCTCGGATGAGGGAGATATCATCGATTTAAAATCAGCTCTTTTGTTAGAAAATTTTGCGACGGCGGGACAATTGCAATGTGCGCGAGCCAAGAATCTACATGCACTGAGGTACAAGATGCATGCAAAGCTTTGAAGAGAAAAGCAAAGGTTAGTGACTTGGTGGTTGAGAGGGAGCCTCTCAACATGCAGCGTGAGAAGCAGTCTCGGAAGGTTGTGGAGCAGCCACAACTGGAAATGCAGAAGAATCTTTATAGATTTGATGTAGATTGGATTTCTACGGAGCTTCCCGCTGATGGGAAGTGCATGAAAGGCATGCAACTGATGCTTGAGAGGGAGCAAGTTTTGCATGCAGGTATTGAAGTAGATGGGATGTCTACGGAGCTTCCTGCTGATGGGAAGTGCAAGGAAGACATGCAACTGATGCTTGAGAGGGAGCAAGTTTTGCATGCAGGTGAAAGTGAACCTCGGGGTGTGGAGCAGCCACAAGAGGATCATGGAGTGGAAGAGACCACTCATGCAGAGAAATTTCATGCCAGATGGGCAGAGGGAGTGCATGCAGCTATACCACCAGATGAGAGTTGGGGCGACATGCATGAGTAATCCCAAGTGGAGATTTCTGGGCAGGATTCATGAGTTGGTGTGGATCTCATGAATTGAACCTGGCTACGAGGTGCCCACAGCGTAGCAGTAGCAAGATCAGTTGGAGTGATGCAGGCAGATCAAAGTGACAGTGTCGGATACTGGAGCGCGGATCAGAGTTGACAACAAGTGCAAGAGTGCATGGGTGCAAGAGTTCAACAGCGCAGTGGTTCCTGATGACATGTGCAGTTGGCCAAGCAGAAGTCGAAGACTTTGATGATAGATGCTAGATGCATCAAGACAGATTGAGTTGTTTGGAGCCTATTCAGTTTCAGAGGAGTTGCAGAGCAGACGCATGGAATTGCATGGCGCTTGCAAAGGGTGCATGGCACATGCATGGAGTTGCATGGTGCATGCATGAGTTTGCATGGCGCATGCAAAGGGTGCATGGCGAATGCATGGAGTTGCATGTCGCATGCATGGAGTTGCATGGCGCTTGTGAAGGTTGCAGGGCGAATGCATGGAGTTGCATGTCGCATGCAAAGAAAATCCTTTCTTGTTGAGAGGGAGTGTTGAAGATGGCAACAAGAAACAGTGAAGGAGGCATCCTGAAACATCTTTCCTGATCCTAGTTGGAAAGTGATCACCTAAACTAGGTGGAGGCCACACAGGTGATTTTTGTCGCAAAGTCTATTTTTAGACTATGTCTATTTTTAGACATATGGAGCATATTCTATAAGTTGTGGGATGCTATTTATGGATGGTTGGTCAAGTTGGAAAAATAGATGGATTTCTGTTTTTAGACATATTGGGCGGAATCTATTTTTAGATTGCCAGTCTAAAAATAGATATGTCGAATATTATTAACTCTTAATAATATTTGGACTCTAAACATTATCTTATTCTCTTGGAGCACTTCAGTTTGATGCCTAGATGTGGCACATGCAGCTGCCAGAAGGAAATACGTTTTTCCTAGGGTTTAAGTGAAACTATTGCATGAAGACTTCAGTTAGAACTCATGTGACAGAGTTTGGTGGAGTTGATTGAGGAAGTTAGTGGAGTTGTATTCAGTTTAACTAATCTAAACATAGTTGAGATTTTTGTATCCAAGTTAACTAATAGATACAATTAGTGAGAGTGGTGTGAATTAATTATTAATTAATTCATTAATTATAAACTCATAAATCAACTAAAGAATACATCAGTTAACTTCAGTGCATGGACAGTTTCAGTGGAGACCAGTGCAGAAATAGGTGAAAGAGCAGGTTAACTATCGGTTGTGACTACACTGTTGCTATTTGCAACACACAGATAGGTGGAGTAATCAATGAGGATTGTGCAGTTCAATCCAGGTGGTTTATCTATATAAAGAGGCCATCCCATAGCATTGACACACGCAATTGAGGTTGGCTATCAAGTGGGTTTTGCTAGATCTAGCTTGATAGTGTGTAGCAAGGGAGGTAGTGCATGAGAGCTTGCAAAGAGCTTTGTACTATGATTGTTACATGATCTCCATGACATGTATAATATACGGATAGTTGGGGGTTTTTAGCTTTAAGCTTTCCCATGAAATACTGTGTTCATATGTGTGAATTTTTATGGCTTTAAATACTTGTAGATACAATTGGTTTGTTGCATATTGATGATCGATGGTAGAAAGTTACTAACCATGGCATGTGAAGCTAAAATAGTGTGTGATCAGGAGAATCTCGGTGGATAACATATCAGTTATTCAAATTTCTACATGATATACGAGCTACCCGAGCAGAGCCATTGGCCCAAGATCCTCTAGATAGTGATTAGATGTAGGGGCATGTGGTGCCCCCAATTTTGAGTTTTGTGACATGCTATGGGCATGTCATATGTATCAGAATTGATGGACACTAAAACATTTTGATTGACACATATAATGGATATGCATCGTTTTATGGTTTATTGTTATTTTCTTGTGTGAAATGTGTGTGATAAATGCCAATCTAGAATATTATTTGCAATGCTATCTAGATAGTGATTTTGTGCTCTAGGTACATGATTGAATGTAATGAATTCAAATTCACGCATCAAAAGATTCACTCATAAATATCTTCTAAAAAGGACAAGATTATACACACGATAGACACCATTCAATTGCATGAAAAGAAGTAGGGAATATAAACGAACATGAAGGTGAAGGATGCGATGGGAAAGGGCATCGACTAATAAACCTCGCATTGCGTCATATTCAACCTGGTTATTGGTGGTAGTACCAATGCATATGCCATTAGGGAGAACAAGCGAATGCAAAGGGGTAAAAATGGCCCAACTTGCCAAGGCTAGATTCCAAGAGTAGCGAATTGCACCTTCAGCATAACCGATATATGGTGTGGACAGGGAGTCCATCTGAAAGGAGCCATAAGAAAAAAATGAGAGGATGACGAACAATGTTGGCGACCCGAACGCAAGGTAGAAATCAAACAAACACTGCTAGAGGGAGTGCTCTCGGTAGGATGTCTACCACCTGTACACCGAAAAGGGGACGGTGTGGGGGAACTTCCTTGGGGGCAGTTTGTGTATAGGTCTCGAAAGTCACCATAGACACGGATGGTGCCATTCCTCTTATGGGCAGGAAAGATGAAGTTAGGGGTGGAAAAGGCTTCCGTAATATCATCATCATAGTAGAAGATGGGGTGACTGGTGGAAGCGTAACCACATGACGTGGAAAAGTTTCCTGACTCATCATCATGAGAAGAAAGGTTCACATGCACATCGTCATGGGGGGTGACGAAAGAAGAAGAAGATAAGGGATCCACTGATGTTGAGCCCAGGGTGATCACTGAAGGGAGGTCAAGAGAAACAAAAGGGGAAGTCCCAGCAGGATCTTCCACCATGGATCTCATAGATGATGATAGGTAGAGGATAGTGGTTGAAGAATCCATTATCTTGAAATCAGGAGGGGGAATGTCAATGGGAGTAGAGGTATCCTCAGGTTGGCCTGAAGCATACTACACGGGTACGGGAGAGGCGGATTGGTTCTGTTCAGTCTCGTACTCCCGAACTACTTCCAAAGAGGCACGATAATGTTTGAGGCGGGGACAAAGGTGGGTATAATGACCATGGAGATCACACAAAGAATAGGGGTGGTTGGTGTGAAAATTCTTGGGGTTCTTGGCTACAGTTGAGGAAGAAAAAAGGCTCCAGGGACCTTAGACTCAGGAAATGCGACATTAACCATGGGCTTGATGCGAGGCAATTTAGAAAAATGATGGGTGGCATGACTGACAACAACACACCAAGCACATGGAGGGGTACGCTTTGGAGGCTGACGAGGAGTAGTGGTTGTTTAGGCAGCCTTTTCTTTAGGTGCCTTCTTGCGAGCCTTTCCCCCCTCACCCAAAGCTTTCGCAACAGGAGTAGGTTCCTATTGAGGTGGCTAAGGCACGAAAGCATAGGGAGGGGTCGTGGCGACCGGTTGAACCGGGGTCAAAGTAGTATAAGGTTTGGGTTGACCAGGTGGGACAGTGGCTGGGGGATTAATGTACCAGATTGGGATCCCCAGGGTCATGTTAGGAAGAGATAAGGTAGCCATAACAGGTACCGAAAATACTCCAAGAGGGGGAGCTAGAAACGGTATCTGACTAGAGGGGTAATGGCCAGGTGGGACAACTCCAAGATGGTTAAGGCCAGGAGGAACCGTTCCAGGAGGGTAGTTAGGATCATGGATACCAGCTGTAGATGAGGGGTCTTGAGGAGAGGGTTCTGAAGGCTGATTCGAGGTGCTAGGAGCAGGTTGCAGAGGGTGGGGCTGCTGATTAGTAAAACCGGTCCGTTTGAGGTCAGACTGAGACGTTTGCATCATGCAAACATTCGACGATCTGGGATCAGAGATAGGATGAGAAAGACCAAGGAATGAACCAAGAAAAGAGGAATCTTTGTAGACTCCGGGTGAGACACTAGTCGGAGGTTCGACTGCTTGTTTATTGGCCACCGAAAAGATGATAGACTCAGGGGAGGTCTGAGACTTCAGTTCGTAATATGTCAACAGTTCAATGGTGATAATATTTCCATTATGAGGAAAGCACATATTACGGTGGACTACATATGGGACAAAATACATTGCATAAGTGTAGCTACGACCCAATAGAATGTTGTAGTCTAAGGGGGCATCAATGACTTCTACGTCAACACAAACAGTCTTGCCTGCAAGAGTAATAGGACAATTGCGAAACATGCCAAGTGGCTGGGAAGAGTTGCCATCCCACGCTCAGAGGGTGATAGTGGAAGGGAAAAACTCAGGAGATCTGAGTTGCTTCCAAACCAAAGCGTACATCACATAGGTGGATGCCTCCTCGTCAATGATACAATGGGAAACGTTGGAATTCCGAATCTTGATAGGGATTTGGAAGGCGACGGAGGCAGGAAGGGGGGGATGTTCTAACCGGTCAACATAGAAGACAATCAAAAGATCATCTGAAGGATCCAAAATGCCGATGGTAGTTATTAGAGACTTTTGTTGTGAAGGGCATGACTTGAGGAATTCCAGCGTTGACATGGCAACAGGGGATTGCGCCAAGTCATCTACTATACTATAGGAATGGGGAACTTTACCAGAAGCATCGTTTCAGCATAATGGTCCCTTAGGGATCTTGGTATGAACCTCTACCTTAGGATGAGGATCAGTAACAGACCATTGTGTGTTGAAAGAGGTTCTATGGGACCTAAAGAAGGGGGCTCGGGGGAAGGTGTTGCGGGGAGCTTGTTGTATTGACGAGACTGAGTTTGAAGGTTGAGGTCAACAATAATGGGTTGGTCAGAGTTCATCATGAGAATCTAGTAATTAGAGGTACCAGATGGAGGAGGTTGAGTGGTCACCTGACTTTCAAGGGGTTGGGTAGCCACAAATACTTGATGGGGGAAAGGATTGGTAAACACAACCAGTTGTATAGGTGCAAAATTTGGAGGAACCGAAGGGGAGGATTGCTGTCCTCGAGATGCTGCTTGACCTTCCCATATCTGATGCATTGGAGGTAAAAGAGGAAAATTGTGGGTGTAGTGACCATAGAAACCACAACAAGAACAATGTTTGTTTGTGCGAACATGCCTGTCCTTCTTGTCCTGAGTGCCCTGTTGCTGGGTTGCTATGTTAGGCGCACTCCCTTGGGTATTGGGTCCTAGATTACTAGGGGCAGATTGGTTTTGGTTTCCTTTCTTATTTTTGGAACTAGGAGGATTAGTCGCGCCCTGCTGTGCATATACCTGACCCTGGGGGGTGGTGGCTACTATTGCGGCAGTTGAGAAGGCAAGGGAGGCTGAGGTGCTAATGTTGGAGGAGCTAGAGCACCAAGCTACAGATACAGATAATAAGGAGGTTGGGAAACATTGTGGTAAACAGGCTGGGGAAAAGGAGGCGGCATGCTGTATCTTGGATACATACTACCGAGAGGGGGGAAAGTGTTGGAGGAGCTGGCCCCTCCCTGAGGGAAACCATAACCCATGGGAGGATGAGTGTATGAATGAGAAAGGGCTCCAACGATACCATCGACGGCATGGTATGCCCCTGGTGCATTGGCACCATTGGGTCTAGGGAGATCAGGTAAGACGGTATAAACATAACCAGACTGTGCGTAGATCAGGTCATATTTAAACGCAATCTGGAAGGAAACTTCTTTGGTCTGAGGGAAATGAGATGTGACATCTTTGCCAATAGCAGGAAAAAAGGATTTGAGAAACTAGCCCATGTAGACATGGTATTTGAAGGTAGGGGTTCGACATAGGCTCTTTATTCTCTGCCATTCCTGGACATGATCAGATATGCTGGTCGCAGATGATTGGCAGAAAGAGGTCAGAAGTTTGGTACCAGTGTCATAATGAAGGGGAAGCTGGAAGTAAGACAGAAAATCCCTAGCAAGAGTTGCAAAAGTAGTATGATAGGAGGAGGCCTAGTCAACATACCACTTGGAAGGTACTCCAATAAGCGTACCCTGGAACAACTGAAGACGGACAGAGTCATCGGTGATGGAGTTAGACGAACACCACATGTGGAAAGAACGAACATGGTTTGTAGGATCCTCTCCAGAAATACCTTCAAACTTGGGGATGTCTGGAGGGAGCTTGGTTGGCATAGAAGGCAAACCAAGATCATGGTGTATGTGGTCATTGATCAACTGGTTAAAATCAGGAAGACTCAGGCCTGCCATATAAGGGAGCAAGGGAGCAGTCGGGATAGTTTCTGTTGCGGTCCCACTAGTAGTATTCCCAGCATTAGGGTTGGGGCTACCACCAGCATTAGGTCCTGAACTAGACATGGTGAAGGTGACAGGAGGAGAACTGGGGATAGAACCAGAAGGGGAACCCGATGAACCAGAAGCAGAGTCAGAATGGGGACTCGGTGGAGGACTAACTCGAACCCTACACGGAGGAGTAAGTCTTCCTAACGGAAAATGAGGATGAAGGCCAAGAAGTCTCCAGGATAAACGCCTTGGGGGCACAATGATGGAAAAACAAACATAGATCACATAAGGAAAAGAGACCAACAAGGGAAAGAAGGTTCAAGATAAAATGATTACAATGTCGAAACAAGGGCAGGGAGGTGCAAGATCAATTGATTACAATGTTATAGTCTTGGCTTGATGGTGTAAACCAGGCGCTCTTCACTTAGGGTGTGCGTGTATGTGATAAGAGTGTTAAATTGAATTAAAACTAGACGTGTGTAGAGAAAAATAAAAAAGGTGTTGTATAACTGTAAATAAATCTGAAAATAACAGTAAAGTAAATTGAATATGACAAAAAATAAACAGCTAAAGATACATCAATTTAAACCCAAGGAGGAGGGCTTCCCAACAACTAGTTTATGGGTAGGTAAAATCTAGTCAAAACACACAAAATGGCCAATGGATCTAAATTTAGGAATGACAGGGATCTAAAGGTAAGATTTGCTGGAAATAGGTGCAGAAAACAACAAAAAACCAAAGGGAAAAGTGTTGCAAATGAGGTGGCGAAAGGCTACAACTTGAAGGGAAACGGAGGGGACCCTAGAGGAGGACCAAACAAAACTGAAAAGAGGTGTCTTGGATGGATGAATAACCAATCTGAAATGGATCTAAAAGTACAGGATCAGATCTGAAAAATGGCTAAACACACTGAAATCTTAGATGACCTGCTTCAGCTAAACTCCTCTTAACAAGGTGGAAGCGTACTGAGGCCCTAAGGGGCTTGGTTCCTACTTCAACGAGTAAAAAAGAGCAAGTATAGGTCCAAGACTAGTGGAGAGGGAGGTAAAAAAACCCTGAACAGTGGCCCAGACAAAACAAAAAAAATCACAGAAAAAATCTTGGAAAAAGGACAAGTCGCAAGTTATGACCTGTTTTCCTCTAAGGTTGCATATTTCTGGCAGTTTTCCACTACTTAAGAGCTGAGGTTGTAGGTTTTGGCCCAAAAAGTGCGACCTGTACTTCCGGCCATCTTGGGAGTAGGTTTCAGAAAAAAGTGTCGTCTCAGCTGCGACTGATACCTGTCACCTACGCAATAGGCCCAGAAACACACAGAAGTTAGAATTTTTATTGTTTTATGGTTTTAAAGGTTAAAAACAACATCAAGAAAAGAAAAATAAGAAGTTGAAGAAAAAACCTAGGGGTTAAAGCAGCTGGTCATGCAGGGATCTGAAAAACGACAGCGGTCGTAATCATAAACCCTTGTGGAGTAGCTAGTTGTTAGTGTGAATTCTAATCACAAGCATACGAAAAAATGTCACTTTAGATGTGCAGAAAAAACAACCCTAACATCAAAGATGGTTGTCAATTTCATTATATTTACAGTTAATTGATCATAATAAATGCTACAAAATCTAGATCTATGCAGTTAAAGACATTAAACAACAAATAAAAGCAAAAGTTGCTCCATGCATCCAATAGAAAAAACAAGAATATTTTTAAATAATTTTGTATTTATGACACATGGGAAGGGAACATAGAAAGATGTTACCAGTCCCCCTCAATGGGATGGGTTCTTGTATATCCTCAGCGCTTCAGATCTAAGATCTCTCTCTCTTGATGGTGCAGAAAACCTAGACAAAAATGGAACTCAAAGGGAGCTCACAAGCAAAAAGGTAGAAAAATATGACAATGATGGAGGATTAATGTTAGACCAAAAGTATAGATCCAAAGCGATCTTTAGGCAACAAAAGGTAGTGAATGAATGGAAAAAATCTTCTATTTATAACATAATATTGAGTTAGTATAGATATTGGTGCATAATTAAAATATTATTAACCAAATCTAGATCCAACTTTTATGGAATATTTTATTATTTTTATTGGAGGGAAAAAGAATTTGAATTTGGTCAAATCCATTTATTTGTAAATAATAAATAAATAAATGATTTATTTATTATTTTAAGAATGTGGTTGAGTAATAATTAAATAAACAGTGATTTATTCAATTATTTATAAATTATTTAGTCAAATTTAACAAGAAATATTATTTAAATAATGTTTTAAATAATTATTCATAGAAAATAATAAGATAAATAACGATTTATCTAATTATTTTTCCTGTTTTGGGTTAAATATGACCAGGAATACTAATTAAACTGTTGTTTAATTAATTATCCCTTGAGGAAAATCAAACAAATAGGGATTTATTCAATATTTCCTCACGGGGTTTCATGTTTAGACCATAAACAAATTAATAAATTATGGATTTACTCAATTATTTTTCATAGTGAAAGAAATTTTACTAGGGTAAAATTGGTCTTACATGGTATACTTTGGTCCATCTAATAGTAACAGGTTAGATCACCAAAAAATGGTGTAACAATGTGGAAGTTCATCCTCTAAATTGGGAGGAACATATGCCAAAGACAACAAAGAAAGAAGTGGAAGCAGTCTTGAAGAAGAAAGTGACAAAGAAGACTAGAGGACAAACATATTATCAGTATCTAATCAAGTGGAAGGGACAACCAATTAAAGATGTCAGTTGGATGACGAAAACAGAGTTAAAGAAATATCAAATAAATCCTTAAGTTTTGATGGAGCATTATTTTCTTCCCCAGGAGTCTACTGCAGGAGAATAAAACTACAATGTTTTAGATTGACCTAGCTGGTCAAATTTATTTACTAAAGAGGGAGTTAAGTTCTTGTTCCAGTAGTTCGGTTCCGGTTCTCACCTCCACAATTCTCATACATCAAGTTGTCATGATGGAGAACGAGCACATAGGTTTGGAGGAATAGAGGGTCGATATGATGATGTGTTACCTCAACCATGCCCAAGTCTTCTAGATAGCGCATAATCGATGGTAAAAGTACTCAGTCAACAACATGATACGCCCATCAACAGATCAAAGGGAATCCGGTCAAAATGAGCAAATTATTTATTTTTGGCGCAAAATCGCGTTCCAAACTCTATTTTTATGCGTTATGTAAACAAATAGATCAAGTTTTTTAGCATAGGTGTTTAGAAATGTAAATAGTTAGGGATCATAGCTTTGTCGAGAGATTCATATGGATTTGGTTGTAAATTCTTTCGAATGAGTGCTGAATAGGGATAGGGATTTTTTTCCAAGTTCGCAGAGGCAAAAGGTATGAGAAAAAATAAGGGTGTTTGGTTTTCCTTAGAGGAAGGAGTGATTGCTGTGTCTTCAAAGATGTTTTTAATGCTAGTTGAAAGCAGAGTTTATATCACTGGATGGTGTTTTTTACTTACAATAATTCATTGTGTTAAATTATGTACATCTCTTGTTGATCGTAGAGGCTATCTCTTCATCTCCTTAGGTAGTACACAAAGTTGTCAATTTTTTTGCAGGGAAAATTCATTTATGCTTCTTGATTCTTCGTTTATTGTATTATGTCTTCCCATCAAAATTCAGAGTTACCAGCTACAACTTTGACTGTAGTCTCTGAGCGCAAGAAAACACGTTTTTAACTGTGTAGCCATATTTTATATTTCATTCTTATTTCAGCAAACTGTAAACAACATTTTAAGAAGTTTTTAAGACAACTTGGTGATTATGTGTTAATTCTATTCAGAACAAAGCCAAAGGAAGCATAACCTCATCTCTAGAGTAGTAATTGGCCTTAGATAGTCATCAACGTGTCTTTGTATACTGGTTTAATTATTAAATTAAAGTTATAGGCTAGAACTATATTTGTGCATGTAGTGATTGCTAAAATTTAACAATCTAGTTTAGTTATTTTTAGTATGACTCGGTTAAATAAGCTATAGTAACTATTTGAGTTAGTTGAAGGTCAGTTGAGTAGAAGAAATGTTGTTAACTAAGTGATATCTTATTTAAACTATTAATTCAGCTAAAAATATCTCGAACATGAATGAAATTTGAATTTCCTAGATGGAGTGGAGGAAAAGGCACGTTGTAATTATCAATTGTATATTAGTTGAGTGTACAGGCTTGGTAGTTAAGTAGGCTAATCATTCCTTTGGAACTTCACAAGAAAATAGGAGGAGATTCCTATATTTCAAGAGCTAACTTCCTTAATGATTGCGTAAGGAAATAAGAGCAAGATGGGGCCTTGAATTGGCTAAGTGTTGGGCAGAGCAGGATAGTCAGCAGGAGAATAGGTTTATAGTGCAGGGTGTGCTTCGAGATCAAGGAAAGACATTGTAATAGTTTCTCATTATCATATGATTAATGAAAATCAAAGGAGGGGTTTTTCCCAGTTATGTTTCCCTGTAAATGATTGTGTTCTTGTAGTGTTTTAATGGTTGTATGTCTCATGTGTTTCTAAATGTGATTTAGATTTCACAAAATATTAGAGGAAATTTGTAATCTCTTTATTTCAATTCGAATTCATCAGTAGTAGCAAATTTCTAAAATATATAGATATTTAACTCATATTTATTATTAAAAAAAGGTAAATTTAAACCACAATAGAAAATAAAGAACCAAAATAACACCAAAATTATGTACGTGTCAAAAGATTTAATATGTTTTAGTGATTGATAAATATACGATTAATATGGATCTATAGTGGTTTTATATCTCTATATATAGATCGACCATAGTGTAATTTCT
Organism: Pinus albicaulis; assembly: GCA_034641835.2. Taxonomy (NCBI): domain Eukaryota; kingdom Viridiplantae; phylum Streptophyta; class Pinopsida; order Pinales; family Pinaceae; genus Pinus; species Pinus albicaulis. The sequence continues at coordinate 893,506,059 of CM076581.1, forward strand.
CATTGTTCAAATTGTATTTTTGAATAATTTATTATTAATAATACTTTATATTAAAAATTGAATGAGTTACACATTTTCGTCTTATTAAGAACTAACTAAAATATTTTTCCTTTATTTATTTTTTCCTTGTGAGTATTGAAGTATTTTAATAATTAGTTAAAAATGAATATGAATGACCTATCTAAGCAATAGAAAAATATTTATGGTAATTTTACAATTATAGTTTAAACCATACTAAAATTTGTAATTTATAAAAAAAATCTTTGCATTTTTTTTTAAAGTGAGTAATTTTGCATGTAATTTCATATATAAAATTTTGATTTATGTTCACCAATATATAATATATAATAAATATTATTTCATTAAAATTAAAATCATGATGATAACCATCTAACAAACATAAATATTATCTAAGATACACAGTCAAATTCACTACCATCATCATTAGAGGAAATTTCAGCCTAGAAGTGCCCATGAAATTTTCATGTAATTTACATGTCATAATATGTAAACCAATCAAAATCCTTTAAATTTAAAAAGAAGTACATGTAATTATTTTGGAGGGAAAATAAGAAAACCTACTTTTATTAATTGTATTTTTGGATTGTCTCATTATAGACTTATTCAAATTTCAAGTGCAGACACTCATTAAATGCGGAATTAAATTCCACATCCAACGAGTATCCATTATGCATAATTTTGAGAAGGACCACATTGATAAAAATTGAAGATACATTAAAAAAATTGCGTTGAACACACTTTTTTAATGTATCTTCACTTTTTATCAATGTGGGTCTTCTCAAAAGTATGCATAATGGGTACTCATTGGATGTGGAATTTAATTCCACATTCAATGAGTTTCTATAATTGAAATTTGAGTAAACTTATAAGGAGATAAGCCAAAAATACAATTAAAAAAACAGTTTTCATCTTTTCCCTCCAAAATTCATAACTCTTATTTTATTATTTTAACTATTATTTTATTATTTTTCCTTAGGAGGCCACGTTTAGGCTAAAATTTCCACTAATAGGCTTATTACATAAAACTGTAGCACATATAAATGTCATTAGTTGGCACAAAAATATAATAATATAATAGGGAATCATCATTGTGCTCACATCTAACAAAACATAAGCATTGTAATCTAACATCATCACCACACACATCCTCAAATTAATATACATCTCATCTCAAATAACTGTTATCACATACACATCTATTTGCAAGCACATTAAATGAACATATCTAACACGACGTAACAATATACACATCAACACCAACATATAAATTAAGTACATAAACATGAAAAATAAAATGCACCATATATATATACGAACAATTCTAATAACTGCTATCGAATATCTAATACAACAGATGTAGTAGTGGTAGCCTAATCTATAACAGAAGATGATGGATGGTACCTCAGGAGTCAAACTATCAGGTGGAGGATAAGGTGGTTGGCCTGCTATCTCAAGAGAAATATGAGGCAACTCTGCCAATATTGGGACTTTATCATCAGGCAAATGATGAGGATTTGTACTACCAGAAGGATCACCGACACCCTAACCATGATCTGATGGGGTATTACTACCATAAGCATGATCACTTCCCTCATCATCATGATTTGACAAGCTAGCATTGCGTGAAGATTCATGTGACATATTAGCTATATGCCCTACATCCTTCCTCGATGCTAGTATCATGGTAGATCTGATAAAATGATGCATAAGAGTCATCAAATCACGTAAACAATCCTTGAAGAGCTCCAGGAGCCTAGGATCTACCCTAATGTCTCAATCCTCGCAACAAGGACTCCCTCCTCAATGAAAATTCTAGACATCTGATCACAATAGTCCATCTAAAATCTGAGATCATCCCTATAGGCCTAGATGATCACGCCCCTCTGCATTTGAGGATGTGCCTTACCCCCTTGGGCCTTTCCCATCTCTGCATCTGGTCCCTCTGGTAGGGGAGGAGTAATGTCCCCAACGACTGTGCCGATGCCTAAAAAATATATAGTACACACCAATACTTATAAAATTTCGTTAAAAAATTTAATAAAACAAGTTAAGGAGCGTGCTAGAATAAATTTTATTCTAATTAATTAGGATAATAAAATGAAACTAGATTAATTTAAAGAAAAAAATAATATTACCTCTATCATCTGCATGCTTTTCCTGCGTGAAGAGGATGTTGGGACATTATCTCCAATCCATCCCCGCGTATGGACACAACACTAAGATAAACATGTGGTCATCGTCACTGGCCAATAACGCTAGTTCATGGGTGGAAATCATAGACTGATACTCAGGAAGGCCCCACTTGGGAATCATTTGGCCCCACATGCACACCCATACTTTAGTCATCGGTCTAGTAGGGCGACAATAAAATGCAGGCCTCGTCTATGGAAACCTCTCAAAAGATGAACAAAAAATATTTGAAGCGATAGGGAAGTTCGTCCTCTCATGTATCATTGCACAAAATCTATATAAATCCTTACAAAACTTCCTCAAAAAAATGGTAGACTATGTGATACATCATGACACCTATATAAAAGAATCAACATAAAACAAAAGAGGGAAACTAATGTGATTCCCATCACTATTATAGTGTGCAATGGTGGTCAATAATAATGAGAGGCACCTAACCTCTTGTGCAGCAAAATAAGTAATATGTGGCTATCCACCACGCACCTAAAAAATTGTTGAAAAAACTACATGACCACCAACATGTCTTTGAGAGTAGACAAGTTGACTCTCTACTGCAACCCCATGGGGGACATCAGGGAACTTGGGAAAATCCTTCCCTCTCCTAGATAAGTCAGTGATAAAATATATGAGAGCCTTAGAGAAGAAATTTTTAGAATGAACCAAGAAGAATATGAGAGCCTTGAGGATCTAATAGAGAGCTTCATGTATAATGTTAAGAGGGAAAAATTGCATCATCTAGGATTTGAAACACTAAAAATCCTCTTACTTAGAACAATTAGGAATGGGTGGATTGATCTCCTTAATCTCATGAGTAAATGAGATGTATATCAATTGTCATTCGAAGAAATTTGTGAAACATGAAAATGCATATCAAGAGGAAGGGAAAGAGTAAGTAAGTCAACATCAACATTGGTAAGGCAAGATGAACTTGGAAATTTTCTTGATAAATGTAAAATAGAAATTCTTAGCAATCTAAGTGAACAAGTAGAAATGCTAAGAATGAAAAATGAGCAAAAAGAAGATGCTGATATTTTTTTTATCCATGAAGAATCATATGCTACTAAATGTTGTTCATCATTTCCCAGGTTTAAAGAAGTTTACCAAGAAGAAAATGGAGCAAGGAAATCACCAAAGAAGCTATGTTATGTAGCTCCAAGGATACCCTGGAAACCTAGTCAACTTGATATGATGCAAGGACCCACTTCACAATTTAAAGCTTATCCAAACCCATCTCAAACTAATTGGGACACACTCCCTCCTTGGCAACCTTGGCTATCTCAACCCCAAAACTAATCTTGGCAACATGGTTGGCAAGGTCCTTATTGGGAAATTCCTCAACCTCTGCAATATTTCCCTCAATATCCTCCATACCCGACTCCATGCTATCCCTACCACCCACCTCCACCACAACCACAACCTCAACCAGATCCATCTCATATATCCACCCCCACTCAACTAACTGTACCACCATTTCCAAACCCACACCATGAAGTATCTCAGCTCACTTACAATGCTGAGGTATAACACTACCAAACATATCCTCTTGATCTAAATGGTATGCATCTTAGTTCAAGGAAGGTATTGCAAAGAAGAGACTTTCTTAATGTCATTGAAGGACAACATCAAGAAGAAGAAGATGCAAATGAGGAGAACAAAAGATCAAGTTCTGCATTTGATGAAGAGGCAACGTTAGGATCAAATTTTGAGATTTTTTTCTCATGTTTACCACCATTTCCTCCATGTTTTCAAAAGAACAATCAACAAAAAGAGGAAGATTTTAATATCATAATATAAGAGGACATCCAAGGTGATCCAACTTAACAAATGGACCAGGGACATCACAACTATATTGACAAATGGTTCCAAACAATAATTAAGTTGCAACAACACACTCTTCTCCAACAGTACTTGATACAGTCCCAGTCAAAGCAATTCATCTCTCATATTCAGGTACATGTCAGAGCATGTATTCCAAGTGTGCACATGATTTTATCTGTCATCTTGATGTATATGTTAGTCATCCATAATTTTTACTATCTGTAGATGACTATATATTGGTCCTAGATTTCTAAAAACAAAATTCCATGAACATTGTGAGTTTTAGAAATCTCACTGACTTCATTATCATTAGAGATTTTTTTTCACTACTCTACCATTTTTCCATTCGATGGTCACTCTGCTGCTCCTAAAAAACTTCTTATGTGCTTTTACCTACCTTTGTTCTTGTAGATGACTAGGGTTTTTGAGGGCCTTTTTCTTGGTTTCATGACTTTCATGGTTAAAACATCAACAAGGCTTGTATATTGATGCTCTTACACCTTCCCCTATCCTTAATATACCTTCATAAACACTTCCAATCACTCCTATCCCTCAAACTCATCATTTTTCTACAAAACCTAGCCTATTGCTACAATTTGACACTTTTCGAGACTAGGCCTGTGTTTTGCCCCTTTGGACACCTTCCCCTCACTCAATCCTTGAAATTCCACTTTCCCCTACTCTCTAACATCTATCCCTATCCCCAAAAATTTCCCCAAGAATTTAGACAAACCTTAACCCCTTCATTCCCCTCCCTCTACAAGGCAGTCCTAAATCCCCTATTTTTCCTACACCAAACCCTAATTTCCCCTTCCAACTAAGCTAGGGTTTACTATGTGTTACACCATTTTTTGGTCATCTAACCTATTATCATTAGATGAACCCAAGTACACCATGTAAGACCAATTTTACCCTAAGTAAAATTGCCTTCACTATGTTAAATAACTTAATAAACCACATTTATTAGGTTGTTTATGGTCTAAACAGGAAACCCCAAAAGGAAATATTAAACAAACCTATACTTGTTTGATTTTCCTCATGGAATAATTAATTAAACCATAATTTAATTATTATTCCCAGTCATGTTTAACCCAAAATTAAAGAAATTAATTAGATAAACCTTTATTTATCTTATTAATTTCTAGGAATAATTATTTAAATCTTGTTTAGATAATATTCCTTGTTAAATATGACCAAATCACCCACAAATAATTAAATAAATCATTATTTATTTGATTATCTTCCAACCACTTCCTTAAAAACATAAATAAATCATTTATTTATTTATTTATTTATTTTTGACAAATAAAGGGATTTGACCCAAGTCAAATACTTTTTCCCTCCAACAAATATAATAAAATATTCCATAAAAGGTGGATCTAGATTTGGTTAACATTATTTTAATCATGCACCAAGATCTAAAATGACCCAATATTTTGTTATAAATAGGAGGGTTTTTCCTACCATTCTTCACCTTTTGTTGCCTATTAGATCACTCTGGATCTATACACTTGGTCACATTTTCCATCATTTGCTGTGTGAGCTCCCATTGAGCTCCTTTCTTTGCATTGGGTTTTCTACACCAACAAGAGAGATAAATCTTAGATCTGAAGTGCTGAGGACTTCCAAGAACCCATCCCACTGAGGAGAATTGGATACGCCTTCTTGTTTTCCTCCCAGGTGCCCAATTAATACAAAAATTCTTTCAAAAATCGTTCTTGTCTTGTCTATTGGTATATGGAGCAAACCCTTGTTTTTACTGCTTAATGTATTTCCATGCATAGATATGGTTTTTTGCAGTTCTTTTCTTGTTCAACTAACCGCAGATCTGAAGATATTGGCAGCCACTTTTGTTGTTAGGGCTATTAGTTATGCGTAGCTAAAGTGGTCCTTTTTCGTACACTTCGACAAAGGATTCATACTAACACTATGGAAAAGAGGAATAGGAGAAAAGGATCCATATGATAGGTCATATCAGCAAGCATAAATCTATACCAACTCATAAAAATCATGCCTCCATCATTTTCCAAGAATTCTTTCCAAAAGACAAATCATTTTCCACACCTTGGGCCAGTTTTGCTTTCAAACTATGTTTATGACCAAACAGAGATGAATTTGAAAAAAGTGAGAGTGGTTTTTCTCCATGATAGGTACAATAATAAAAAACTCCTTCATTACAAGTATCATGGTTTGGGAGCAATGTAAAAAATACAGGTGTCAAGGGAGAATTGCTGCACTTCTAGAGTGACCTTGGGAAAATCAGGTTTTCTCATAGCTAGCGTGTCCAAATGACTTTATTGATGTGTCAAAAGACAAATCCACTGGAAGAGATTTCCAATGAGATATCATGAGATAAATTTGGAGTTGTGAAAGGAATCCAAAATTTTTCTGCACCAGCACTCTACATTTCTACACCATCATTCAACACTTTTTGACCAGTCTTGGGAAAATCAACTTTTGACAAGGAAAATAAACTCCAATCAGAGAAAAAAGGGTATATTTGAAAATTATACAGGATATTATTTCCAATTAGCTATCATTAGCTCAATTTGGAGTTGCGGAAGGCATCCAAAAGTTGTCTACACCAGCACTTTTAATTTCTGGACCATCATTCAACACTTTTTGACTAGTCTTGGGAGAATCAACTTTTGACAGGCCAAATCAACTCCAATCAGAGAAAAAAAGGTATATTTGGAAATTATACAAGATAATATTTCCAACGAGATATCATGGGCCCAATTCTGACATCGGGAAGGTCTCCCAAGTCCATCTGCAAAGGGCGCTATGCATAGGGAAATTTTTGACAAATTTTGGTTTTTTTTTGCTAAGTTTAAGGCCTCTAAGCGCAACACCCTTGGCGCTACACTTTCATCTCAGGCATTATCAGGAGGAAAAATTTTAATTTTTGGAATCCTCAGCTCAAGTACAGTATTCTCACCGAATTTCAAAGCATTTGGAACATTTTTGGTCCCTCAAAAGGATAAAAAACACCTCATTTTTCACCTTTCTACCTCATTTTCAGGCCTGGCGTTGCGCCTAGAGCAGCTTTGGGAAATTTACTTTTTGGATAGGTTAATGAAGCCCAATAAGAAAACCAAGGGCTTTTTTGGAAATTAGACTCAAAAATATTTCCAACGAGCCATCACGGAGCCAATTACGACATCGGGAAGGCCATCAAGCTATGGCTGCAAGCAGACCCATGTTTCCTGTGCATGCAGTACGCTTTCAACTGCCACCTTGCAAAAAAGTGAACAAAACACACTGAAATATATTTTCAAGATTTTTTGGGAAAATCACTCCAGAATTGGTTGAGGAGTTATGTTTATGCTATCTTTCATTTATTAGCTTAGATATTATCTGCCTTGGGCCTTGCATGGCCTCTTTGGACATAAATGACATTTATGGTGTATTTATCGTTTCTAGAAGCCTCTTAGGGTTTCCACCTCCTCATTTTCTAGATAAATAGAGCAAGGAGGTCCTATGTATATGTTTGTAATTTTATGACTCTTGAGAGTAATATATGGTTTTTTGGAGATTAAAGAAGAAATTGGTGTTGTGGAGCTTGTGAATGGTTTGTTTTTCTTATTGATGGAGAAGGCTTGCTTGCAGGATCCCTGAGCTTGGTTAATGGTGATGTGCTTCTATTCAGTTATTGTTTCCTTATGTATCATTGTGTTTCATCCTTCTTTATTGTAGTAGGACAAAGGTTTTAGACTAAGAAATGTTCTTCAAAGGCACCTTAGCTCTGTTTGTTCTTCATTGCCTCTATGTTTTCCTTTGCTAGGTCAGTTTAGAGAATTCTTAATTTCTCTCTAGACCCACCCAAGCTTGTTTATATTATGAATGGTTTAATATTTTTGATATCATAGACGTTTTATGGTTATCCCTGCTTGTTTGATGTCACTAAACACTGTTCTTGAGATCTTTCTTTGAAGTACCACTAATTAGGTTTGCCAAAGAGGCTATGTTTCGATCATACCCTTTGTCCATCCTTGAATAGTTGTTTTAGAGATATTTATGGCTATGATCAATGATGTTTAGGAGTTACCTCTTCTTTGATTAAAGTTATATGTTTATCTTAAATTTTTTCTAATCTTGAAGGTGAAATCACTAGAAGTTAAATGAGTTTCTCGCCTTCTATATTTCATTGAATTGTTTTTCTGAAATGCTTATTTACTTGAGTTGAATCAAAGAGTTATTGGTGTGCCTTGTCTATTGATTACTTCTTTATGTTAAATAGTGTTGAAGTTCCTTCTTTTTAAAGTATTTGACAAATGATTATTAATTTCCCTTTGCCCTACTTTGTTCACAAACTTGATGTTCATTTCATTTCACACAAACCTTGAAATTCCATTTGACCATGCTAGATTTTCCCTGTGATGCACCCTGATTCATTGTTGAACTTTCCATGAATTTATTTGAATCCATAGCCCAATGAATTGAATATTTCCTCACTCCATCTATTCTACTTGATCATCTACCCAACCAAAAAAAGCAAACAAACCCTACACTTAACAAATAGCCTAAAATAAACCCTAAAAGCAAACAAGTTCACATCCTTTGCACAAAATAGAGAGAGCCCTCTCTGAGTCCAGGAAGGTCAGGTCCTAGGACTCCAAAGACTGGTTTGATGGTACCCTGTGCATTTTATCTCACCAATATAGAAAATCACGAGACACCAACATAATGGCGATCACGGTGGGACCTTCTTAATAAATAACATCTTAGACATCCTTAAGACCTCAAAAAACCCACAAACATCCTTAGATTGGCTTTCAGTTGTTGATGGTGGACAACAAGTGCATCCTTAAACAGTAAACATCCTCTACCTGGCGACTCCACTAGCCTCTAGTAGGCCTACTAACCCCACTAGTTCTTATAGACTCCCCTGGGAATGCATTAAGCAATCCCAATCATGTTGATGGTGGACAACAAAGTTGAAATATTCCACCTAGAGACTCCACTACTCTCAATAGACCTAAAGACTCCACTGGTAGAGAACTCTAGACTGGTTGAAAACATACAATGAAACCTTTCTGATTTACAAACATGGATCCAAGAATACAACGAAGATATTCCCCAATGAATAGAGATCATATCCCTCGATTCCCACACAAAATTCCTCAGATAAATTGGATAAAAAACCTACCTATAGTTCAAGATGAAAAAGTTGATGACCCCTCGTTACATCTCATCAAATTTCATATACATGTATGGAGGTTAAAAGTTGAATGGCATGAGGACTGCCTCATGAAAATGTTTATGGAAACATTAGAGGGTAAGGCAAGGGAATGGTATGAAGGTCTGAAAACAAGTAGTTTGTTTTCCTTAAAAGACCTCCGCAATGTGTTTTATGAGCATTATAAAGAATATTGTCCATCTTTATCATTAGCTGAAAATTGTTGTGATCAATCAGAAGATTTCATACAATAACTTGGAAACATTGATGAAGATTTAGGGAATTGGCATCCTGAAGATCTATTAGAATAACTCCATGCATTTCATACTCAAGATAGCTATTATGACAACCAAGAAGAGTTGGTTGAGGATGAAATAAATCAGGAAGTAAAGGAAGATCTTCAGGATCTCTCTGAAGGCAAAATTGATGAATTACCATCTCTTCTAGGAGAGGCTCAAGAAGACATTCAACCTCAAAATCAGCCTTCACAAGAGAAAGAGAACTGTTGTAGTTCTGTCCCAAGAAAGAGAAATATGCCTCCTCTTTTAACTGAAGAGGAAATAGATCAAACTATAAGCATGAAACCAATCTCTAAAACTTCATGTGAAAAGAACATTTCTATGTATTTTTCTGCTAATCCAATATGTTTGATTGGTGACATTATTTATATTGATGATTTTCCAAAGTTTGATCAATCTGAGGATGATTTTCTCCGAATAAAAGCTAACCTTGCAGAGCCATCAATAGTTGGTTTGTGGGAGGAAGAGCTGCTTCATCAACTTGGAAACAATAGTCAGCCAGTACATACCATCTATGACACTGATGAGGAAAGCCTTGAAAGTTTAGAATTAAGTGAGGGATCTCTCACTTTTTGCTCTACTTCATTTTAGTCCATTAGAATTAACTTTCATGTAATTGGAAATCAGCAGTCCTTTAGTTTGGATGTTGATGTTCGGGAGGATTATGAAATTATTGAGCAAGTTGTAAATGAGACACATTTTCCTGAAATAGTTGAGGAAATCGTTTGGGACATGGAATCCTCCTTAACTCCAGATTTGTAGCCACCAAGTTCCATTGAATTACAAATTGCAGATGAAGGCATAGAAATTTATAATCACATGAGAGTTGTTGCACTACCTTCTTAGGAAGATTTATTTCCGAAAAGTACATCTTCTCATCAACATGATGGCCTTCACACCGAATTCAGCCTACTCAAGCAGAACACATCAGCTTTTCTAGAGGATGATCTTGCAATATATGATGAGGCTGCTAGCATAGATGATCATGAGGAAGAGGAGGAGTTTCTTTCCCAAAAGAGTCCCAAGCTTAGCCAAGTAGAGGAAGAAGCAGTCTTGGATCAAGCTTATCTCCCAAATCCTCTAAGCCAGGTATTGTTTCAAGATCCCTTTGCTGATTTTTTAGAGACATTTTAAGAGGGAGTAAAACATGTTAAGAGCAGTTTGATGCAAGGTTTAAAGAAAATTTTAGGCACTTCTGTTCAAAAACAATTAAGGTGGGAGTGGCCTTTTGATTTCTTCCGCATAATCAAAGAGCTGAACCAAGATGACTCATGGAATCATCTTCTTGATTGGTTATGTTGGAAAAGAGAGTTCACCAGCTGAATGTATATCATGTATAGGTTAGATTAGGATAGATAGGAATGAAAATAAGCTTAGCTCTATGAGAATATTTCTAGTTGTTTAGTCTTATAATTCTGATCCAAAATGAAAAAAAAAAAAGAGAAAAGAAGAAAAAGAGGGCATATGAAAAGAAGAGGTAAAACCCCATACCCAAAAAAGAGTTCTGCTGAAAGTGAGCAAGTCTAAATGCCACTACTTTTTTGGAAAGAAGTGTCTTGTTCAGTCATATAGCCTAATCATGGCTGAACATGTTTTGAATTTCTATTGATAGGTTAGTAAAAGAATACTCGTCAAACCATTTAAGCTTGACTCGTCAGTAGGATAGATTAGGAAGAAAAGATGCTGGTTCTAAATGCTCAAATCTGAACCAAAGAGAAAGAGAGGGATGCCTAACAATTTCTAAACCACAACCCTCATGCTTTCTAGTTTTTGATTATGAAAAATACTGTCTGTGTGCAACTTGTTCAAATTCCACAACCCATGGCAAATAATATTGCTTAATCCTGGTTTGATCATGTTTTGAATTTCATGTTAGTAGGTTAGAGACTAAAGTTTGTCAAACAGCTTAAATCTTGACAAATGAGTAGACTAGGTAGAGAAAAAAGAGAGTTCATTAGACTAATCTGAACTCTTGGAAGTGATAAGGGTACAAGTAGATATTTTTTTTCTTTCAAAAAGAAAAATAATGTCAAGGGTTTTCCATTCCAAGTGCACCTGGAAGAAGAAAAAATGTTAGGTCACGTAAGATGGGTAGGTAGAACTGAGATTGAAGCAATCATGTTTGTTCAGATTTTATGAGATCACAACTTCAAAAGAACATTAGCAAAAGAAGGAAGAGGGATCTGCCAAGTACAAGTAAGGTATTGGTATTCAAAACTCACAGATATGAGCTCTGAGGTTCTGGACACCTCCTGAAAAGGAGCCGCCCTCCCCAAGTGGAGCCACTGTTAGTCATCCATAATTTTTACTATCTGTAGATGACTATATATTGGTCCTAGATTTCTACAAACAAAATTCCATGAACATTGTGAGTTTTAGAAATCTCACTGCCTTCATTATCCATAGAGAAATTTTTTCACTATTCTACCATTTTTCCATTCCATGGTCACCCTGCTACTATTAAAAAAATTCTTATGTGATTTTACCTACCTTTGTTCTTGTAGATGACTAGGGTTTTTGAGGGAATTTTGCTTGGTTTCATGACTTTCATGTTTAAAACATCAACAAGGCTTGTATCCTGATGTTCTTACACCTTCCTCTATCCTTAATATACCTTCATAAACACTTCCCATCACTCCTATCCCTCAAACTAATCATTTTTCTACAAAACCTAGCCTATTGCTACAATTTAACACTTTTCGAGACTAGGCCTGTGTTTTTCCCTTTTGAACCCATTCCCCTCACTAAATACATGAAATTAAACTTTCCCCTACTCTCTAACATCTATCCCTATCCCCCAAAATTTCCCCAATAATTTAGACAAATCTTAACCCCTTCATTCCCCTCCCTCTACAAGGCAGTCCAAAATCCCCTGTTTTGCCTACACCAAACCCTAATTTCCCCTTACAACTAAGCTAGGGTTTGCTATAGAAAAGAGGCATAGGAGAAAATGATCCATATGATAGGTCATATCAGCAAGAATAAAGCCATATCAACTCATAAACATCATGCTTCCATCATTTTCCAAGAATTCTTTCCAAAAGGACAAATCATTTGCCACACCTAGGGTTAGTTTTGCTTCAAACTATGTTTCTGACCAAAAAGAGATGCATTTGAAAAACGTGAGAGAGGTTTTTGTCCATAATAGGTCCAAGAAGAAAAAAATCCTTCATTTTTTACACATTTATCATGTTTTGGGAGCAATTTCAACAATACAAGTGTTACGGGAGAATTACTGCACTTCTAGAGTGACCTTGGGAAAATCAGGTTTTCTCATAGGTGGAGTGTCAGCATGACTTTCTTGATGGGTCAAATGACAAATAGAATAGAATATATTTAAAATGAGCTATCATGAGCTCAATTCGGAGTTGAGGAAGGCATTCAAAAATTTTCTGCACCAGCACTCTGCATTTCTGCACCATCATTCAACACTTTTTGACCAGTCTTGGGAAAATCAACTTTTGACAAGTTAAATCAACTCCAATCAGAGAAAAAATGGTATATTTGGAATATAGACAAGATACGATTTCCAATGGGATATCATGAAATCAATTTGGAGTTGAGGAATACATCTAAAAGTTGTCTGCACCATCACTCTGCATTTTTGCACCATCATTCAGCACGTTTTGACCAGTCTTGGGAGAATCAACTTTTGACAGGCCAAATCAACTCCAATCAGAGAAAAAAAGTTATATTTGTAAATTATATATAATAATATTTCAAAAGAGCTATCATGGGCCCAATTTTGACATTGGGAAGGCCTACAAATTCCATATGTAAAAGGCGCTACACATAGGGAAAGTTTTGACAAATTTTGGTTTTTTTTTGCTAAGTTCGAGACCTCTAAGCGCAACACCCTTGGCGCTATGATTTCATTTTAGGCATCCTCAGGAGGAAAAATTTGTATTTTTGGAATCCTCAGCTCAAGTACAGTATTCTCACCAAATTTCAGAGCATTTTGATCATTTTTGGTCCCTCAAAAGGCTAAAAAACACCTCATTTTTCACCTTTCTGCCTCATTTTCAGGCCTGGTGCTGTGCCTAGAGCAACTTTTGGAAATTTAATTTTTGGATAGGTTATTGAAGCCCAATCAAAAAAACAAGGGTCATTTTAGAAATTAGACTCAACAGGATTTCCAACGAGCCACCATGGAGCCAATTCTGACATCGGGAAGACCATCAAAATTTGGCTGCAAATGGATCCATTTTTCCTGTGCATGCGCTATGCTTTTAGCTGCCACCTTGTAAAAAATTCGACAAAACACACTAAAAGATATTTTAGAGATTTTTTAGGAAAATCACTCCAGAATTGGTTGAGGAGCTATGTTTATGTTATCTTTCATTTATTAGCTTAGATATTATGTGCCTTGGGCCTTGCATGGCCTCTTTGGACATAAATGACATTTATGGTGTATTTATGGTTTCTAGAAGCCTCTTAGGGTTTCCACCTCCTCATTTGCTAGATAAACAGAGCAAGGAGGTCTTATGTATATGATTGGCATTTGATGACTCTTGAAAGTAATATATGGATTTTTGGATATTGAAGAAGAAATTGGTATTGTGGAGCTTGTCAATGGCTTGTTTTGCTTATTGATGGAGAAGACTTGCTTGCAGGATCCCTGAGCTTGGTTAATGGTGATGTGATTCTATTCAGTTATTGTTTCCTTATGTATAATTGTGTTTCATCCATATTTATTACAGTAGGACAAAGGTTTTAGACTAAGAAATGTTCTTCAAAGGCACCTTAGCTCTGTTTTTTCTTCACTGCCTCTATGTTTTCCTCTGCTAGGTCAGTTTAGAGAATTATTAGTTGCTCTCTAGACCCACCCAAGCTTGTTTATCTTATGAATGGTTTAATACTGTTGATATCATAGATTTTTTATGGTTATCCCTGCTTTTTTGATGTCACTAAACACTGTTCTTGAGATCTTTCTTTGAAGTACCACTAACTAGGTTTGCCAAAGAGGCTATGTTTTGATGATACCCTTTGTCCATGCTTGAATAGTTGTTTCAGAGATATTTATGGCTATGATCAATGATGTTTAGGAGTTCCATATTCTTTTATTAAAGTTATATGTTTATCTTAAATGTTTTCTAACCTTGAAGGTGAAAACACTAGAAGTTAAATGAGTTTCTTGCCTTCTATATTTCATTGAATTGTTTGTCTGAAATGCTTATTTACTTGGGTTGAATCAAAGAGTTATTGGTGTGCCCTATCTATTGATTACTTCTTTATGCTATAGTGTTGAAGTCCCTTCTTTTTAAAGTATTTTACAAAGGATTCTTAATTTCCCTTTGCCCTACTTTGTTCACAAACTTGATGTTCATTTCATTTCACACAAACCTTGAAAATCCATTTGACCATGCTAGATTTTCCCTGTCATGCACCCTGATTCATTGTTGAACTTTCCGTGACTTATTTGACTCCATAGCCCAATGACTTGAATATTTCCTCACTCCATCTATTCTACTTGATTATATACCCAACCAAAACAAAAAAACAAACCCTACACTTAACAACTAGCCTAAAATCAACCCTAAAAGCAAACAAGTTCACATCCTTTGCATAAAATAGAGAAAGCCCTTTTTGAGTCCAGGAAGGCTAGGTCCTAGGACTCCAAAGACTGATCTGATGTTGCCCTGTGAATTTTATCTCACCAATCTAACAAATCACGGGTCACCAAAAATATACATGGCTCCATTGGAAGTATTCCTATACTTGAAAAAGGTTTTGTTTTTTCAAGTGGACTAGGAAAGTGAAAAAGGAAAAAAAAGGGAAAGAATAAAATCTCAGATGAAAACCTCTTTGAGGTGTCTGATATTGGATCACTGATTGAAAAACTCAATGAGGTGGTCATTGGGCTGAAAAAAAAAAAAAAAAACATCTTAGGTGAAAACCTCCTTTGAGGCCCCTAGGCAAACCTATTAGTTGAAAACCTCATTGGGGCAGCTAGTAGGTGTTAAAAACAACAAGTTGGCACAAAAATAAATTTTGGTCAACACTTTAATCAAAGGCAGTCAAACTTGGACTTCCTCCTCATGCGCTCAGATTCTCCAAAAGGACCTCAAGAAGACCGCCACATGCAACTTCAGTAGCAACTTCAGCAGTAACTTCAATATCACATGAAAAAACAAATCAATGGTAAGGCTTAGGTATGCAATAATCTAACCCTTTCTTCAAATATATTTTAGCTTAATAAAACATTAAAAAGTGTGAGAAGGAAAGTTTTTTTATATATCCAAAATCAGTAGCAGAGAAACCTCAGCCTTATTTAGCAACTAGCCTCACTTTTTCCACCAAGAAGAGGAACAAGAAAAAAGTAAAAAAGACTTGAGAAAGTGGTTAGTAAGCATTTCATGTAATGGAAGACAAGGAATGCCAAAGGAGTAACCAAGGGTGAACTCAGTTCACAAAAAAAGAGCTGTGTGTTTATTCTACATCCAATTTAAAAAAAAAAAGGAAGAAGAAAGAAAGAAAAGAAAAGAAAAACTAAAATAAAAGGTGGATCCACCACCTCTTGGCATGCAAAACAAATTTACTTAAGGCATCTAAGGACCTCCATGAAGCACCTACAAGAATAAATGAAAGAAAAATAGCAAGAAGATTAGTAGGAGGAGCAGTGCATGGGCCAATAAACATAAAATGAAATAAGCCAGCATGCAGGAAGAACCAGAAGGCAGGGAGGATGAATAGGTTGCTCAGAGGATGAGCAACAGTTTCGGTAGGGGGGTGATGATTTTTGGGACCTTTGTTTGGATAGAGCGAAGAAACAAAGAAGAAAAAGTCAGCCTCAGAAGCTGACAGAACAATGGAAGCCACGACAACAGGAAAATATTGACTCAGGACGAGTCAATAGCGTGTGGTCGGGGCCTGTTGGGGCCTTTGTTTTGAAAAAGAAACAGTTTTTGAGTTGCAGAGAATAGGTGGCGGAGCGCAATCAATGTAGACAGGGAGCTGTCACGGTTGCGAAAAGCTAGAAGATAGGTGGCATGGCAGTTGCATAGAATAGTGCAAATGGAAGATATGGGAGTCAGAAGAACTCCCAGTAATCAAGAAGAAGCGGCAAGCAGCAGTGCAGAAAAAGAGGAAAGACTGACAGTCATGCTGGTAGGAGAACAAATAGGCAATTAGCCAGCGTAGAAGAGTTAGTTAGTCAGTGTGGCAGAAGGCCGATAGGGAGAACAGAGCCATAGGAGAGCTATGTGAGATATCCATTGTAATGTTCTCTGCAACTGATGTGCCACCTATCTTCCGGCTTTTCGCAATTGTGACAACTCCTTGTCTACCTTGATTGTGCTCTGCCACCTATTCTCCGCAACTCAAAAACAGTTTCTTTTTCAAAACAAGGCCCCAATAGTCCCTGACCACATGCTGTTGAATCATCCTGAGTCAATCTTTTCCTGCTATTGTGGCTTCCATTGTTCTGTCAGCTTCTGAGGCTGACTTTGTTTTCTCTGTTTCTTCACTCTATCCAAACAAAGGCCCCAACTTTGGAACCTTGCTCAATTTTTAAGACTTGAGTTCTATGAACTCAGTGATTTCCTATTGCCATTATTTAATTAACTGTTCGGTCCCGGTGGCGACTCTTTCAGCCTCAGTTTCACTTGCCACCGGCGGCAGCTTGCTTAATGCCTCCTATATCTTCGGCTCGGATTTGGCCGCCATCTGTTGTATCGCCTCTGCTTTCTTCTTGACCGGTTGCCTTAGCTCTCTAAGGACCTGATTTGTGGCAGCAGAGTGTTCTTATATCTTCTGGATTTTGGTTTCCAACACCACTGCTTGGTTGTATAGCTGGGTTATGCTGACCGGATCAGTGGCCTCTTTGATCTCTTGGGAAATTTTCTGAAGTTGTGCTGAGATTGGGTGGTATTTCATGGTTAATGAGATAGAGAATTTGTGTAAATGCTTCAGTAGGCTGTAGGCTTCTTTGACTATTGTCCCCAGGGTTTCCTTCATGCTAGTCACCTGCTTCTATTTCTTGGTAACCTTCTCAGCATATACCATGGTAGGGTCTGGTAATTTCAGTCGGGAAGCTAGTGTTTCTTTGAGCTCTTGGTTTGCTCTGCTAAGAATTTCACATGCCGTTTTCACTCGGAGAGACCTCTTAACCATGAAGCAGGCTGATATGTCCTCCGACGTTTTGTTATCCTGGGCAATTACTGTCGCCCATAGATCTTTGAAGATCTCAGTTACTTTTTCCAGCTGCTCCTGTAAGTTTTCCTTCTCCCCTTTAGGCTGATAGGTGGGAATTGATAGGAGTCTGTGAAATTTGTATCAATTAACGAAGCATTGTCATACTTTCCAGTTAGATATTCTATCCTCTGAATTCTCTCATCGAGCTCAGGCTCGACAACTTCTAGTGCTACCTTCGTCATCTTCATTCTTATTTTGTATACCTAGAGTGATGTTTTTTATTTCTTGGAGTGAATTCCTGTTGCTGAACTGTCTCTTTGAACTTCTTGTAATGAAATTTCACTGTGTTGCTGTAGCTGTTTCTGTTTGTTCTAACTCTAAATTTTCTGGCATTCTGGTGCTTTTCTTCTTTCATGCGGGTTAAGTAATGTAACCGACACGAATGAGGTTGATAAGACCCCATCACTAATTAATTTTTTCTTGTCTCTCCTGCGGCTATAATCATGTGATTAGTTACCGCGGTGAGGTTTATTCTAACATTGTTGACTGTGTCTTCGTGATTATTGCTGGCTTTGGCTATAATCGTGTGATTATTTACCATGGTGAGGTGTATTATGACATTGCTGAATGTGTCTTCAATAGCGTGTGGTCGGGGCCTGTTGGGCCCTTTGTTTTGAAAAAGAAATGGTTTTTTAGTTGCAGAGAACAGGTGGCGGAGCGCAATCAAGGTAGACAGGTAGCTGTCCCAGTTGCGGAAAGCTAGAAGATAGGTGGCACAACTGTTGCGGAGAACAGTGTAGATGGCAGATATGGGAGACATGGACAATCAGCAGAACTTCCAGTAATCAAGAAGAAGCGGTAAGAAATAGAGCAAGAAAAGAGGAAATACTGACAGTCATGTTGGCGGAAAGGAAAATAGGCAATCAACCAACGTAGAAGAGTTAGTTAGTTAGTGCGATAGAAGGCCGATAGGGAGAGCAGAGCCATAGGAGAGCTCTATGAGATCTCTGTTGTACTAAATCACACTGTAATAGACTCCACAGAGTGATGTATGTTGTTTTGATATTGATAATTAAATATGGTTATTTCTAAGTGTAATGTTATTAGTTGATTGTTAATCATTTTCTTATTATGAATGTATGCCCAGTTTTAAATTTTAATTCAGCATTCTGAACATGCTTGATGAGTAATAGCGTATACAGAGAGGTGAGATCTGTTTGTTGTTCCAAGTTTCCTTAATTGTCCTTCATGGTTGTAATCATCTGGTACATGATATGTCTCCTAATCTTACTAAGGTCACGACACGCCTCGGCTGAGATGCTCTGCTCTCTGTAGTAGGGTGAAAATGTCGATGTTGTGCTAGAATACTATGGAAACCTTGTTGGCCTCTATCCTGAACCCGGGTCTTGCCAAGAGACCTCTTTTTTCGCCAACAAATGGTTCCGTTGTCAGGACCTAAAAATTCACTTAGGAGTTAGAACATGGTATCATGGATCTTTGAGAAGGGACTATGAAGCTGGTGGGATAACCACTTAGACCAGTTCATATCACAACAAGCAGAGCTGTGACAGTAGAGGGAAAAGACTGTTAAAGATCGGGCCATGTTTTCTAAATCTGCAAGTGACTTGTACGAAATTTTATGGGAAAGTTTCCTGAATAACTTTATAATTGGTTGCAGGGAATGCAAATCAAGTCACTCCCAGGAGGGTCACATAGAGTCTGTTGCGAGTGGAAGCACACGGATCTAGTAGCACTCCATCGGTTAGATACTGATTTGACCCGAGAAGTAGATTTTTGGGTACAATCCAGGGAAGTTGAGTGTTACCAATCCTTTACGAAAGCTGAGGAAATATTCAGATCTAGATTGCAGGGAGAATTGTTGAAGGAAATCCCATTGTGGATCAAAGCTTTAATGGTGGACGAGGGTTTGATGGCATTTCAAAAGTCTGAGATGGAGACTTAAACCTCCAGTACTGGGGGAAGGTGTTACATATTAATTTGTCACTGTCATTATACTCCCCGTTCCTTGATCCTGGACGACCTATACAATGAAACTTGTGTAATTTCCAAGCATGGAATACATACCGCAGAACCACACTTTGTTTGCCAATTCATCTCCCTTTACAAATTTTTTGGAAGATCCCTATAAAAACCTGGTTTTCAAGGTCAGCGCTTTGTCTCAGTGTTTGACTTGCGCCGATAGTAGAGATTTTCACTGAGACCCGCGCTGATCGACACTTTGTATTAATGTAAGACCCACATTGATCCTCTTTTGGAAATTTTTTTCAATAGAAATGAAGCTTCCATGACTAGAAGCTTCGCGAGGCGACGAGCTGGAAGTTTATTTTGAGGATATGGCCGAGGAATTCCCCTAAGGGCTTCTTGTTCCCATGAAATAGGAACTACTCCAAAGGATAAGCTCATTTCCCATTATTTGAGGGCCCATAATCTCCTCCTCCATTGTATAGAAGGAGACCTCCTTCACCTCTACTCCCTGAGTTAGTTAGCATAGAGAGAAGAAGAAATCATAGCTTCGGGAGAATAGTGAAGAGTGTGATTGTTTTTGCGTGTTAGGAAAATAGTGAGATCTTGGACCTTTGTGTTTGAGGGTGTTGAAAACGTGCTTGGATACGGACCTGCCGAAGGACAGCCTCAACATCAGGGCCTGGTTGTAAACTCCCCTTGTCTTTATCATAATAAAATGCAACTGATGTTTATCTTCCACTTTTTTTTACATTTATAATGAGATTTCTAGCATTCCTTGATCAGTTAGATAGGTATTAATTTTTTTTATGTTTGTCGTGATTTTATGCTTGTCATGGTGTCTTCACTGTCTGTACAGGTAATAGCTCGTTTGTAGCAGCGTGTTTCGAGCTTGAGGAGTGTGAATGATAAAGAAGGTAGGTCATATTCCTTGCACTGGATTTCATTTATAATCTAGGAAGGTAGATGTTAGTATGTTCTCGTAGTTTCTAGACCCACCCTAGGGCTAGAGGGATCGCCTCTATCCACAGAGGGGATTTACCTGGACAACAGAAGGAGCTGAGGGAAATATTCTACAAGTAAGTAAGAAGGGGGAATATGGATATGGATGCCAGAATGTCCAGTAGACTGAGAGAGCGAAGAGCACATCGGAGTGCTCAGATTGTTGAGAAGTGGCAGGAAAGGGTGTGTTAGTCATCGGTAATTTTTTCCTGTTTAGATGACTAAAATTCTTTTTCCTGGATTTATAGAAACAAAATTCAAGAATCATGTGAGTTCTAGAAATCTCCTCAAAAAGAAATTTTTCACTATCCTGCTTCTCTGTCGAAACATGGCCTATCTATCACCTAGACAAGACCAAATCCTGGACTAATGTCCCTCACTCTCACTATGTTTTCCACCTCTGCCTATAACACTCTGTCTCTGTTTGCCTAAGCCCTCTACTTTCACACCTTGTTTCGCCAAGTAAACCAAAATTTTTCCCCTACTCACCAAGTGCCTCAAGCAATGGTGATTTCAAAAATCCCTTTCTAAAGCCCTCTAAAGTAAAAGGTTTTCTAGTTGTCTAGGATGATAGTGCATAATAGAGTGTCAAAACCCTGTCCCCTCATCCAAACCATGATTCAAGCTTTTTCAGTCAAAAACCTATTCCAAGGACATTACAATGAGTCAAATAGGGTCACCTAGGTTATGCACTATCATGGTTCTAAATTCACTATTTCCACAGATATTCAAAGGTGAAGTCAAGATAACACAAGGATGAAGCTTATCATTGTCCAAATAACATCAAAGACCTCCAAAGATATCCTCTTGATCAAGAAGTAAGCCTGCAAAGTAGCAATTTACCATGTCTAAGCATTTTTACAGGAATTTTTTGTAAATGGTCAACAACAGAACATAGTCAAAGAAGGAGGCCTAAAAAAAACTTATAAAGGAATCCACAGCAGGTAGTGAGATACAACAGGCTTAAGTTCATAGAGGAGATCATTCAAAAGGTATTTGGCCTGAAGCACAAGTTTTGTAGGGGGACAAATTTCCCTTACTTACTTTTCTGCAAAAAAGTCAAAAATCTATCAACCTAGCAAGAAGTAAGGTAATGAGAGGCACCATCACAAGAAAACCACTCACAACCAAGAAGAAAGCAACAAGGTATGGGTTTGATGGAAATCAGGATTTATGACTGTTTTGACCAAACAATAAAGCAATACTAGGGTTACAAAGGCAAAGGACACTTCAACCCCTTCAAATGATCATTGAAGGATTATTAGACATAAGAAATGAGTTTGATAAGTGTTTCTTTGAGAACTTAGAAGATAACATTGTTTTTTTTTAAGAGCCCCTAAAAAACTCAGTAGTTTGGGAAGATGGAAAAAGATGGTCCAAATGGTGACAAAGAAACCTCCTTCATCACAGCAAATGGTTTCAAGGGTTTTCAAAATACCTTCTAAGGTTTGGCAGACATGAAGATAAATACTCCACTACACCAAAGGCATAAAGATGATGAACAATATCATCAGGAAGAGGCAAGAAATGTCTCTTCAAAGGCCTCTTTTCTCTAAAGAACAACTGGAGACATATTCCAATGGCCAAAAGGGACAAACATGGGTAGAAGTTGCCAAAGAAAGTGACTATGACAAACATGGGTCATTATTGATAAGGGGAGCTGTCCAAACTTCAAAAGAAACAGTGATCAAAAGAAAAAGACTATGTAGGCACCTGCAAGATCAGAAGTGGCCAGCAAAACAAAAAAATGTTTCAATATCTCACCTCCCTCACTAGACATATATCATTGTCTAAGTGGCCTAAGAAACATATATACCCCTGGTTTACTTTCCCATAAAGGTGGCACATCTAAAAAAACCAAGTTGCTGTTTATACTTACTGCTAGGGTATTTCTCCCACCGACATGTCTTTTCCTCATTTCTTAAAGATAAAATATGGCAGAATATCAGTCAAAGGGAGAAATGGCAAAAATAATGAGTTTGTTGTGTATAGGTGTTAAAGTTAAAAACAATTATTTTTCCAAAAAAAGGCTGAGAGGCATAGGATTGGTGTCTTCAGGAAGGTTGTCAAATTAAAAATAAACTTAAGAGGCCTCCAACAGTGAAAAAAGAACAATGTTTTAATCAAATTTCCCACCTACAGGACCAAAAGCAGTCAAAGGAACAGTGAGAAAAAGTGAAAATAAATGAACATTATAAAAGTGGGTTTGCCTTTAAATTCATTTTTGAAAGGGTTATAAATACCTTTTAGGGTATTCCCCCACATCATTTCTCATCTTCAAGCAAGAGAAAGACATTCGAAGAGAGTTTGAGTGTTTCTGTGCAAAATTGGTGAATTTTCGTAGGCGCTACACACCGAGGCCGGTGCTACGCACCTAGCCTTCGGCGCTATGCATAGGAGAGGTGGTTACAGTGTTATTTATCACTGCACTGTGCACCTAGGGCCCAGTGCTATGCACCTGGGCAGGCGCTACGCACAGGGACAAGAAAGCGCCTAAGCTGCCTATCAGTCACTTGACGCTACGCTCCGATGGGCGCGACTAGCCCATCTCCAGCCCGAGTCAACCCAGGTGCTATGCACAGGTGCTACGTATAGGCAGAGTCTATCTCGATTTGCTAAAAGGGGCCAAAATTTTTTACTTTTCACCTCCAAACCTTTTGAAATCAAAGAAACAAGATTGGTGGTTCATTTTCTTGCCTTCCAAACTTTCATTTTCCTAAGAAAAAGAGACATTTAAAGGCCTATTTAGACCAAACCCTAGGCTGCATAAAAATTCAGTTTTGAATCTCCTGGGTTAGGGTTTGCAAAGGAAAAAACTGTTATATATGCAAGAAGAGACTGAGTGATAGAAAAAAAACCTCTAAACACTTAGTACACTCCTTGAAATCTTCATCTTGGCCCCCATTTGAAAATTTTTCCCTCACCTCACTAATTTTTATCCTTTGACCTAAAGGTTCCCAAACAAAATCTAAAAATCTTGTTGTGTTAGAACCGATCACCATGTCTGAAGGAGAAATTCATACCAGCAGTGATGAGAGCCAAAGGCCTACCAAGCCTAGACACAAGGGGGGAAGGGCCAATAGGTTTGAGCCCTTAGACACCATTCAAATTACCTCCTCTCCCATGATCCTTTCATGTTTTCAGGATGTTGGGTGTTATCAGTTTTGTGAAAAGGTCAAGCAAGTCAAAATCCACTCAGACTTGACTAGATTGTTCATCCTTGGCTTAAAAAATCACCAAGTTAACCTAGCAAGAGTGGAATTTTAACTCTCATCTGAATCCATTTCAAAAGCAACAGGTATACCAAACATCAGTGAGATATGGTTTAAACAAAAGAAGTTGGATTTGAGCTATTATGAGCCCTACCTAAAACCTAGCTGTAAACAAGGCTGCAAGGTTGTTTGCCCTTTCTCCCACCTGCTAGAGAGGTATGCCCTACTGATGAGGCAGATTATCAGGTATTTCACCTGTGAGGGGAGATACTCCAAGATTTACTCATATCATATAAGGTTACTAATGCACTTCACCAAAGTCAAAATGATGAACTTACCATACTACCTTTTTCGGAGCATTGACAAGATGGCCTCAGCTGTCAAGAAAAGAAGCTATGACCGCCAAATGCTGAGCCTTTTCCACCACTCCTTGATCAAAATGATTGTCTTACACCAGCTGGAGTAGCAAGGAATCCCTTGGGAAGTTTTCATCTCACATGATGTGTTTACAAATCCCCAAGCCTTCATTAAGTAGAATCTACCTTCCACTTCACAACCACCTACCTTCACTCCATAATCTCTGCATATGCCTTCTCCATAAAGAAATTTACCTCCTATCTCTTCTCCTAATGTACCAAGTGAAGAAGCTGACAGTAGCTCCAATAAGGAGAAAACATATGACAATGATGAGGAAGAGGAAAGTGAGGTAGAAACTGAGGTAGATGAAGACAACAACGAAGAAGACAAAAGTACTGAAGGAAATAATTAGGGCAGTGACCATGAAGAACAAAAAAACAGTAGCGAGGAAGAGGCAAAAACTATTGAGGAAGACCAAGAGGGTGATGATAGCATGGAAGGAAGTGAAGAGAATAAAGCAGAAAAAAGTGTTACAAATGCAGAGCTTAATAAAGATGATGAAAGTGGTAAAAATGATGAAGATTATGGAACATAAACAGAGTTTAAAGAAGAAGAACAGTAGAGCAATGATGACCAAGAAGAGGCAGCTTCCCAAGAAGGAAACAGTGAGCAAGAAGACAGAGTTGAAATCAGTGAGCCCCATGATGAGAAAAAGGGCCAAAACAATGAGGGAAGCAAGAATGATGATGAGGTTAGAGGTCAAGAAATCAGTAACCCTATGGAGCATCAAGTGACTCATGAAAGCCATGAAAAAGATGAAAAGGCTTGTGACACCTCCAAAGGTAAAAACAACCTCATCAATCCTCTCACATGCACCTATCACAAAGGCAGAAGATATGTGTTTGCTGCCTCAAAAAGGAAAAGGGCCATCTCTCCTCCAGCAATCAAGCATCAAGATAAAGGAAATGAAAAGATGGAAAAAGGTGAGCAGGTGAAGGTAAGAAGAAGTAGAAGGATAAAAAGGACTTATCAAGGCCCCCAGTTCATTGATCTAGACAGTGAAAATGAGAACCAGGAGATGAACACTAAATTCCTTCTCTTGGAGAAAGATGCACAACCTCAGGAAGGAAAGGGACTTTGATATGGCTCAAAGGGTCATCCACTATTACAAAGAGGAACATAATAATTTCAAGGAGGTGAAGAGGGGCCTTGCCCTACAAAAGTAAATGGCCAAACATTATGCAAGGAAAATCATGCTTGCTAGTGCCAAGCTAAAGAAGGCCCTCATTGTGCTAGAAGACCTAAAAAGAGCCAAAGTGCATGAAAACCTTGGAATCTTGGCTGAGGCTTCTCAACAGGGGTCCAAAACCTCTTGAGGGTCTCTCCACAAATTTTGAGGCAAACTGGACAAATTTTTGTTTTTTCCAAATTTTGACCCCTAGGAGCATAGCACCCTAGGCGCTACACACATAATTGGTGCATCCTCAACTCTCAAAGTTTACATTTTTGGATTTTTCACATCACCAATAGTCTACTCACCAATTTTCAGATCATTTGGAGCATTTTTACCCCCTCAAAAGGTCAAAAACATCAAAAATTTGACCTTTCTGCCTCCTTTTCAGACCAGGTGCTATGCACAGAGAAGTGTTGGGAGATTTTATTTTTGAGCAGGTAAATGGAATCCACTTAGCACAACTCAAATTTTTTTGGAAGATATACTCATTTGGCTTTCCAACGAGCCATCACGAAGCCAAATCCGGTGTCGAGAAGACCTCCAAAAGGATGCTACAAAAAGGCCTATTTCTGTGCTACGCACCTGGCATTTTTTCACTGTTTGACACAATGCACTACGCTCTTGTAGATGACTGGGCATAATGTGCGTTTGGAAAGTTTTCTCATCCTTGTCAAGGCCTAAAAGTCAATATAATTTCTATTTTGGGCCGAAAAATATATTTTGTTAGATATTTTTGTGCCTTGGGCTTTGCAAAGCCTCAAGGTCAACTTAGGATATTTCTGATTGGCCAATAGGCTTCTAGATGCTCTAGTGGGCTCTCCTCTTCCTTGTTTGTTATATAAGGCATGAGTATTCATTGTAAATAGTTGGGAACTTTATGTGTTTAAGAGCAATACATGGTTTTTGAAAGTTGAAGAACAATTTAGTGTTGTGGAGCTTGTGGATGGATTGCCTTGATTAATGGTGATGAAGGCTTGCTTGCAGGATCCATGAGTTTAGTTAATGGTGATGTATCTCTCATAAGTTCATGTTTTTATTTTTTTCCATATGTCCATATTTATATTTTGCAGTAGCTCAAAAGAGTATAGGATGAGAAATGTTGTTTGAGGCACCTCAGTCCTCCTGTTAGCTATTGTTTTCATGTTTTCTTCTGCTGGGTTAGCTTAAGGAATTCTTCATTGCTCCTTAGGCCCACCTAAGCTTTTCTATTTCATTATTGGATTAGTATGCTAGTTTATAAACATGATTCATGGTAAGCCCTGCTATTTTAAGGCTATATAAACTCTGTCTTGAAATCTCTCTTTGATGTATTGATTGTTAGGTTAAGTCAAAGAGGTCTTGTTTCAATCCTGCCCTTTGAATATGCTTATCAGTTTGCCTCAAAGTTCTTTATAGTTTAATGAATGATTTTTAGGAGCTCCCTCTTAATTTATTGATGCTATTTGTTTCTTATATGTTTGCAAATATTGAAATTTGAATCATTAAAGTTGGATAAGTTGTCTTGCTTCTGTGTTCTACTGGATTGTTTATCTTCAATGTTTATTTATTTAAAAGTATTGTCACTGAGTAAATGGTGCACCCTATCTCATGATTAGTATCTTTTTCTTATAAATATTAAAGACCTCCCTGTTCATAGGTATTTGACAAAGGATTCTTAACTGCCCTTTTCCCTACCTTGGTTCCCAAACTTATTGTCCATTTCACCTCACACATAAACTTAAAAGATCCATTAACTACACTAGATTTTCCCTGTGATGTACCCCGATTCGCTACCAAGATATCAATAACTTCATAAAATCCATTGCCCAGTTGATTTGATAACCTATCAATCCACCTATCCTACTTGATCATCTTACCCCAACCCAAAACAAACAAACAAACCTACACTTAACAACTAGCTTAAAATCAATCATCCAAAGTGAACAAGCTCACATCCTTCGCATAATAGAGGGATACCTGTCTGAGTCTAGGAAGGCTAGGTCCTAGGACTCCAAAGACTGGTCTGATGTTAACCTGTCATTTGGTTTACCAATCTGCCAAATCACGGGACACTAACAGGGTGATGAAAGAGTTTGAGAAGAAGGATAGAAGTCGACAGGACAAGAAAAAGGCACTGCAGATGACAAAGGAAACGGAAGGTCAGATGGGATCCCAAGGAATAGGAGGGACCATCAAAGAATTTAGGCAAGTGTATAGGAGCCCAACCCGAAGAGAAAAGGGAGAAAAGTCCACTGTGGAGGACACACACCCAGAGGAGACATCCGATGTGGAGCTGCATGTTGTGATGGAGAAACTATTTCGAGATAGGCCAGAACCCGTAACTCAAGGTAATCCTATTCTCCAAATTTCAAGTAACGCTAGTCCCAACCTTCCCCTGGTACTCTATCAGCCACTAGATAAAATTTTTGTTAAGTTACGGGAGTTTAGAAAGCTGAATAGTGTTAAGTCTACATTATAGATATCTACTAGATACAACACTAGTAATATAATCTCTCATCCAGGAAATAGAGGCTTTATTTTAGTACCCCCCATACAAGGAAATATGGTGGGATCATTCACCCGATACCTAGAATTCTCTGGGAGGGGTAACGATGACGTGGAGCAACACTAGTATCTTTGCGAAGCAATATGGAGGGCTCGATAGACACTAGAAGCAGTTAAGTTGATTGAGTTCTAGACTACTCTAAGAGAGAGAGCTCTTCGCTGGTTCATTAAATGGTCAGAAGCTCATCCAAACCCAACGATAGACGATGTGAAGAAATAATTTGTCAAAGAATTTAAATTACCTTAGACAGATGAGCAAGGATTTTCTGAGTTGTGGGAAATAAAACAACGGGAAGGAGAAATGGCTTGGGACCTAATGAGAAGGTTCAAAGATGCGATTGGGAAGTTGAGTTACCCAATCGACCCAAACCACCAACGATATTGGTTTATTAAAGCACTCCTCCTGTTGACAAGAACTCCACTGACACAATATAAGATTGATACCTTACAAGATGCCCTGGAGCAAGCCATGAAGATATAAGCTATGGCAGGGTATCCGCAAGAGTTCAGAGGAGGAGCAATAGTACAAGACCCTTCCATACTAGGGCTACAACATCAGATAGCCAGTTTAATAGAAAAGTTGAAATACATTCAACTGATATGACCTGCAAGGCCAAATGTGTGGTGTACCCATTTCCTGATGGAAGGACACGTGGCCACAAAATGCCCGAGGTTGCGAGGCAAAAATGTAGGAGGTTTAGCAACAATGACACAAGGGGCTCCACCAGTTGGGGGAGTTGCGCAGATAAATACTCAGGGATTAAATCAACCACAACCCCACTTCCTAGGGTTCCCTGCTTAACAAAATTAGACCGCAATAGACTACTGTGAAATATGTAAAGGCATTAGTCATCCTCCACGACTATGCCCAATTTTGTAGAAATATTCCAATGTTCCAAACAATACATATTGTGAATTTTGCGCTTCTACAACGCATAATACAGAGCAGTGTAGAGCCCTCGATGCACTGGAAGAAAGAATGGACATACCATCTTATAGGGTGAATGAAACTCCAAGGGGCTGAGGAGGAGGAATGAAAGGTGGCAGAACTGGAGGAAGAGGACCAATAAGGTGCTATAACTATGAGAAAGAAGGGCACGTAGCAAGGGAATGTCCGATACCAGGAAGGCCATGGTGCTCTCAGTGCAAAGTCAATACACATGCCATTGAAGACTATCCAGAACTGATTAAGAGATGGGAGGAAAGGGCTAGAAAAGGAGGAGAGAATCCGGTAAATGCAGAGCCAATAATAGTAGAAGCTTAGCCCATTCAAAGCGTAGCCATAATAACCCGGGGAGGAAATAAAACAGGGGAGGATGCACAGAATATGGACCCAGTAAAGTTGATGAAGCCCACATCTCCAAGGAATTCTTTCAGACCGGATAGACAGAAGAAATATTTTAAGGAGGCAGTGGAAACATTTTCCCACATAGGGGAGAGTAGAAGCACTAAGCTTCCATAGCCAACCGTTGAAAAAAAGAAGCAGACTCATACAAGTACATTGATTGAGGAATGGTTCCGATTGTTCCTAAAAATTGTAACCAATGCACCAATGCTGGAACAAATAAAGAAAAATTTAGAGTTGCTGGTGCAGGAAAATTCATAACCGGGAGAGTCAATAAATTCAACCGAAAAATACATAAGAAGGATA
Source organism: Pinus albicaulis (assembly GCA_034641835.2). Taxonomy (NCBI): domain Eukaryota; kingdom Viridiplantae; phylum Streptophyta; class Pinopsida; order Pinales; family Pinaceae; genus Pinus; species Pinus albicaulis. Next base: position 893,535,682 of record CM076581.1, read on the forward strand.
AAAAGAAACAAGAGAAGAACTGGAAAGGAATTCCGTGTGAATACTCAAGTTGCGGGATTTCAAATAAAGACACAATGCTCGATCTAGGATCTGATGTCAACATTTTACCTAGAAAGACATAGGAAGCACTAGGGAGGCCAAAGTTAACATACTCGCCAATACAGCTCCGAATGGAAAACCAATATTGTATTGTACCCATAGGAAGGCTAGAAGAGGTTGAGGTTGATGTCACAGGAGTGAAAACATATACAGATTTTGAGGTGATAAACATCATGGGGGACAAGGATACCTATCCTGCTTTCTTGGGGATAGATTGGGCCTTTGAGAATTATGCAGTGATCAACTTGAAAAAATAATTGATGATATTTTAAGACGAGGAAGTTAGAGTAACTTAGCCACTCGATCCATATCAAGGACCCCGATATTCAGAAACTGTTGACAACAGAGAGGATGCTCAAATTCTCGATCACCTTTACTAGATGATGGTAGGGAAGAGAGAAGACTATATCAATCCAACAATAGGAGGAACTGTAAGCTGGAGAAGTGTTCAGGGTTCATATTTGGGCTCAGAAATAGCTTAGGATGATTGGAAACAAGGAGGATATGAGACCAACACTATAAGATGTGCTAACATTTGGGGAGTCAACTGGATTGGAACTAAGGTAAGAGGATATCCGGCTCTATCAAATATGCATGTTGTAAATACATTTATTGCAAAGGTAGAAGAAAAAGTACCAATAGAACACAGAGTCCTTCTTATGGATGTATCACTGCAATCCACGTCAGCAAGATAGTGGGTCAACCATCGCAAATTACTTCCGCAATGGGAAGATGTTGCACTAGCATTAAGAGCTAGATTCCAAGAAGCTTTAGGACCATAATTCATTGAAAAGTACCAAGGGGATTCTGACCCTCTAGAACATTTAAGGAAATGTGAGTATAACTGGAAGAAAAAAGGGTATCCATAATCTCTGTGGATAGACAATTTCATACATTCACTTGACACCATTCTGCAAGCCTGGTACTTGACAGAAGAAAAGAAGAGATGAACTGGCACTTGACGAGTAGTCGCGGAAACGTTTACGCAATGTTTTTCTTTTTAGGGAGAAACAGAACCAGTCACAGATGCACTCCAAGCTATAAGAAGGGTACTATTTTTCCCAGAGATTCAGGAAGATGAAGAATTACCGCTCTCAAAGAAGAAAACTAAAGAATAAGTAGCATGCAAACAGATAGATAGTGAGATGGATGATGACGATTTAGAGAATCTTCGACACTTATACTTTGAAGAGAAAGAGGGGGAGAGGGATATATAGGAGGAACCAACCACAGAAGGACTACACCTATTACCCTTGAAGACTAAGAAGCTGAACATTGGAAGCACAGAGAAACCCAAAATAGCATCCATCAGAGATTAATGGGATACATAAATGACCAAGGAAATATTCAACCTATTACAAGAATATGAAGATTTGTTACCATATTCAGTAGTGGAGCTAAAGGAAATAAAAGGGGACACGGGGGGAAATGCGCATAGTCTTAACGCCCAACGCAAGACTAGTGAAGCATAGGCCTTACCGCCTAAATCCAAGGGTATAGGAAAAAGTCAAAGCATAAATAGATAAAATGCTGAAAGCAGGGCTGATTTTTCCAGTGGAGGAAGTAGAGTGGGTCAATCCCATTGTAATACAAAGAAAAAAGGAGAAATCCAAAATTAGAGTATGTGTGGATTACAGAAGCGTCAACAAGACATGCATACATGATCCATTTCCCACTCCATTTAGTGATGAGGTTCTCAACAATGTGGCAGGAAATGAAGGCTATTCATTCATAGATGGATTCCCAGGATATCGTCAAGTGAGAATAGCAGAAGACGACAAGAAGAAGACCACTTTCACAATCGAATGGGGATCGTTTGCATACCATTTCATGCCCTTTGGACTGAAGAATGCGCCAGAGGTGTTTTCACGAATAGCAACATTTCGGGACTATATCCATAAGTTCCTTAAGGTATACATGGATTATTGGATAGTTTACAGTTTATTGAAAAATCATGCAACTTTACTCAGAATAATGTTTGATAGACGTAGACAAATCCAAATCTCCCTCAACCTCAATAAATGCATCTTTGCAGTACCTTTTGGGACGCTACTAGGACATGTTGTTTGTAAGTAGGGTGTTTGTGTGGATCCAAAAAAAGTAGCAGTCATTGTTAACATAGAAGCACCAGAAACTGTGAAACAGTTAAGATCACTACTCGAGTGTACCGGGTACGACAGAAGATTCATCCGTAACTATGCAAAGATAACAACACAATTGGAAAAGTTGTTTTGGAATTCATGTGGAGCGATGAATGCACTAACACCCTCAATACATTAAAATAAAAGTTAGCAAGTGCACCCATCTTGGTTCATCCTAACTGGGACAAACAGTTCCATGTCCATATTGACACCTCAAACATTGCATTAGGAGTGGTGTTAGCTCACATAGGAGAGACTTCTGTTAATCATCCAGTATACTTTGCAAGCAGGAAGTTGTCTACCATTGAAAGGAAGTACATAACAACAAAAAGAGAAACTCTTGTGATGGTGTATTCTCTTTAGAAGTTTCGTCATTACCTATTGGGAGGTACGTTCAAATTATTCACAGACCATTCAACATTGAAATACCTGGTTAATAAACCTGTGCTTGAAGGAAGAATCTGTATATGGCTCCTACTATTCCAAGAGTTCACTTTTTAAGTGATAGTGAAACCAGGAAGGTTAAATGTGGGTCCTGACCATTTATCAAGGTTGGAGAATGGAGAGAACAGGAGATCCCTTGATGATTATTTGTCGGATGCTGATCTCTTTAGAGTAGAATCCATTCCATATTATTTGGAGCAAATAGCAGTATATTTGGCCACAGGACAGTGCCCAACAGAATACACGACAACTCAAAGAAGGAATTTGGTCATGAAAGAAGCTGAGTATCAATTGATAGCATGAACACTATATAAGATGGGGTTGGACCATGTCTTGCAGAGATGTGTCATGGACCATGAAAGAGAGGATATCTTGTGGGAGTGTCATTGTAGAGTTGCGGGGGACCATGTCAGTGCAAAACCCATTGTAAGAAAAATATTACAAGCAGGGTTATGGTGGCCCACAGTTCATAAAGATAGTAAAGCGTATGTAAAGATATGTGATGTCTACCAAAGAATAGGACGTCCATCACACCAGGATGAGTTACCAGTGCTACCTGTAAGAGCACTGCAGCCATTTGAAAATTGGGTCGTTGACTTCGTAGGGCCAATTGCACCCATGGCAAGACATTCACAGGAAAGGTACATAAAAATCGCCACATATTATCTCACAAGATGGGCAGAGGCAACACCAGTAAAAGACCACACATCAGACACAAAAACTAGGTTCATTTTTGAAAATATCAATAGAAGATTTGGCTGCCCCAAAAGCCTAACTAGTTATCAAGGTACACACTTCATTAATACAACAATCAAGTCTCTGTTAGATAATTTTATGGTAGAACATCACAGAAGAAGCCCGTACCACCCTTAAGAAAATGGAATCTTTGAAGCATTCAATAAGATATGAGAAAAATGACTAACCAAGATATGAAATGCAAATCGGGATGACTGGGATGAGAGGATACCAACAACATTATGGGCATACATGGAAACTGTCAAAAGGTTGCACAATCAAACTCCATTCCAGCTGGTGTATGGGAGAGAGGCGGTGGTACCTACTAAATTTATCATACCAAGTCTATTAATCGCTTCAACAATACATATGACAGATGAAGGCTCAATCACTGAATGCCTCCATGAGCTACAAGAGTGTGAAGAAGAGAGATTGCTCGAAAAGTTCCATCAGAAGGTTCAAAAGGAAAGACAAAAGGCTTGGCATGACCATCACATAAAGCATAATACGTTCACTATCAGAGGGAAAGTTTTGTTGAAAGACAACAAATTACAAAATTTCCCGGGCAAACTCAGAATGCACTAGATGGGACCATACCATGTCATAGAAATTAAAGATTTAGGCGCGGTTCGATTGGCGCAACTAGATGGCGAAGTATTGCAAGGATGGGTGAATGGCGCATGCCTGAAGCCTTATCACGAGTAAGTTCAACTATTTATTTTTTCAAATAACTCTTGCAACCGAGAGTAGTCAGCAGGGTAGAATAGAAATAGATAGAGTCAATAAATCTCTCGCACCCGAGATGAGACATAGAATAGGAATCCAAATAAAAAGACATCACAATAATGCAGAGAGGAACTCCACCTGTTGCGATGCGGAGACCACATTGCAACCAATTGTGGTCGGGGGGGGGGGGGGGGGTGGGGGTAGTGTCTAATGTGTCAAGCGTGTCAGAAAGCCAAGCGTGTCAGATATTATTCCGTCATAATAACCCATCATATCGTTGTTAGTTCATAGGATCACCCAGATTTGAGAATTAACTGCTATAATTGGTAACAACCATACCCTACTAAATTTTCCATATTAAGCCATAATCATTACCCATCATGTCTATGCAAATCCCAAAGACACAGTCAGCAATGTCAGAATACACCTCACTGCGGTAACTAATCGCACGATTATAGCCGCGAGAGACACACAAAATAATAATTAGTTATGGGGTGTTATCAACCTCATTCATGCCGGTTACATTACTTAACCCGTATGAAAGAAGAAAAGCACCATAATTCCGGAAAATTCCGAGTTAGAAAAAACAGAAACTGCTACAACAACAAGTGAAATTTCATCAGAGGAAGTTCAAAGAGACAATCCAGCAACAGGAATTCACAGCAAGAAATCAGAAACAACACTCCAGGTATACAAAATAAGAAAGAAGATGACGAAGGTAGCACCAGCAGTTGTCGAGCCCGAGCTCGATGAGAGAATTCAGAGGATAGAATCTCTGACTGGAAAGTATGAAAATGCTTCATTAATTGATACAGATTTCACGGACTCCTAACAATTCCCAGCTATCAGCTTAAAGGGGAGAAGGAAAACTTACAGGAGCAGCTAGAAAAAGTAACCGAGATCTTCAAAGATCTATGGCCGACAGTAATTTCCCAGGATAAAAAAATTCTAGAGGACATATCGGCCTACTCCATGGTTGAGAGGTCTATCCGAGTGAAAATGAGATGTGAAAATCTTAGTAGAAAAAACCAAGATCTCAAAGAAACGCTAGCTGCCCGACCGACATTACCCGACCCTGCCACGGTATACGCTGAGAAGGTTACCGAGAAACACAAGCAGGTTACCGACATGAAGGAAACCTTGGGGACGACAGTCAAAGAGGCCTACAGTCTATTGAAGCATTTACACAAATGCTCTAACTTGTTAACCATGAAATCCCACCCAATCTCAGCACAACTTTAGAAAATTTCCCAAGAGATCAAAGAGGCCATTGATCTAGTCGGCATAATCCAGCTATAAAACCAAGAAGAGGTGTTGGAAACCAAAATCTAGAAGATAGAAGAACACTCCGCTACCACAAAGAAGGTCCTCAGAGAGATAAGGCAGCCGTCAATCAGAAATTAGAGGCGACACAATAGATGGCAGCCGAAGCTAGGCCAAAGATACAGGAAGTATTCAGCAGGCTGTCGCCAGTGGCAAGTGAAACCGAGGCTGAAAGAGTCGCCACCCAGACTGAACAGTTAATTAAAGAATGGAAACAGGAAATCACTGAGTTCACAGAACTCAAGTCTTTAGCATTGAGCAAGGTTCTAGAGTTGGGGCCTTTGTTTGGACAGAGCGAAGAAAAAAAGAAGACAAAGTTAGCGTCGGAAGCTAACAGAATAATGGAAGCCCGACAACAGGAAAATATAGCGTGTGTTCGGGGCCTATTGTGGCGTTTGTTTTGAAAAAGAAATAGTTTTTTAGTTGTGGAGAATAGGTGATTGAGTGCAATCAAGGTAGACAGGGAGCTATAACGGCTGCGGAAAGCTGGAAGATAGGTGGCACGACAGTTGCGGAGAACAGTACAGATGGAAGATATGGGAGATAGGGACAATCAACATAAATCCCAGTAATCAAGAAGAAGTGGCAAGCAGCGGAGAAGGAAAAGAGGAAAGACTGACAGTCACACTGGCGGAAGAACAAATAAGCAATCAGCTAGCGTAGAAGAGTTAGTTAGTCAGTGCGGCAGAAGGCCAATAGGGAGAGCAGAGCCGTAGGAGAGCTCTGTGAGATCTATGTTGTATTGAATCACACTGTAATAGACTCTACGGAGTGATGTATGCTGTTTTGATATTGATAAGTTTCCTTAATTTTCCTTCCTGGTTGTAATCTTCTGGTACATGATCTGTCTCCTAATCTTACTAAGGTCGCAACATGCCTCGGGTGAGACGCCCTGCTCTTTGGAGTAGGGTGAAAACGCCGGCATTGTGCTAGACTACTACGGAAACCTTGTTGGCCTCTATCTTGAACCTGGGTCTTGCCTAGAGACCTCCTTTTTCGCCAACAATGATGGGCCTCTAAATTAGACATAAAATAGGGCCCATCTAACCTTCCTTAGGCCCATCTACCTTCCTTATGCACATAAAAGGATATATTAAATATCTCCTTCTGCACTTAATAATGTTTTCTTATGCTTCAATATTTTCTTAGGAAGGTTTAAAGGTAATTGCATATTTTTTCCTAATATTGGTTATTTTTGTAGAATATTGTGAGAATATTTGGCAGATTATACAGATTTGGAGAAGGAGATGATTTAGGGACTTTATCCCTGCCACTGGAAGATCAAGATTTAAGAATAAATGTGCATAATATCACGAAATTAGGGAGAAATATTGGAGAGATTCAAGGGGGTTGTCCACCCTCCTTAACTCTAAAAGGCAGCCAAGCAACTCAAAACCAAGTGAACTCAAGCCATACTTCACTTGAAGTCTCCAACAATTCGAATTCCAAGAGGCAACCAAGCAACTGAAGACGAAGAGCACTCGATCTATGTTTACTGGGAGTCAAGTGGACTCAATCACCATTTTCAAGGGAGCTGTTGGTAGCTGCCCTGTAGAATAAATAGAGCAGAGCTAGAGCTAGGAAGGGGTTAGTTAGCTAGTGAGTTGATTTTGGTTGACTTCCATTCCATCCCACTTCCATCCCACTTCCATTCCATTCCATTCCTTTCCATTCCGTTGGATTTGAATTTTTGCTGTAAAACCATTAGGATTTGTTGAAAATTTTATGGATGTAACAGACTATTATTTTTTATGAAATGAGTAGATATATGCTATATTATTGATCTAGTTCCAGAGAGCTGGGCTCATGGTTTAGGGCCCAACCCATGTGCCTCATATTCTCTACTATTTCCATTCTTTTCTTTCATGTCATTTAGCTAGTTTTTCTTCTGAACATTTAGCTAGTTTTTTGGTATTTTTATTGATGTTTTAGTTCACTTCCCGTTGTCTTTTGTTGTAGATTTAATCTGCTTACAGAGTGGTAGAATAGTTGATAAAATCCATAAAGCTGTGAGGCCAACCTTCCCCTCTCAACTCTGTCAATAGAGCTTGAGGAGGGTAGACCTTCTGCCACAAACGAAAAATGCTTTCTCGCTTATGATTTCTTGGAAACAGATTAGATCAGTGCTTGTATTTTCATGAAAATACTGTCTATATTTATTGCATAAATAGGTAGGTTGATAGCAGGTATGGGCAGTATAGCCCAGAGGGAAGTTCTACAACACCTCCCGCTTCGTCTTCCATCTCCCTTCCATCTCTGCTGTTACGCTCTGCACTCTGCGCACTGTTTTTACGCCCTCCATCTTCACTTTTTTCTACTTATACCCACTGTCGCACCCACCTTTTTATTCATAAAAACACTTAAAACATTCAACCTGTCGTATTCCTTTGTTTTTATTGGTCATGGTTTCTTTACCCTCTTTAGTCACAAAATTCTTGAAAAACCATCCAAGGTCAAACTCTGCCTTTCCTCCTCGAAATCCCCGCTACAGTACTTCGTGACTTTTCCCTTTTTACTTTCACACTTACTGCTCGTTGTAGCCGATTGCAATATTGCAATATTTCATATTGCAGATTGCACCTTTCCCCTTTTTCTTTCGATACTTACCGGAAATCACATCGCATTTCCTTTTTGCTCGACTGTAGTCACATCTCCTTTCCGAAATCACACTTCGCAGTCTTTTCTAAACAACACTTCCGCTATTCCTCTAGATTTGCGATATTGCGAATTGTGATATCGCATTTCGCACTTCGCATTATTTTGCATGTTCCCATTCGCACTTACTACTGAAACTGCTGATTGCGATATTGCGATCACGCTTCGCCGACGGTCCCACCGCCACGTCACCCATTGCAAATCACATTTCGCACCTTTTTCATTTTTCTCCAAGACTTACCGCTTTCTTTTGCGAATTACAATATTGTTATCGCACTTCGCTGCTCTTCCCTGCCACACTTCACACATCACATTATTTAGGCTGTTCCCTTTAACGCTTACCGATCCATATTTTCAATATCTTGATTGTGATATCGGTCCCACATCCACATCACATCTTCGCCATTTCATATTTCAAGTTATTCCGCTCCAAATCCTTTTGTGCTATAATAGAGTCTTAATCCGGTTTAAACCCCCACTTTCCACTTCTAAGCCCTGTTTCATGTGCTAAGCCCTCCATTAGCCTCTTTAGCCCTTTTTCTTTCCTCCAAGCTGCAAAATCAACACTCTTTCAATTAATATTAAGTCATGGATAACTTATTTGCATGGGTAGAAGCATGGTAGATAGAACATAGGATAAATAGAGTGTGTTTAGCCGTTTGGCCAGCTCAATGCAATTTAATTTAGTTTCTTTCCTGTCATTTCCTTTCTGCAATTTAGTTTAGTTTCATTCCTGTCATTTCTTTTTAGAAATTTAATTTAGTTTCCTTTCTGCAACTTAGCTTAGTTTCATTGAAGTGTGACAAACTTCACTGAGAACCCTTAGAAATAGCACCCTTTCGTAAAGCAGAAGAGGATGACATGAACATAATGCATCTACTGTATATATACCACTATCACCTCCAAGTTTGTATGAACCCTAGGTTGATAAAGTAAAGTAGGGCAGCCCTTGGGAGTTGCAACACTCTTGGTGCAATACTAGGGCTCACCAGCACCAGTGCATACATATAACATTTTTGCACCGATACAAAATGTTCGAGTTATCGAATTCACTGAGTTGTATTTTTTTAGTATTACGTGTGTGATGTTTTCGGTAGATATAAACACATCAGGAGTAACCTAAAAATTCATGCACCAATGTACAATTTATAGTTTTTCTTGGTGCATTGTAATTTACGAAACACACTGAAAACAACACAGTGTGTTAGGTTCATGCATTGAGTTGCGATGCACCCTATAAATTTACAGGGTGCACCTCTATCGGTGTGAGCCAAACCTACCGAAAGCACTGCGCAGGAAAAAAAAAGAAGAAGAAGTGGATTTTGGACCTATTTTGCAATTTTAATTCACTAAAAAATTACATTAGAGAGAAACATAAACATTTCCTGGAAATTTGGCTGTTGGGGGCACATATTTGACACGTAAATGAGAAACAGAAATTTCACCACCATTTGAGAAAATTGGAAAGCCACACACTGAGCACATTATAGAAGGATGGTGAGCAAGAGAAGCACCGATGGAAGGGCACTTGCGTGATGCAAGAGTGGCATTGGTGCTTCAAAGCTATGCAACACTACAAATGATATAAATAAAATTTATAGTTGGTAGGTTTGTTTTTTTTATTTAACCCTGTTTTGTTGCGTTATTATAACATCACTAGTGCATACTATTTCCAAGAGAACCACTTTTTTTTTAATTAAAAACCCTATAGCGATCATGCGCTTCTTAAGAAACACCAGGGTGTTTTAATACATGAACAACACCAGTGTTTCATGGGAATTATAGCACCAATTTTTTTTTTTTTTTAAATTAAAAACCCCTTATTGGTGCTCTTTATAAGACACACTGTGGCTTTTAATACATGAACAACACCGATGCTTTGTGGGAATATAGCACCAATTTTTAAAAAAAATTAAAAACCCCCTAGAGGTGCTCTTTCTAAAATGGACTTGGGAATTTTAATACACGAAAAACATCTGTGCTTCAGGGGAATATAACACCAAATTTTTTTAAAATTATAAACCCTATACCAGCGCTCTTTTTAAGTACGCACTGGGGCATTTTAATACAAGAACAACACGAGTGCTTCGAGTGGATATAGCACCGATATGGAGAATTTTTTTTAGGACCAACATTTTTTAAATTTAACCTTTTTTTGGTGCTATTGAGTAGTGTAAGCATTGGTTCATTAGATATAGGTGGCACACTAATTTTTTAAATAATTATTCCACAGTGCGCTATAGTATGTACGCATTGGGGTGTTAGCGTACTTGTTTAGCACTAGGTCATCACCATAGTATAGAACCAAACTGGAAAAATGAATTTTATGTCAGACATTTTTGTAAATTTAACCCCTTTTCAGTGCTATCAAGTAGTATATGCACTGATGCGTTTTTTATTTAGCGCACCATTTTTTTTATTTAAAAAAAATCTTCCACGGTGCACTATGTTATATTAGGCACCAGTTATTATATCTATATTAAAGAACTAGTGCATTTGTATATTATAGACACACTGTTAAAAAACAATTTTCTAAAACATTCGCTCTCCCACCTCTTCTAGGGAACTTTGCTACAAACAATTTTTTGGGCTATTTTTATAGGGCCTTCCGCAAAAATATCCACTAGAGGGTTGTTTCCTTGTAGTGCATGATTCTTTGTGCGATCTTAGTTTTTATCTTAACCTAGATTGTTTTTCTACTAAGTAAGGCCTCATTAATGCACCCTCATGGTGTTATCCAATGTGTTATCACTGTTTGGTGTTAAGATTGTTTCCTACAAGCCTCAACACTTACTTATCAAACCATGGGTTGTACACTTCGAGGCACAACAAAATAAATTCCAAGACACTCCGAGCAATCCTGCAAGAAAACCAATCCTTCCTCCAAACCCAATAATCAATCTTCTAGTACTTGAAGAAAATGAATAAGAATTATATTCTATGATTCCTACACTACTTACAATGGAAAACTTATTGAAGACACCTTAGTCAATTTGAATACCACTCACTTTACTCACAAGTTCCTTAAACAACTGAGATTGAAAAATGAACAAGAAGAATCCAAGAGAAAACATGCATTAACTTAATAAATAAAAAGAGTGTTTCAAAAGATCCATATAGGCTTCAAAAGCATTCCTGCACTACCTAAAGTTTCACTTTTTCTTTAATCTGATTCATGTGCTTTCTAAACTTTCACTCTATTCTTACCAATATTTTCACACTTCTCCTTCATGTAATGTGTATTCATAAATATAATGATCTTGATTTTATTTGGGAAGCACACATGAAAAATAACCTCACTATGTTTCACCTTCACAAGCCAAAAAGATAACCCAAATCAAATAATCAGCAAAACTTATGCTTAAAAGAAATATCTATGAAAGAAATTGATTGAATCGAAATGGAAACCAATTTATGGAAAGAAAAAAAATCATGAAATAAAGATAGAGATTTAGTAGGAATACAGAAATATACATAAAAATAGAGATTTAGTAGGAATAACACTTCATTTCATTTATATAAAATATTGAAAAATTCTTACAGACAAAATGGAAAACAAACTAGCTAAGGCGATGGTAGCTTACCTCTGAGAAGAGATGTGGTGGCTACATGCCTCTGAACTTATAATTATGCTCAAGGGAATTTTTGTTATTGAACAATAAGAGAAAACCCTAAACAAACAAAACCCTAACCCGAGAAGATTTAAAACCAAGAGTTTATGGGCCTCGTTGGGGTTTGTTGGAAAGCCAACTTCCCGGGGTCGTAACTTGGTCATATTATATTTGTTTGGCGTGTATGATACCTAGTTGGAAATATCTATCTGAGGACTACAATTTCTGTCACAATTTGTTCCAAATTTCTAGAGCTATAATGGCAAAAAAACGCCTTTTAGGGCCTCAAAATGGTTCCGGATGTTTAGGATATGAAAAAATGCTAAAAATAGTAAATAAGAAAACTGATGAAACTAACTAGGTGGAATAGGTGGTGGCCAGCAATATCCACCTGGATCATTCCCCCCTCGGAGGAAGCAATGGTTCCCATTGTGTGAAGAACCTCCATGAGTTGGGGAAATTTCTGTTGAACCTGATCCCTAGTGAACCACTTTCCCTGGTGAAGGAGTTGGACAAATTTTACAATCCGATACAATTGGATCTTAAACTAGAGAGTGATTTTAAGCTGTGTGTCAATGATCCGATCAGTCACATCCTGTTCCATGTAGTCTAGATTCAACTCTATCGGGGTGAGTTGTTTTGCAATGTTAGATGTGTCCAGTAATGGCGGAAAGTATGGCCGAAGGTGATCCATGCTGAACACTGTGTGCAGGCCAAGGAATGGAGGAATGCTAAGATCAAAAGTATTGTATCCCATGGCCTTGGTGATGGTATATGGACCATATCAAAGTGGGCATATGGGTTCCAGAGAGGCGCTCCTTCTGCAAATTTAACCAAACTTTGTTGCCCACCTCGAAGCTGTGTGGCACTTGATGTTGATCATGTTGCTGATTGTACTTAGCATTGGCTCTGTCCAATATGTCATGAAACTGTTGGTGGATGTGTTGAATGCCCTCAATGAAGTTGTTCACCTTGTCAGATTCAGACAAGACATGATACGAATCTGGCTGAGTAGCCGCAAATGGCATGGCTATGACAATGGGACATAGTGGCTGGAATCCCAAGCCCGCATTAAAGGTTCAAACTAAAATTTGGAAATTATTCTTTGATGGATCTTGCACCAAATATGGAGCTGGAGCAGGTGTTGTTTTGATTTACCTTGATAAAGAAAATATCACTCAATCATGCAAGTTAGATTTTGAGGTCACAAATAAGGTTGCTGAATACAAAGCTTTTATCCTAGGATTATAGCTTGCTAGAAGTTTAAAGGTCCAAAATTTGAGTTTCTTCACTCATTCAGAACTTATAGTAAGACAGGTTATGAGTCTTTTTCAAACAAAGCACCCTAGGCTCAGATCTTACATAAATGAGATTTGGGACACCATTGAAAAATCCTTTGATGCTTTCAACATCACTTATATTCCTAGAGATGAAAACATACACACAGATTCATTAGATGTTTCAGATAGCTCTTTTAAAATTCCAGATCAATTTCAAATTCAATATCAGATACAAATAAAATATAGGCTGTAAATCCTAGACAATCTTAAACATTGGAAAATATTTGAAGACAATGAACAATTAAAATCCTTTCTGCAAGTCACTGACAAATTTTCTGTATTGAAAATTGAAGAGGATAACTTAGACAGTAATGAAGCTACCAAAGACCAGGAAAATGAAAATCTTAAACCAAAAGTAGTTGATCATGATATAATTCAACTATCAAATAATTTTATCCCCAAGGGACTTGTTCCTTTAGAAAAATTGTTTGATCAAAATAATGTTCCGAAAAATCCATTCTCTACTTCACCAGAAAATGACATAGAAGACACTAATATTGGTACTGACGAGGAGATTAAAAACATTAAACTTTGTGCATCATTAACTCTTGAACTTAAATATGAATATATCAAACTTCTTAAAAATTACAAAGATATCTTTGCCTGGTCTTATGTTGATTTAAAAACTTATGACACATCTTTAATTGAGCATAAAATTCCAATAAAACCAGATGTAAAACCTTACCAACAAAATTTAAGAAGGATGAACCCAATTCTACTTCCCACCATAGAAAAAAAACCGAAAAAACTTTTAGATGCTCAAATAATTGTCCAATTAATATACTCTAGTTGGGTTGCCAATTTAGTCCCTACGAGAAAAAATAATGGTGAAATAAGACTCTATGTGGATTTTAGAAACCTTAATAAAGCATCCTTGAAAGCTAATTATCCACTTCCAAAGATGGATCAATTACTTCAAAAAGTGTCAAGTGCTAATAGAATCTCTATGTTGGATGGGTTTTCTGGTTATAATCAAATATTGGTGAATTTAGAAGGCAGGGAGAAGACAACTCTTACCACACCTTGTGGTACATTCATGTATGCCCGGATGTTTTTTTGGTCTATTAAACTCATGAGCAACATTTAAGAGAGCCATGGATTTGGATTTTGTCGGGAAGGTAAACAAATTTGTTTTTATTTATCTTGATGATTTAACTGTTTTACCTGAATCAAATCAGAAACATTTCAAGCACTTGAAGAAAGTTTTTGACAAGTGCAGAAAGTTTGGAATATCTTTGAATCCCAAAAAGTCATTATTTTCCATTAAAGAGGGTAAATTAATAGGTCATATTATTTCAAAATATGGAGTAGTTATTGATCCCAAAAGGGTCTCTGCTATTCAATCATTATCATTACCTAGAAATAAGAAAGAGATTCAAGCTTTCTTAGGGAAAATTAAATTTTTGAGGAGGTTTATACCTAACTATGCAGAAATAGTGAAGGACATAAGAGATATGCTAAAAAAAAATCATGAGGTCAAATGGACCATTCCTGCAAGATTTTCATTTGACCAAATAAAGAAAGCCATCTGTGAAGCCCCAACCTTAGCCAGTCAAAACTACTCTGAACCTTTCAACATGTTCTCTTTTGCTTCTGAAACCACCTTTGCTGCTGTCCTTTTTCAAAATAATGAATATTTCCATGATAGACCTATAGATTTCTTTAAGAAGGTCATGAGAGATGCAGAACTCAGATATGATATTATCGAAAAACAAGCCTATGCCTTAGTTCAAGCCCTGAAGTCTTTTAAAATGTATATCCTCCATTCCTTTATCATTTCCTATGTGCCTAATGACGTTGTAAAAAAAATCCTCAAACAACCAGACACTGGTGGCAGAAGAGGAAGATGGATAACTCAAATCCTTGAGTTTGACCTTACCATTAGAACTACCGAGTTAGTAAAGGGGTAGGGTTTAGCTAAATTGTTAGCTAAATCCAATTGTAAAGTCTTGGGCATAAACTCTATTTTTGAAGTTTCATAGAAGCATCCACAAGAGCCTTCTTCAAATTTGGAAAGGGAGAATCCACAAGAACCTTCCCATGAAGTGCAATGAAAGAATAGACAAGAACCTTCTCCTTAAAGTCAAACAGTCCCTGTTCATATTGATGAGAAGTTTATTTTATCTGATTAGTATGCATATATTGTTCATTTTATAATATTTTGAATGTCCAGCTTAGTTTTTAAAAAACCAGTGCAAAACACTCAAGTTTAAATCCCTCAAATACGGTATCATCAATGCCAACTTATATTGGAAAGATCCTCTTAATATTCTACTACTTTGCTTAACAAAATCAGAAACTGAAGGAATCATTGATCAGTTTTATGCAGGAATATGTGGAGGCCACTATGCTTGGAGAGAAACAACATACAAGATACTTAGAGCATGATTCTATTGGACTACTTTGTTTTTACAAGTAGGATCAAAAGTCAGAGCCTATGTTCCATGTCAGATGTTTGTTGGTAAGAAAAACTAGCAACCCTTCCACTAGTTCCAGTAGTTGTCTCAACACCTTTTCTTCAATGGGGATTAGATTTTGTAGGTGAAATCCACCCAGCCTCCAGTAATCAACGTAGATGGATCCTGACTGCTAGTGACTATTTCACCAAGTGGGTGGAAGCCATTCCTATAAGAAATGATGCAGATTCAGTTGTAATAAAATTCATTGAAGAGAACATTTTATCCAGATTTGGTAAGCCCACAAAAAATAGTCACTGATAATGCCACAACGTTCAACAACATAAAAATGATAGAATTCTGCCAAAAATATCAGATTCTACTGCATCACTCAACTTCCTATTATCCACAAGGAAATGGTCTTGCTGAATCATCTAACAAGAGTTTAGTAAAGGTAATCAAGAAAAATTTAGAAGACCACAAGAAAACTGGGAAAATCATCTGATTTATGCAGTTTGGTCAAACATGATTTCTCCCAAAATATCAACAAGTAAATCTCCATTCCAATTAGTTTATGGAGAAGATGCTATTTTTCCTAGAAATTTATCTTTCCCTGTGCTCAAGTTTCTACAAGAATCTACTGATGAACCTGATGATTTTTCTAGAAGGATTAATCAGATTATTGAGTTGAATGAAAATAGAGATGAGATTCAGTACAAACTTAGAGATATCAGAATAAAATGAAGAGTCTCTTTGACATAAAGGCAAGGGAAATAGATTTTAGAGAAGGGGATTTAGTCTTAAGATGGGATGCTAGGAAAGAAGATAAATGCAAACATGGAAAGTTTGAAAATTTATGATTTAGGCCACTTAGAATTGCAGAGGCAAAAAGAAACAACACGTTTTTTCTACAGAATTTGGAAGGACAGTTTGGAACACTGCCTGTCAATGGAAGATTTTTGAAACACTATATCCAGTACTGAAGGAGATCCTACATAATCATTTTATTTTATCATTTAAAGTATGTTTGTTTTCTGCAGCAAAGAGACTCCATAGCCCTAGGAGAAGGCACATGGAATTGCTTGTTCTCTGCATGCCACAGGGGGAAGCAGTTGCCAGCTCGAGCCGATGTTGTAACATTATGTTTTTTTGATAAGTTAGAATAAGTAGTTAAAGTATTTTGAAAATATTAAGGTAGGATATGGATGAAAAATAATAAAAAAGTTAAAAAATGTTAGGAAAATTATTTATGTTTTGTAGGCATCCATATCAATAAAATGATAGGTGTTAGCTGCCCTAAATAAAGATGGAAAATTAAAATAAAATGTTAGGGAAGAAAAAATAAAAAGGAAAGCTTCATTCTGTTTTAAAATATTTGATTGGCCGCTAGTCTAAATGCGCCTATGGAAAAAGTGATTTATATGTTTGAAATATTGATTATTAATTTCATATCCTATGTTTTAAACCATATTAGATACCCCCACCATTCATTTCCCTTAATAATATATCCCTAACGTATATCCTGACATTTCCCTTTATTAACATTTCATTCCCTTCATAATCTCCCGACGCATTATTTAAAAGAATCCCGACCTCACCATTTCCACATCAGCACATTTATCATCCTCACACATTCCCAAAATATCCGATGATCATCCTTACATATGTCGGCATCCAACGACCCTCATGGCCTTTCGGCCCCCCTCCTCCATCCGAACCTTATCACCGGGGGGGAAGGGGGGGGGTTAAAAAAGAGTTGTAATCCGAAATCGCCCACGTATATGTGTCAGCTCCACATGATTTTAGACCCGCTAGGCATAAAACCGTAAACCACCTTACCCCCCCTTCGAAATTTGTTTCCATTATACCATTACCTTGATGACCGTTGCGCACCACTCCTCCGCTGCCACCTCTTTAGCCATTAGCCACTTAAATGCTTTCCCTCCATATTTCCGTTATGAACTTCTTTAACTCGTGCCATCAACAGAAATTGGAATTTCCCTATTAAACCTTCAAAATATCTCTGTAAACTCCTTTTTATGATTACAGGTTATATGCTTCATTGTTTGTAGGTTGTCCACTGATCCAGAGATGCTACAATTACGTGAGAAACACTCTATCTCATCATTTTTCATTCCTTTCCCTTTACTTGCTCACAAAACCTTCTTTCTTCCCTCTGTTCCACTGTCAGTTGTAGCCATTATGCCTCCCAAGGATAAATAACCCGAGGAAAACATCAATCCTCTAATTTTCCCTCCTCTAGACCATCATCATATCCATATGGCTTTCAGAGACTAGAGAATCTATTAAACACACACTGATATCAATATTATTGAGATGTATTGTTGGCTAGAGGACAAATGGATTGAGAAATATGATGAAATTCATCTCTAAGAGTCAAACTTACCCCGTTTTATCTTTCCTCCTACTCACAGTGCTCCCGATTTCATCAGGAAATGTCATGCCTCCTATTCACCAAGCCATAGAGCCATAGTAAATTATAATGGCCAATTTCTATTTACCATAACCCCTCAGGCCATTGAAAAAATTATTCTAGCTCCCACAATCGATAATAGTACCCCATTCTCTCATGAAGCTCTGGTTGAAATATATCAGAGATTAGACCTTGCTAAGAGAACCTAAACCTTAGAACTATTCCTAGCACACGATTCTGCATTTCCTAAAATAAATCCTCCTTATCCTTCATCCCAATTCCCTGAGAGAACCAAGCATATAACCACCATCTTATCTTAGCTGATTGGATACTACTCTGACCAATACATAGACGAGGCCATTATAGGATTTCTATCAATATTTTCCAATGATGCCAAGCCTTATATAGTGTTCAATTTCATTCAGTTCCTTGCAAAGTCCATTCATCAATAGTTTCTTGATTTCAAGGTAGAGGAGGTATTTAAATATATCTCTGTTCTAGTTTACATGTTCATATACTTCCAAGGAGACAACATGAAATTGTCATTGCTGAAATTAAATGATAAAGGAGACCAGCTGTCAGTTATTTTCTGGACCACCTTGGTCATGAAAGATCAAAATGAATTTACATATAAGAAATTCATTGAAATTTTTGTACACCCAACTATCAGTCTTATAAACAGCAGAGAAGAACCGAGAATCAATGAATAAATTCAGAAGATTTTGTAGCTGATAGAACATGAACAAACAAGAGATTGGAACCTATATGAAAACTACACAGAAATAAGAGTTTTTTTTTGTGAGCGGAAACCTTATAAATTGTCTAAATTCCTCCCAATGAGGATTTTTGATTTGGAATTCATCAGGCAGATGATCAACATGGATCAGGTACATTTTGTGGCTACTAAGAAGAAGTCTTATGTAACATTACAAAAATTTAGCCTTCATCTAAATGGAATATTATAGTTGGTTTCATCACTAGGTAGGTGAATAAATGGGTAGGGAGGCCCATAAAATTATTTAGGATAAATAATAACACTCCTAATGTGAAATGAGGAAGAATAAGAAACTAGATTAAGCACCTTTGGGTGTGAAAAGGGATTAGATCATGTTGATTCAGTCAAATTTGACCAAGTCAACAACACTATCATGGAGGAGTGGCCTTTATGATGAGATAGCGCAGTTTTAGTGGAGGACAACTTGCATGAGCTTGGTGGCAAGTATGGATGGGACCCAATGTGAGGAGGTTCACTTGCTATATATGGAGGGGATGGAAGCCATTGTTATTCATGTTTTGGATTATTATTTCAATATTGGTCTGCTTAGATTTTGCATTCCTTTTCTTTTTAGCAGGGTTGCTGTGATGTTTAGCATCGGGTGTTCCCGAGCAGGAATCCCACCTCTTTCCTCAGGAGGCCTCTTGGAAGAGTATTGTATTTATATCCACATTTAGGTTTTCAGGCCAAGCTACAACTTTCTTCATCTACGCAATTTCTACAGGTTATTGTGCTGTGTTGCAGGGTGTTGCAATGGAAGGGTTAGAAACCCACTTTCTGAGCTATTTTCTCACAGGAGGAAGATTTCCTTCTCTTGGGAGATCAGTTTGGAGAGATATTGGGCATATTTCAGATATTTGTCATTAGGCCAACTATTTCCCATCATTTCCAGCACTATTCCAGCTAGGGATTTCATTATTTTTGAGGGCAGCTTCAGTGAGGGATCTTGTGGCTCCTTTGGACTGTTTTCTTGTGATTGAAGGGTTCAGCCTTTCATGGGAGGATACATTTGAGGGGATATACATCATATCTATTATATTCAAGCCTTCTACACTCATTTTCTTCAGTTTGAAGTGTGTCTTCAGCAATTGGGCTTTAGATCCTATCTTGTATAGAGTGTATTTCTGAAAACCCTTTCCGGGTTCTTTGTAGGAGTTTGTATTAAGCCTAGGTCTGTATTGGGAATATATTTTGAGGAATATAAAAACCCTACATATTTTTTATATTCTTTTTATGTAGCAGTGTGTTTTAACAGTGCTATAGTAGTCTTTTGGCATTTTTGCATTGTGACAACAACTCAATTGTGGAGTGATTGTTTAGGGGAGGCTTGTTCCTTCATTGTACATGATTTATGCCTCACTATTTATGATGATTTTCTGATATAATACATGACGTTTTGTCTCAATATTGGTCTCCAATGTCCATAAGTTGATTTACACTGCTATTTCCAACTTTGTGTTCAAATATTGTTTCTTCCCCATTTGGGAATATAACAGTGGTATCAGAGCATAATCTTGGCTCATCTTGTGCATTCAAGACATTATGTCATTAGAAGGAGAAGCTTATTCTCATAGAAAAGAGAAGATGTACAGAAAAAACAAAGGCAAGACTCCATTATTTGGAGAAATGAAGAGAGGATCTCCCAGCTTCTTTTCCAAATTGTGAAAAATATCAATGAAGATCTCAAGGAGATGAAAGGGGAGAGGTGTAGAAAAATTCCAAGTGTGTTTGAAAGTGAAGCAAGCCCTAGATATTCACCTGATGGGTGTGGACATTCAGCCACACATGCAGATCCACATCGTATTTTATTTCCCACATTCACTGCAAGAAGGATGGAGGAAGAGGATGCACCAAGGGAGGAGACCTTGAGTGACTATCTTCAGAAGTACGAGTCTCAATCATGGAGATTCAAAAAGCACTTGGACTTCCAAGGGTTTTTCCAAATCAAGGAAGAGAGAAGATCCAACAACCATAATAGAGGCAAGAGAGGTAGAATCTTTCTATCTAACTTTGATGGATCAACAAAGTGCACAACCAAAGCTTGGGTGAAGGAGCTAGATTCTTATTTCCAACTACACCAAGTTTCAGAAAAGGAGGCCATTAGAGTATCAGCGCTGCACCTAAAAGGTATGGCCCATGATTGGTGGTTTTGCAGTTCTAATTAATTTCATCATGTAAATGTAAGCACTTACACAGGGTTCACTAAGAAATTACTAAAAAGATTTGATATTAAACATTTTGAAACATCTTTTGTTGAACCCAAAAATTGAAAACCTTTGCATGAGCTGGAGAGATATATCTTGCCAACTCCACTCCATATTTCTGTTAGAGTGGATAAAAACATGTAGGGAAATATCCCCACTTCTTGAAGAGCCCTCTTCTATAGATGAAGACATGGAGGTTCCTCCTTCAAGAGAAGACCAAGATCAAGGGTCTCTCATTGATGATGAGGAATTTTCAAATATTGATGGAGGGGAAGAGAAAAGAAGAGCTAACAGCGCTATACCATCAGGAGGAGATCCATCACCATATGGAGATGGGGAGGGAGCCATTGATTCCATTAGAGGAGCCCTTGTATCTTTGCAGGGAGTTCCAAATGATCTAACATGTGGGAACCAAAGCACAATTCCGTAGCAGCATGTATCAGTTTTTGTGGATTGTGAGACGGGAGGAGAAGAAGAGAAGAAGGATCAACACCAGGGGATGATGACCATTCACCCTTAACTATTTCAGGAGGTTTCTGCATAAAATAAGGAGACTGTATTTCATAGTGAAGAGAGGGACAAATCAGTCCACTCATATATACCGTCCATTTCAGATTTTGATGTCTCACTACATGGGGGAATTCCACTTGGGAGGCCACCAGATCTAGAGTTGGTGAGAAAAATCTTGCCATTTGGTTCACCACTCTTAGATTCCAGAGGGGTGAAGACCTTGGAGGAGTCTAGTACAACGCAGAGAGTTCGGATAGACTCAAAGAGGAGGGAGGCATTCTCCCATTTTCAGTATCACCCACTCTCACTACATATTCTGCGTCGACAGAAGTTGCTGCAATGATGGGGGATGGTGCCTTCATGGTGCAAGGGAGCTACTCCATGGATTTGGAGAAACATAGGGTACTTCCTTTGAGGAAGGAATCCTCCATACATTGGAGTATATGGAGGCCACTCATGCATACATTAGCCAAGATCAGGAGATTCTTTTTGGATGGGAGATTCTCATGGGAGGCCAACTTCCAAAGGTCACCACTTCTATTTGAGCATGAGCAGCTGCATGTTGGGCATGGTAGCACTTTGGAGGATGACTTTGGCATGGGGAATGTCAAAGGAGTAGACAAAATCATGTGGGGGGCTTCACATTTCAGATCATCAACACTGACTCTTGGGAGGGTTGATCCATATTGGAGGTCTCAACTTTTGGTAGAGTACTCCAAGGATCTTGGTGCTTGCATGATTCTTGATGACTCAGAGGGAGATGATAGATATATGGTGGATGATGTGGTCATCTATTATTATGGAAAAGTATTCTTAACTAGAGCTTCTGAGCTCAAGGAGAAGCTGCTACATGCAGCACATGAGGACTTCCTTTCTATGCACTTTGATGCATATCATTCTTTGATGGAGAAGTTCACTTGGGAGGGCATTCAACATGATATATTTCAGCATATGGAGAGATTCACAGCCTGGATGCTGATGGAAAGGTTGGCATAACCACTTCCATACTCATTGAGAGTGAGGGAGAACTTTCAGATGAGCCATTTCAGCTCAATGACCAAAGTACATAGTAGAGAAGGTACATTTTTGCATTATGATTTTCACTTCTTTACTTTATATGAGCAGCATGTTATATTAAAGAGGGTAATTCCTTCTTATATATTATATTATGATGTACTTGAGGCCAAATGTAGCATTGAGATTGGCTATCCTATTGGTGGTTTGTGGGGGAAGCCACATGATTCTTGGTGTGCGCCATCGACACCACATTTTACCTTCATGATCCTATATTATAGGATGATTGTGGTAGAAAAAAAGTGGCTAGAAAAGAACTTGTTGTTATTTTATTTGAGGCAGGCAGGGGATGCACTGCGCTGGTTCCATGTGTGGAACTATGATCCACTTTCCGGTTGTCATATGGCAACTTGTTTTCATTGGTTTTTGCTTCCATATGTTAGAGATGTTCTCATATTTATGGGAAGCTTTGTTTGGAGAGTGGCACAAGAGTTGGAGGTGCCCATTGGGGGTATGATTATTCCTACTTTACATGTTGCATGTTTTAGGTGAAACAATGGGCAAACCATGATTGCCATACTACATCTCTTTTCTTCATGTGGGAGGAGCCATTTGGAGAACTTGAGTTTCTGGAGGAGGCACTACATGGCTGATTTATTTGGTGGGGTAGCTTGGGCCATTCTTGGAGGCCATGAAATTTCAGCCCAAGATCAACAGCAGCCCCATACATACCATAAATGGAGAGAGAAACAACTTGGGTGGAAGAATTTAATCTCTCCATGCAGCCCCAATACATTGCATAAACCGGGGGTTGATGATTTCTTTGATTAGCTACCTAGAATGGCTCATTTCATTTAGATGATATCATGGGTAGAGGATACTCCCATTGGGGAGAGATTCCCTATGTTTATCATCACTCCTACCTTAAGAAGGCCATGGGACATCAAGAATGTTTCCACTTACACCTACCACTTTTTCATGACGTGAACCATTTGGGTTTGCATACTTGGGAGGAACCATTGGAGGGAAGATTTATTGCAGATTATGTTGAGTTGGGGTGGAAGCTATTAATGAGGAGGCCCCAAGAAGAGGAAGGGAGGAATTTTCTCCACCTTTACAGTTTCTTGAGGACAAGCAAAATTTTGGAGGGGAGGATTGTAATATTCCAAAAATTTAGCATTCATCTAAATGGAACATTATAGTTGGTTTCATCACTAGGTCGGTGAATAAATGGGTAGGGAGGCCCATAAAATTCTTTAGGAGAAATAATAACACTCCTAATATGAAAGGAGGAAGAATAAGCAGCTGTATTAAGCACCTTTGGGTGTGAACAGGGATTGGATCATGTTGATTCAGTCAACTTTGACTAAGTCAACAACGCTGTCATGGAGGAGTGGCCTTTATGATGAGACATCACAGTTTTAGTGGAGGAAAAATTGCATGAGCTTGGTGGCAAGTATGGATGGGACCCAATGTGAGGAGGTTCACTTGCTATATATGGAGGGGATGGAAGCCGTTGTTATTCATGTTTTGGATTATTATTTCGATATTGGTCTACTTAGACTTTGCATTCCTTTGCTGTTTATCAGGGTTGCTGTGTTGTTTACCACCGGGTGTTCCCGAGTGGGAATCCCACCTCTTTCCTTGAGAGGCCTCTTGGAAGAGTATTGTATTCATTTCCACATTCAGGTTTTCAGGCCAAGCTAAAAATTTATTCATCAGCGTAGTTTCTGTAGGTTATTGTGATGTGTTGCAGGGTGTTGCAGTGGAGGGGTTAGAAACCCACTTTCTGAGCTATTTTCTCATAAGAGGAAGATTTTATTCTCTTGGGAGATCTGTTTGGAGAGATCTTGGGAATATTTCAGATCTTTGGCATTAGGCCAACTATTTCCCATCATTTCCAGCGCTGTTCAAGCTGGGGATTGCGTTATTTTGGTGGGCAACTTCAGTGAGGGATCTTGTGGCTCCTTTAGAGTGTTTTCTTGTGATTGAAGGGTTCAGCCTTTCATGGGAGGAGACCTTTGAGGAGATATACATTAGATATGTTATATTTCAGCCTTCTACACTCATGTTCTTCAGTTTTCAGTGAGTATTCAGCCATTGGGCTTTAGATCCCATCTTGTATAGAGTGTATTTCTGAAAACCCTTTCCGGGTTCTTTGTAGGAGTTTGTATTAAGCCTAGATCTATATTGGGCATATCTTTTGAGGCATATAACAGCCCTACATCTTTTGTTAATTATTTTGTTGTAGCAGTGTGTTTTAACTGCACTGTAGTAGTCTTCCGACATTTTTGTATTATGACAACATCTCAATTGTGGAGTGATTGTTTAGGGGAGGCTTGTTCCTTCATTGTACATGATTTATGCCTCACTATTTATGATGATTTGTTGATATAATACCTGATTTTTTGTCTCCATATTGGTCTCCAATGTCCATAAGTTGATTTACACTGCTATTTCCAGTTTTGTGTTCAAATATTGCTGCTTCCCCATTTGGGAATATTACATCTTAGTTCAAGCTAAAAACTCAGATTGGCCCATTCATATGTAATAGCAGGAAAGTAGCAGTAGAGGTAGATCAAATATTAAAGAAAATGTAATTTTATTTAATCTTTACCTGGTAATACGATCCATTAGACACAATTTCTAAATTAAGATTAGAAACCAAACCTACTCCTTAATTTCACACACCAAGGTCAGAGATAGAGCAGTATAAAAACAAGCTATAATGGACAGAGAACACTTTATATGAAGCAGAACAACAACCAGTTTCATCATCAACAATGCAGAATCCAACAAATCAAGAAAAGACAACTAAAAGGAATAGAGAAGAAGGGTCTCCTTCAGAGACATACATCTTCAGCAAGGATTCAAAATTATGTATAGAAAGAAGGCCAAACTTAGTTCCAGACTAAGCATTGGCAAGGATTCAGAGAAATAGACTCTAGTCAACACTAATGAGCCTCTTATATCCTCATTAATAGGTGAGCAAGCCACACAGTCTCCTACTACTTCCATGACTACTTCAGATCAGCAGCAGATCATGCATACAGGTACATCAACTTCAAGTGAGCCAGATAAGAGCACCATAGACATTTTCAAGGAAATAAAACTAAAAAATGAAGCCTTGAAGATAAACACATATAACCAATTCTGGAAACAAACTTCAGGTGCACAATGCAGGATATTGTTAGCCTTTAATGTAGAGAAAGGAAGAATGCTAATGGAATTTATTCAAGCACAAGTTCCTCAGCCTAAAGGAGAAGCAAAATATAAAAAGACATCTCTTGAGTTTAATTCCAGCGACATACATCTCATTGATCAAATGGAGATACATAAACAAACTAGAGAGATGATATTCTCAACTGTAACTAACACTGCTATGTCTTTATCTAAATTGCAAGTCACACTAGAAAATGTTAGATCAAAAATCAACATGGATAAAGTCTCAACTTTTGCCAAAGACACTAGGTTTAAAACCTTGGAAGATTTGGTAATCAAGTTGGGTTGTGACCTTACAAATTTTAATGTTGTAGAGGAGCTAATTAAGAAAAATAATGCTGACATTGCAACATTGAGGAAGCAGTTGAAATTACCAGCAACAGAAGATCCTTTAGCCAAGGAAATTGAAGAGACAAAAATAGGAAAGGTAGACATGATGAAGCTCATTCTAGAGCAGAGTACACAGCTGAAAAAGATGGAGACAAATATGGAAAAATGGATTAAGGAAAGCAAGAAACCAACCAAGAAAACTGCTCCTTTAAAAGCACTTCCTATGACAACTATTCCCATTGCTATAACTACTACCATTGGTAAAGGAGATTATGTAGATCAGTTAGCTTCTACACTCCAAAACATGTCTTTGTAGACTGAAGAAATAAAGAAGCTATAGGACAGAGTGAAACTTCTTGAGGACCAACAGAAGAAGTCTGACACTTTCCATGCATCAAAGCTTCAGAGAGCTCAGAACGAAGTGGAAATATGGAAGAAGTCAGCCATAGAAGCCTCTATTGGCTACACTCTTGGGAATGTCGAAGAAATCATTTGGAATAACATCATTGAGGAGATTAATGAAATCTGGCCATCTATCAAGATCATCTTTGAGCAAAAGGAGTTAGTGTAAAAGGAAAACCAGGCAATTTTTGATATAAACCATCAACTGGGAGAAATTCCTAACACAACCAACAACATTATAAAGTTTATGAAATCTAAGGACAACTTAGAATTTGATAAGCTAGGGGTAGATGACAGGACTGAGACTATCCTTGAAGTAAAGAAAGTTATGATTAAAAAGAACTTATTAGTACAGTTAACAGAAAAATGTCATACTCTAGATGTGGCAATGTACAGTTACAAGGAATGGTGCATTGATTAAGAGAGGTATCCTATCACTGTTTGTTATACATGAAAAATTAATGCCTAGGGAAGATTATATGAAGAAGCTCAAAGAAACAATAAGATCTACATCTATGTCTTCAATTCAAGCTTCTATGACAGGTAAAGAATTTTATAATGCTGTTGAAGCAATCAGTTTTATTCACCATGAGATAAAACACATTTTCACCGTAAAAACAACTTTTACAAAGTACACTGCCCACGTGGTGTAGAGCAGTCATTGATGGGGTGCACTGTTAAGGCACTCCGTCTACAAGATCACAGGTTCTAAACCTATGGGTTATTAGGATCAGTCTAAACTACCAAAAAAAAGAACTTTTACGAAGTACACTGAGGTAGATGAAATCTACCGCAAGGTTATTAATGCTTCAATTGTGGATGAAGAGTGATGGGACAAGCTTTGTGAATACCAAGATTAAAGGACAAGTCATTATGCCAGCACAACACTCTGTTTTTCTAGTGAAGTACTAAAAAAGTGGTGACTCAGCAAAAAATTTCCAGCAGAATAGGGCGATAAACACATATCCACTCCTTTTAGATCGATTTATTTCCTTTCCATTCGTTTTCAGAAAATGTATTTTGCCTTGTCACTTAGGCATTGATTGTAATATATTACATTTTGTATAAATAATTCATTAATTGAATTACTCGAGGTTTCACCCTTGGATGAGAACATTTTTGTAAACATAAATTGTACAAGTCTTTTTGATCATCAATAAATACAAGCAGGATTCTGAACTTATCTCATACAACTCTGTTTTATCTGTAAGTTTTTCCAATTTTCAACCATTTTATTTCTTCATATATTTAATCGTTATCAAGATAACTAGGTAAGGTTGAGTGTGTTTCAACAATCTTATAATTCCTCCTGAAGTTATTATTATTATAAAGAATGATTTACTTGAAAATATGTTGAGGTAAGTCCATTTTATTTATAAATTGTCAGCATCTTGATAATGTTAGATATATTTTTTTGAACTTTTAGACATTGTTTAAAGGTTTTCCAGCTTATGGTTTACTGAATAATTCAATATGAGTATTTAATAATCATATTCTCTTACATAAGTCCACTTAATCAAATTATAAAATCTTAATCACTATGTGATATGAACAAGCAACCCTTACTTATAATTACTGATATTATCCATAATATTTAAATACATAACTGTTTTCTAAAAAAGTATCTTATGCATTGGTCCTTGTAAAGTTTTTATATGTTCTATGCTTGATGCAACTTTAATTTTTATCCCAATATAAGTTAGCAATCACATAAACAAGAAAGTAAATGCTGATAGAACATACCGATAAATCGACATAAGACAAGCTAAAATATATAACTGTGTTGGTGCATTACGGCAGTCAGTAGGATGCTTCAACCAGCAAAGTCTCAATACGGTCAGCCAACTAGAAGTGTCACAGAACCCTCAAGGACAGCCAGAAAAGTCAACCCCAAAAGTCAACGAAAGTTAATGCTTTGAGTCACTGGTCAATGCAAACATCAGCAACAAGGTCAATGCAACCAAGTCAAAGTCAACGTCCAACCTCGAGAATTGTGCCAAAAAATGTGGATTGAGGAAATCGAAATAATGGGAGAGTTTCAAGTCAATTTGACCATGCGTTGACCAAAGTCAACGCTATTCAATGTTGCATTAAACCCTAGGCCAAAAACAGATTTTCCTCGTTGCAATTTCCCATGTGTAAAGAGAAGAGCCTCTAAGTGATTGAACCAATCAGATGAGGAGAGAGAAATGTGTGAGGATGTGATGAGTGAAAATTTCCTCCAACGTTGACCAATATATATCCATCAATGAGGGTGTGTGACATTTTATCCTCCTGTATTATACAGTTTCACTAGGTGACTATGGATTTTCTACAATCTGCTAAAGATAACATTCCTTGACTATCAGCTATCTTCAGAAATCTCACTGCCTTCATTATCTTCATGAAACCTTTTTCACTATCTCTCAGTTTGCCTTCTCAAAATCACCCTCCTACTCTAAAAACTCATGTTGGGCTTAAACCCTCTCATTCTCACATTTTTCCCCTACACAAAGATCCTATTTCATTCCTAAAAACCCCATCAACCCCCTCACCTTCATCATTTTCCCTTATTTACACTAAAACAATGTAAAAAGTCCCTTTTTACATTGTTTTAATATTAAAATTAAACCTTTTGGGACCCATATTTTATATTAAAAAACCCTGTTTTAATATAAATGCGCCCGAGACCCTTTATAAGTTTTAAAGCCCCTGCTTTGAATTTTTTAGCCCCCACTCTTTGTTAAAAACCTCATATAACCCTCCTCCCTCTCCTTATAAATAAATGCCTTCGCTTGTTTTATTAACCCCTGAGCCCTGTGCTTTACCAAATCCCGTGCCGCAAATAATTTTTCGCCATGTAGCCTCCCGGGCACCACCTTTTCTAACCTTCTCGTCACTCCAAATCTCCCGACCACCATTGATCTTCTCCCTTCGATCTAACGGTCCCAAGCCCTTATCGGACATCCTACTGCGTGGGAGTTAAAAAACCCCAAAACTTGTGAAATGGGTGGTATCTCCACCCGTACCTCCTGCCACGCGGTGTCTCCCCTATGGAATTGAATGCCCTCCGCCGAAACCATTAACCGCCCTCATTCTGCGCGATAAACCACCTTACCGCCTCCCACCAAAACCCAATACCGCCGCCTCCATTCAAACATTACAAAGGCCTCTGCCTTTGCGACGAAGTCCTCATCCACCATTAACACCTCTGCAGCGCTCCAAAAGCCCGAAATGCCCAAACAAATGCAGAAAAGCCACGAATGCAGGTTTTAAAATAATTAATTAATTTTAGTGTGCAGGTTGTCGAAGGATCAATGCATAAATGGCATACTAAATGTCCCAATATTATTGTACAAAATCCCTGGGTGATGATCCATCAAGTATGTTCATCAAGAAGGCCTCGAACGATGAATTAACAAATGAAAATCAATGGAACATGACCACTGATGGTTAATCAATGTTAAAGGCACAAGCACAGGAAGATCAAGGTCAAAATCATAAGACAGAGATGAGTACAAAGGATTAAAACAAATTAATTAAAAAATGAAAGACAGAGAGGCAGAGATAAAGCAGATTATAAGAGTTTAAAGGAAAATCCAAGTTTAAATGGCCTAAACAGAGTTTAAAGAATAAATTCAAAGGGAGATTAGCACAGAGGAAGATTCGAATGACTCAAAAAACATCATTTACTTCTTCAGAGACACATTTCGCCACCTACAATTTGTTTTATTTCAATAAAGACATCGACAGTTATTGAAACAGTCAGAGGTATTTCTCAGCTACTCAGCAGTTATTGTAAAAATTATTGAGAAGCCTTAAAAGTCAAATATTTCCAAAATTTAGCTCAACTGTTAAGTTAGGAGTTATTATTACAGTGAGTTAGTATTAGATACTTTTCCTTGGGCCTTGGATGGTCTCAAAGGTCAAAAAAACATTAACTCTGTAATAAATACAAATATGAAACCCTAGCTTAGGATGACCTCCTCATTTTGCAAATAAAAAATGCATGTATGATTCGTTTTTAGTGTTGGTTGGTTGGTTAGCTGATTAATGGTTGCTGAGCTAGTTGATGAGCTACTAGGTTGTATTTGAGAAAACTCTGAGTTGCAGAGATCTATTGCACTGGAGTAATGTAATTGTTTTGAACATCAGTAATACAAGCACGTTCACATGATTCTTGAGCTATGTTAATGGTGAAGTTATCCTTCTTTGTCAATGTTTTTATTCTATTTTCCATTTTGTACATTATTTCTCTGATAAAAGAACACAAATTTTAGATTAGGATATGTTGTCTTGGCACCCTAATTCTGTCTACATTCTTTATCTTAATGTTTTCTTCTGCAAGGTCTGATTAGAGAATTCTTAATTGCTCTATGGTTCCACCTAGCTTGTTGTCTTGAAAATGATTCAGTAGAGTCCAGCCAAAGAAGTCTATGGTATGCCCTGTCCTTTGGTGTAGCTTGAAATATTGTTTTAAAGGCCTTTCTTTGAAGTGTGCTTAGTAGATTCCTGCCAAAGAAGTCTATGGTATGACATGTCATTTGGTTTGTCTCAAACTGTTACTTTGGAGGTCATTTTAGAGTGTCTGATTAAAGAAGATAGGTGTATCTTACTATTTAGTTGCACTCATTGTTATCTTGAATGTTTTCTTTGTCTAAAAGTAATTCTAGGATTGTTGGATTTTTTTCTTAAAGGTTTGCTTATTAGAGTATGGCCAAAGAAGTTTATGGTATGCCCTGTCCTTTGGTTTGTCTCAAATAGTTACCTAAAAGGATTTTCTTGTTGAAGTAGAGTTAAAGGATTCTTAATTGCCCTTTAGTTTTACTGATTTCACAACTTACTGTCATTTCATATTTCATCTAATCTAAGAGATCCACTTGATATAGTTAGCTTTCCCTATGAAAAATCTTGCGGAGTTGGTGAGCAATTAAATCCTTTTATGACTCCATAGCCCAATGGATTAATGTTTCTCATGGTCTATCTATTCAGCTCAAACACTCCATCCCTAAATCACATCATCAATTAATCTATGAACCAATCAAATAAAACCAATATTCCTAAGAACTTCATAACTAGCCTAAAATTAGAAAACAAAAGCATAAAGACATATCATTTACAAACACTTACATAGAGAGAGCCCTCTCTGAGTCTAGGAAGGCTAGGTCCTTGGACTTCAAAGTGGTTTGATGTGGTTCCGTGCAGAGTTTTTCTTGCCAATATTGCAAATCATGGGGAGCCAACATGACACAACTGCTGGAGCTCCAAACCTTCAGGCCAACCTGCACATATTTTGAATAAATTCAAAATAAATGTTGTGCTCATTGAATCAAGATGATATTTTGATCGATCTTGCACCTCTCCGAAAGAGGAGTCCAATAAAAATATTGGCATCTTCATTTGAGCATCACAACATGAAGTTTGGACCTAGTTGTCCAAAATTAACACTCCCTCTCAACTAGGGAGAACTCCATCCACCTGTGCAATCCAAACATTGTGCATCATCCTACCGTAACTTGCTTTTCTAGCTTCTTTATTTCAGAACATAAGTGGGTCAAACACAAAGACATCATTCTCGGCTGACAGATTCAGCCCAGAGGTCCAAAACCTCTATAGGAATAAAAAAGAGTCTCATACCAACCTGAATTTGGTTTATATGACCCAAAGTGAGTTGGAGGTCCGAAACCTCACTTGGACTCAAGAGAGTCATATACTAACTTGAAGTTAGTTTCACTGACTCGAAGTTAGTTGGAGGTCTGAAACCTCACTAGAATTGATCCCAGATCAAGTGGTTGGATACATGCCATCCTAGATAGAGAGTACGACAATCTCTGATGGATCCATCAGTCTTTGCTACTAGTCTCTAGCTTTTCCCACCTCACTGGTCAAATGAGAGGTACTTCCCATGAGACCAAGACTCAATGGGTAGGATACATATGGGGCACATATCATGAGAGGTTAACCAACTCAATCATCATAACGGTGGGGTAGAAGCACACCAAGAAGGTTTGACAAGCCTAGCCCTGTGGTTGCTTATAGCTCCGAGAAGCTATCCCCAAAGCCCCCCAGAGCTCCAAGAGCTCATCGTCCAATATGACCCTCAGAATAGGGTCATTCCATGATTCCAAGGTTCTCATGGATGGTTAGGAACATGACCTTCCCCAAGGGAATTGTGAGAATGTTCGCAACCTGCACATTAGTTACTATATGATTGAGCCTTACGGTGCCTCGTTGTACCATATCCCGGATAAAGTGGTACCAGCCATCAAAATGCTTGGATCGATCGTGGAACACAGGATTCTCTGAAAAACGAATCCCCCTCTGGTTATCACAAAGGATAATGGTGGCATATAGAACATGTTCGAACAACTCACTGAAGAGCTTTCACAACCAAGTGACTTCACAATAGGCTATACATGCTGCAATGTGTTCGGCCTTAGCGGTGCTCAAGGCTATCGACTTCTACATCCTACTAGAAGCAAACTACATGTGAAGCAACATCGAGATGTGCTCTTGTGATCCACCACATTGCCAACCCAATCGACATCAGTATATCCATGGAGTGTCATGCTCCTGATAGTGTATCTCAACCCATGGTCTATCATGCCCTAGAGATATCTCAAGAGTTTCTTGACACCAACCCAGTGAATGTGATGAGGCTCAACCATATGTTGACTCAAAGTGTTCACTGGAAAACATACATCTGGACAGGTGTTCAATAAGAGCATCAGGGTCCCTACGAGTTGACGATACTTAGTAGGATTTGCTAGCACAGGCCCAACAATGCTGCCACTCAACTTATTAAAGTTGAGCTCCATCGATGTCGACATAGACTTACAGTCCACCATACCAAATCTTTCTAGAAGCTTCACAATATATTTTCCTTGAGAAAGGAAAATCTCGCCAAGTCTCTGCCAGACCTCCAGGCCTAGGAAGTAGTGCATCAGTCCTAGGTCCTTCATCTCAAAATCAGCAGCGAGCTCCCTCTTGCACTGATGAATGAGAGGGTCAGCACCTGTTAGGAAGAGGTCGTCCACATACAAAACCAGAATGAGAGGCTTTTCTCTATCAACCTTGAAGTAAAGGTTCAGATCAACATTACTACGAGTGAAGCCCAGCTTCATCAGGTAGTTATATATCCTCTCGTACCAAGCTCTAGGTGCTTTCTTCAACCCATATAAGGCTTTCTTCAACCTGCAGACATGGGTGTCTCAATCCTAGACCTTGAACCCTGGAGGTTGCTCCACATACACCTCTTCCTTTATCGCACCATGTAGAAATGTGGTCTTCACATCCATATGATGAAGACTCCATCCTTGCGTAGCTGAAAGGGCTATGATAGATTGGATGGTGGTATATCGGGCCACAGGTGCAAATATATCATCATAGTCTATGCCTTCTTTTTTAGAGTAACCACGAGCAACGAATCTTGCCTTGAACTTTTCAGCACTTCCATCAGATCCATGCTTGATCTTGTAGAGCCATTTCGAGGTGACAACTGCTTTGTCCTATGGTCTTGTAACCACATCCCAAACATCATTCTTCATTATGGACTCATAATCTTCGTGCATAGAATCCTTCCAGACTTGATGCTTTACGACTTCCTCAAAAGATCTAGGCTCAGATTGTATGATAGTACTCATGGCTGCTAGATACCCTTGGTATCTATTTGGCTTTTTGCTTTCATGAAATGTCCCCCTTGGAGACATATGTCCCTCGACATCCTCAAGAGTGTCCCTGAGCCATGATGGTCTCTTTCTCATTGAAGGAGGTGGATCGATTGGGTCCATCGGTCCTTCAACATCGGGCATCATCTCATCTTTCGGTTCTTCTTAATTTCCATGCCTTGCTTCATGGTCTTCCTCAGATCTCGGAAGATTGACTACTTTCCTTAGGGAAGCATCTTCGTCGAAGGTAAAATTTTGGCATATCTCCACTTCCCTTTGACTAGGCACATAGACTCTATAGGCCTTTGAAATTTCACTATAGCCCACAAACATTCCCTTCTTTCTAAAAGCATCCAGCTTGCTCCTCTTCTCCTTTGGTACATGAAAATAAATAGGACATCCAAAAAATCTAAAAGGTGAGACATCAGGTTTATTACTAGAGAAAGCCTCTTCGAAAGTTTTGGAGTCCAGAGTGGAATGCGGGCATTGGTTTTGTATGTACATGGTAGTGTTTGCAGCGTCTTCCCACAGAAACTTCGGTAGACCTTGGTCACATAGCATGGCACGGGTAGCTTCCACAATGGTTCTATTCTTTCATTTAGCAACGCCATTCTTCTCAAGAGTATAGACAGTTGTGGTCTCCCTCTTGATGCCAACTTCTCTGAAAAAGTTCTTGAACTTGTTTGACTCATATTTAGTGCCATTATCGGCCTGTTGGATAGTATCACATGTCATCACTCCCAGTGGACTTCCTCCAACCTGGTAGAGTGTATCATCTCTAAACCCAATCGTGATAGATTCCTTGAAACTCTTCTTCTAGATGCACACATTCCCATCAATGAATACCACATTGAAACCTTTGTCTTCCATGGCCGATATAGACACAAGGTTCTTCTTTAAATCAGGTATGTTGTAATATCCCCAAATTGGGATTGCTAACAAGGCATGCCTAAAAAACACATTTTTCAGGAATGTATGCTACAAAAAACAAGATTAGCCCTTGGATCTCTTATATCTAAAATATAAGATCCAAATCAAAGAGGAAATCAGAAACCAAGCAAAATAGGTGAGATAAACAAGCCTCTCACACTTAGAATGGCTAGAAAATTCCGAATAATGGGACTGCAACAATATATAAACACAATGCTGGAGCTAAAGCAAGCTATTCATCCATGGAACATGTCAAGAAATAATTCAGCATCAATTTTATGTACAACAACAAGAAAGATGATCCATTCCCTCAATCAAAAGCGGGGAAAATCAGCATTTACAGCACCAAAAACGTTAATTTCTGAGATTTGAGTAAAAATAAGAGAAATTGACGATGGGATCCTTTATCTTAGGTCATGTGGACTTACATACCAAATTTCATCAGAAAAAAATGACTCTAGCTATGTTAAACAGATCTCCCGATCCAGTTACAACTCAAAAAGGCTCAAATCCCATGACTTATTGTATGCAGAAATTACTGAAGCTGTCTCAAAATGATTTTAGGAGGGTTTTAGATTTAATATGATAGAAATATCATATATAGAGTTTATTACATCAATACATGGAGAAAAACAAAGATCTAGCCTCTTTTATACAAAATGAGATAACCCGACAAGGGTTTCTTGACAGCTTGAGTACAAGAGAAGTAGATATGAATATTCAGTATGAAAAATAAAAAAATTTATTGCAACATTACATGAATATTACTGAAATAAATACAACAGGGATTAGAATCCCTTTTCCTATCTTTCCAG
This sequence comes from Pinus albicaulis, assembly GCA_034641835.2. Lineage (NCBI taxonomy): Eukaryota > Viridiplantae > Streptophyta > Pinopsida > Pinales > Pinaceae > Pinus > Pinus albicaulis. The sequence goes on from CM076581.1 coordinate 893,571,434, forward strand.
GGGAAGGGTTGGCCCTTGCCCAAGGAAACTAGCCAAAAATCAAGGTATGAAAGTTTGTTGCAGCTTCTCTCCAGAAAATGACACAGTTCCTGCAAGGGAATACACTGTAAAAGTGCAGAATTTGGCCCAATGCCAAGATGTTAAAATATTCCTGGGAGCCTCCCTTGCTAACCCTCTAATGGATAGACAAACTCTCCACTGAAAGACAAGCCCAGAAATGGCTCAAAGAGATCCTCCTTTGCTGCACCCTGCAATACAAGCCAGCTCGAAACAAAAACTGAACTGTAGCTGAAGGAGGTAGCTTGGAAAAAATTTCGGAATGAGGAAATAAAGCTCAATAACCTCTCCTTCCCTGAGGATGAGGTAGGGATTCCCGACCGGGAACACCCTTGTGCTAAATAGCACTGCAACCCTGCTAAACAGCAAGAGGAAGCAAAGTCTCAACAGACCAAAGAAAATAATAATCCAAGCATGAATACAATGGCTGTCCTCCTCTCCATATATAGCAAGTGCTCCTCTCCATAATGGGTCCCATCCATATGTTCCACCTAGCCCATGCAAGTTGTCCTCCATTCAAACTGTGCAGTCCATCATGGAGATACAATGTATCTAGATAGTGCATGTGGACTTGGTCAAATATGACTGAATCAACATGATCCAATCTTGTTCACACATGTAGGTGCTCAATCCAGCTGCTTTATTCTTCCCCTTTTCACATTGGGAATGTTATTTTCCTTCTAAAGAGGCTAATAGGCCTCCCTACCCATTTTATTCATCTACTGCTAATGTTCCTTTTAGCTTGAGGCTAAAAATTGGGAACATTACAGTCCTCCCCTCCAAAATGTTGCTTGTCCTCAAGCAACTGTATAGAGAGAGAAAAATTTCTTCCCTTCTCCTCTTGTGGCCTCCTCATCAATAGTCCCCACCACCGCTCAAGATAATCTGCAACAAATCTGCCCTCGAATGTCTCCTCCCAAAGATGCATGACCAAAGGCTCACATCATGAAAAGGTGGAAGGTGTAAGTGGAAACCTTCTTGCTGTCTCACGGCCTCCTCAAGGTAGGAGTGATGATACACATGGGAAATCTCATTCCATGCTATCATCCAAATGAAATGAGCCATCCTAGGTAGCTCATCAAAAAAATCTACAACCCTGGTTTTATGCAATGTGTTGGGGCTGAATGGAGATTTTATGTTTTCCCATCCAAGTATTTTCTCTCTCCATTTATGGTAAGTATGAGGGGGCTGCTGATATTGGGCTGCAATGTCATGGCCTTCAAAAATGTCCCAAGCTACCCCACAAGATAATTCAACCATGAAGTGCCTCCTCCAAGAATGCAAGTTCACCCAAGGGCTCCTCCTACATGAAGGAAAGAGGTGTGTTGTGGCAATCATGGTGTGCCCATTGTTTCTCCTGAAACATACAACATGGAAAATAGGGAGAATCATACTCCCAATGGGCATCTCCATCTCCAATTCCACTCTCCAAACAAAGCTTCCCATGAGTACAAACATATCAGCAATATATGGAAGCAAAATACTATGAAAACAAGTTGTCAAATGACAACCAGAGAGTGAATCAAAGTTCCACACAAGGAACCAGCACAGTGCATTCCATGCCCGCCTAAAAAAAAAAATAACAAGTGCTTCACCAGCCACTTTTTTGCTACCACAGTCATCTCATAAGATGGAAACATGAAGATACAATGTGGTGTCAATGGTGCACACCAAGAATCATGTGGCTTCCCCCACAAACCACCAAAAAGATATCCAAAATCAATGCTACAAGTAGTTGCAAGTACATCATCATACAATATGAAATAAGAGATAATTATTCTTGATACATCATGCTGCTCAAACAAGGAAAAGAAGTAAAATACAAAATGTGAAATTATACCTCCTCCATCATGTACTTGAGATCTTGAGCTGAAATGGCTCAACTGGAATCTTTCCCTCACCTCCAATGAGTAGGGAAGTGGCTGTGACCTCCTATCTATCACCATCTGGGCTATGCATCTCTCCATATGATGAAATATGTCATGCTGGATGCCCTCCCAAGTGAACTCCTGTTCCAAATAAAGATATGCATCATAATGCATGGAAAGGAAGTCCTCATGTGCTGCAAGTAGCAACTTCTCCTTGAGACTAGAAGCTCTAGTCAGGAAGACTCTGCCATGTGAATAGATGACCATATCATCCACCATATACTCATCATCTCTATCCAGGTCATCGAGAATCATGCATGCACCAAGAGCCTTGGAGTACTCTACTAAGAGCTAAGATCTCCAATAAGGATCAATCCTCCTAAGAGACATCACTGGTGATCTGGCATGTGAAGCTCTCCTCATGCTGCTGCCTGCTACTTTGACATCCCCCATGCCAAATTCATCTTCCAAAATATTCACCCCTCCTGAATCTGAGAGTGGTGAACCAAATGACAAGGTGTCTCCCACCAAATCTAGATCTAGTGGCCTCCCTGGTGGAATGCATCTATGTAATGAGAAATCAATGTCAAGAGTGGACTGAATATATGGATGGATAGACTTGTCCCTGCTCTCACTGCGCAATCCAACCTCCCTCTTCTGTGCATCAACCTTCTGAAATGGATAGGTGTGTATGCTCCTCATCAAATGATGCTGGTCATCCTCCCTATCTCCTCCTTCCATCTGGATGGTTTTACAATCTCTCAACAAAGTCACATACTGATCATAGTTTGTGCCTTGATCTCCACACATGAGATCCTGGGGAATCTCTTGCAATGATACAAGAACCCCTCTTGTTGGAGCAAGTGCTCCTCCTTCCTCTGCATGAGGCACTATATAATCTCTAGATGTGACAGCGCTGTTGCCCTCAACCTCTGCAACATGAATGGGAAACCTCCCAATGGTTGGATCCTGTTTTAAAAAAACGATCTCCATACCTCCTTGGTCAAGAATATGAGATAAAGGTCTTGCCTCTAACAAGGTATGATGCAACATATCAGCCTCCTCCATGGGTTTCTGAAGTGGAATGGAGTTTATAGTTTCATCCATCACATACAAGGTTTGTGTTTGTTTTTATTCTCCACATGTGTTTCAGAAATATTCCCATCAAATCTTCCCACCAATGCTTTAATGAACCTTGCATAAAAATAAGTATTTGAATTCTTTAAAGAAAAATACTCAAATATCCACCATGCATAGGCCTTACCTCCAAAATGCGGCGCTGCAACTTTGATTGCATCATCTTCAGAAATTTGGTGCTGCTGCAAAAAGGTGTCTAGTTCCTCCACCCAAGCTTTGGCTGAACATGCAAGTGAACCATCAAAAGTAGATAGAAGAAATCTATCCTCCTTCTTGCTTCCCTTTACCTTGATCTTGCAAAACTCTGAAAAATTAAGATGATCTCTAAACCTTTCAGTTTGAGATTCATAACCTTGCAACAAACCACTAAGAGTTTCCCTCTTAGGCATTCCTCCGTCCTTCATCTTTCTCTTGATAAATCTGGCCTCTTGATTGCACTGTGCAATATAGTGTGTGGCTGCATGCTCACACTCCTCATATGAAAATCTAGAGTTTTATTCAGATTCAAACCCTATTGGAGATTCTTTGTGCATCTCCCTTCTTATTTTCTTGAGATCTTCATGAATGCTCTTTATAGATTTAGGAAGAAGCTTTGAAAGCCTATCCTCCTTTCTTCCTCCATATAATGGAGTCTTATTTCTGCTCATATTTTATTATTTGAATAGCATAATGGCTGTTTTCCATAGGCTGAGCCAAGATTATGCTCTAATACCACTGTAATATCCCCAAATTGGGATTACTAGCAAGGCATGACTGAAAAACGAATTTTCCAGGAATGTATGCTACAGAAAACAAGATTAGCCCTTGTATCTCTTATATCTGATAATCTAAGATCCAAATCCAAGAGGAAATCAGAAACCAAGGAAACTAGGTGAGAAAAACAAGCCTCTCGCACCTAGAATGGCTGGAAAATGCCCAATAATGGGACTACAGCAATATGTAAACAAAATGATGGAGCTAAAACAAGCTATTCATCCATGGAACGTGTCAATAAACACTTCATCATCAATTTTATGTACAACAGCAAGAAATATGATCCATTCCCTCAATCAAAAGTGGGGAAAATCAGCATTTCCAGCACCAAAAACGTTAATTTATGAGATTTGCATAAAAATAAGGGAAATTGACGGTGGGATCATTTATCTTAGGTCATGTGGGACTTACATACCAAATTTAATTAGAAAAAAATGACTCTAGCTATGTTAAACAGATCTCCCGATCCTGTTACAACTCAAAAAGGCCCAAATCCCATGACTTATTGTATGAAGAAATTACTGAAGCTTTCTCAGTGTGATTTTATGAGGGTGTCAGATGCAATATGATAGAAATATCAGATATAGAGTTTATTACATCAATACATGGATAAAAATAGAGATCTAGCCTCTTTTATACAAAATGAGATAACCCGACAAGGGTTTTTGGACAGCTTGAGTACAAGAGAAGTAGATATGAATATTTAGTCTGCAAAATAACACATTTTACTACAGAATTACATGAATATTACTAAAATAAGTACAATAGGGATTAGAATCCCTTTTCCTAGCTTTCCGGGGGAAGGGTTGGCCCTTGCCCAAGGAAACTAGCCAAAAATCAAGGTATTAAACCTTGCTGCAGCTTTTCTATGGAAAATGACGCAGTTCCTGCAAGGGAATGTGCTGTAAAAGTGTAGAGATGCTTTGGCCCAATGCCAAGATGTGAAAATATACCCGGGAGCCTCCCTTACTGACCCTCCAATGGATAGACAAACTCTCCACTGAAAGACAAGCCCATAAATGGCTCAAAGAGATCCTCCTTTGCTGCACCCTGCAACACAACCCAAATCTAAATAGAAATTTCACTGTAGCTGAAGGAGGTAGCTTGGCCAAAATTCCAGAATGAGGAAATAAAGCTCAAGAACCTCTCCTTCCCTGAGGATGAGGTAGGGATTCCCGACTGGGAACACCCTTGTGCTAAACATCACTGCAACCCTGCTAAACAACAAGAGGAAGCAAAGTCTCAACAGACCAAAGCAAATAATAATCCAAGCATGAATACAATGGCTGTCCTCCTCCCCATATATAGCAAGTGCTCCTCTCCATAATGGGTCCCATCCATATGTGCCATCTAGCTCATGAAATTTGTCCTCCATTCAAACGACGCAGTCCATCATGGAGATACACTGTATCTAGACAATGCATGTGGACTTGGTCAAATATGACTGAATCAACATGATCCAATCTTGTTCACACCTGTAGGTGCTCAATCCAGCTGCTTTATTCTTCCCCTTTTCACATGAGGAATGTTATTTTCCTTCTAAAGAGGCTAATAGGCCTCCCTACCCATTTTATTCATCTACTGCTAACTATAATGTTCCTTTTAGCTTGAGGCTAAAAATTGGGAACATTACATATGTATGGTACATCTTACAAACATAGTACTTGACCTTGAGACAAGTACTATGTGCCATTATCTCCAAGGATAATTTTCATATTAAAATCCTTCTCAACCATATCAAAAAGTGCTTCTTTGAACCCAGTGATGTGCCTTGGGGCACCAATATCTATCAACCAGACATCCATAGTGTCAGGTGGAGATGCAACAGAGAGGGAAGATACAAGAATGAATTCATTTCTTTTATCAACAAAATTTTATTCCTCATACCTAGAATTTCTCGACCTTTTGAAAGGTTTCCCATTTCTACTGGAGGAAGCCTTCCTCTTTCCCTTGAACCTGTTGTTCCTTTGATTGCCATCCCTCCAGTTGTGGTTGTTGTCATCATCATCAGGAGAATCCTTCTTGAAAGGGCATTCTCTAGCATAGTGACATGGCTTGTGATGAGTGTAACACTTGATTTTTTTCCTTGGGCCCCTGCTCTTCCTTTGTTCTTTGGAGAACCAAAGTTCTTCTTCTTAGTATGAGCAATGAAGGTGTCATTTCCTTCATTTTCATATTCCTTCATCCTTGTCTCTTCTTTTACGCATATTGATAGTACTTCGTCAAAATCAGGTATCACATTTTTATTGAGAATGGTAGTGTTGAATACATGCCATTTGGGTGAGAGACCTCCAAGTGCGGTGAGAACCATATCTCGATCATCTATTGTATCCCCAATAGCCAGAAGTTTATTCCTGATTTCGGTGAGATTCAGAAAATATGATTGAACAGACTCATCCCTACCTTTCTTTAGATTCTTCAATTGGTTCTTGAAGAATAGGACTTGATTCACATTGTTGGCCTTGAATATGTTGACCAACTTATCATAAATCTCCTTGGATGTGGCCATCTCAGAGATGTAGCCAACCTGAATCTTATGAATTGATTCTCTTATCATTAACTTTGCTTTGATTTCCCCATTCTTGTACTTTGTTTTGGCAGCAACAGTTGCAGTGGATGGAGGCTCTTGAATTTTACCCTGCACATAGTCCATGACATCTTGGTATTCCAACATAAGATCCAATGTCATCTTCCAGGCATGGAAGTCATCCTTCCCAATCAATTTGTCATCAACCTTAAAGACATTGTAGTTAGATGAACCCATGCTCTTCTTAGGTGATTGCTACAAACTAGGGCTTTGTCTTCACCTCAACTCTGATTCCATGTAAATTTTTTTAGATGTTATATGCTTGATGAAACTTTAATTTTTATCCCAATATCAGTCAGAAATCACATAAACAAGAAATTAAAATGCTGATAGAACATACCAGTAGATTGACAGAAGACAAGCCAAAATATATAATTGTGTTGGTGAATTACGACGGTCAGCAGGATGCTTCAACCAGCAAAGTCTCAATACGGTCAGCCAACCAGAAGTGTCACACAACCCTCTAGGACATCCAGAATAGTCAACCCCAAAAGTCAATGAAAGTCAACATTGTCAGTCAACAGTCAACGAAAACAGTAGCAGCAAGGTCAACACAGCCAAGTCAAAGTCAACGTCCAGCCTCAGGAATTGTGCCAAAAAATGTGGATTGAGGAAATTGAAAGAATGGGAGAGTTTCAAGTCAATTTTACCATACGTTGACCAAAGTCAATGCTGGTCAATGCTGCGGTAAAACCCTAGGCTGAAAACAGATTTGCCCCCTTGCTGCAATTTCCCATGTGTGAAGAGAAGAGCCTCCAAGTGATCGAACTAATCAGATCAGGAAAGTGAAATGTGTGAGGATGTGATGAGTGAAAATTTCCTCCAACGTTTACCAATATATATCCATCGATGAGGGTGTCTGACACAACTGTTGGGGCTCCAAACCTTCAGGCCGAATTGCACATATTTTGAATAAATTCAAAATTAATTTTATGTTGATCAGATCAAGATGATCTGTAGATCGATCTTGCACCTCTCTGAAATAGGAGTCCAATAAAAATATTGGCATCTTCATCTGAGCATCACAACATAGATTTTGGACCTATTTTTCCAAAATTAACAGTCCTCCAAAATCATAAAATACAAACAAAAAATTATAGATGCTTTGGCATGATTATTGACCATAATCATCTCAAAGGATAACATCAATTTGGCGCCATTTCTGGGGAACGATTTTGATGTGTTTTCCTTGGGAAAATGATAAAACCCTATTCATTTAAGGTGACTAAAGGTTTAGAAAGGTCAAACATTTCTCACCTGGTGATTCCACTGTGATCAAACTGGATCCTTCAAAGCACACTAGATCTCAATCTGACTCAGAGATCGTTGAACCTTTATCAGATCCTGAGATACTAGTGAGAAGAGCTTCTTCTAGGAGAAGGCATCAAACCCCTTCTTATTCTATTCCTTAAGAGGATATCAATATAATTCCTGATCCTTTCATATCTGGACCCATCCCATCAGAATCAGAAGAAGTACCCAATAGAGTATGTGATCTAGTATTTAAAGGAGTGGATTTTCAATTAGCCTTATTAGTTCACTCTTTAGAATCCTATAAAATACCTCAGGAACCTTCTGAATCTCCTATATCACAGCAGGATTTGGGTCTAAACTTTCCTGGATTCAAACCTACTGATTTCATTTCCCCTGTTACATATTCTAGACCCTCAACTTCACATCAACCTGAGGATCTCTATTCGGTTTATTCCAATCCTTTATTTGAGCCTAGAGAAGGAGAAGAAGAAGAAGTGAAAAAACTGGTTATAAGAACTCCTTTAAGGTCCCAAAGGGTTCCTGGTTTCCAATTTTATTCTCCTCCTTGTTCTCCACCACATTCCTCACCCCTGACTTCTCCATCTTCATCGTCAAATTCTACTTCTTCCTCTTCATCTACTTCAACATCTTCAAGTATGGCTAGTTTCAGACTAATTGTACAAGAGAGATATGCTCCTATTTTAATTCCTAATATCCTCAATTATTTTCCACATGGATATCTAAAACACCTCCCCAGATTCAATGGAGAAACTAGCTTATTAGCTGCAGACCATCTGTCAACATTTTGGGATTTTGAAGACAACATGAACATTGAATATGAAAATTTTTACATGAGACTTTTTGTCCAATCTCTAGAAGGAAATGTTAGGATTTGGTTTATATAACTTAAAGAAAATTCTATTAGATCCCGGGGAGAAATAACCACCATATTTAAAAATCAATGAGGAGTAAAAAAGGATCCTGAATATTTCTTAACTAAATTTGAAGAGCTAAAAAGAAATTTTGGAGAACCAATTGCTGATTTCATCAAAAAATTTAATAATATTTACCATAAAATTCCTTCTGATTGTGAACCCCCTGTAGCAGCAGCTAAGGTTAGATTCTCAAAGGCCTTTGAAGATGACTTTGTTGTCATGTTGAGAGAAAGGGCATCCCGAACCTTAGAGGACATGCAAACTAATGCTATAGAGGTCGAAGAAAATAGGTCTACATCTGCTAAGTTAAAAGCTAAAGCCGAAAAAACCCAAATGAAATTAGAAAATCAGGAAGCATATTCTTCCTCTAAATCTAAAAGTGAAGATGCAAAAATTGATGAAATCACAACACTTTTTAGAAATTTATCCAATAGAATTTCAAAGATTAAAACTCAACCAAGAAAAATTCAACAAACTGTTTCTAGACCACAAACACAGGTCTAAGGTCAGTATAAAAAGGCTACTCCATTGTAAATTCTTCAGAGGCCTCATAATGAACAAGTACCCACACCGTTACTGATTGATGATCAACAACCTGATGAAAATAAATTTTCTATTACTGAAGACATTAATAATGTAGATAATAAATCCCTTCATACTGCCATTGTCCTTATTTCCCAAAGTAAAACCCCTAAATAAGACCAAGATACTTCTCAGGTTTCTAAGTATCAAGATTTTTCCGAGTTTCTAATTGCAGAACTCAATAGAAGATATGATTTGAGACCTAGAGCTGGTCCTGGTAGACCTCCCAAAAACCCTGTAATAATTGAGCCTCAAGTAAAAATTTCCAAAACTCAAACTACTTTTGTTCAACCCCTAAATCAGGCAAGTGATTCTACTCAGATTGACAAAACTATATTGATTGCCTTTAATGATGAGAAAGAATTAGAAAGAGTCAAAATTCCAATTCCACTTTCAGAATTTTCTAAGAACCAAGGGTATAAAAGTCAAGTTGCAAAATGGATACAAAACTCTAGTATGTATGGTGAAGGAGATATTATCAATTTGCAAAATGAAAGACCCACGATAGCTTTTGGTCCTAGTTATGATATGATTGATGAATCCATACCACCTTTTTATGTGACTTTAAAAGTGCATGACTCCTTGCTATACAATTGTATGCTTGATTCAGGTGCTTCACACAACTTAATGCCTAAAGTCATCATGGAACAACTTAATTTGGATATCACTCAAACCTATAATGACTTATATACCTTTGACTCTAAGAGGGTTCAATGTTTAGGACTTATTAAAGATCTAGTGGTCACTTTACATCAAATACCAGTTAAAAGTGTAGTATTAGACATAGTTGTCACTGATATTCCTCTCAAATTTGGAATTCTTTTATCAAGATCATGTTGTGAAAAATTGGGAGGAAGTCTTCAAATGGACATGTCTTTTGCCACTATTCCTGTATATGGTGGAGGGAGCCTTAGGTTATATAAAATGGTTAGATTCCTAAACATTGTTTGCAAATCTGATCAGGCTAGAAATCATCCCATTTATGCAGTTGATAAGGATTTTAGTTGTTTTCAACTATCAATAGATACTTCACAAAATTCTCAACTCAAGATTGAGGACATAGTTGATGCTCCTAAATTGGTTCAAACTGAAATTTGGAAATTATTATTTGATGGATCTTGCACCAAAGATGGAGCTGGAGCAGTTGTTGTTTTGATTTCCCCTGATAAATAAAATATCACTCAATTATGCAAGTTAGATTTTGAGGTCACAAATAACATTGCTAAATACGAAGATTTTATCCTAGGAATACAACTTGCTAAAATTATAAAGGTCCAAAATTTGAGTGTCTACATTGATTCAGAACTTATAGTAAGGCAGGTTCAGAGTCTTTGTCAAACAAATCACCCTAGGCTAAGATCTTACACAAATGAGATTTGGGACACCATTGAAAATTCCTTTGATGCTTTCAACATCACTTATATTCCTAGAGATGAAAACATACATGCAGATTCATTATTTGTTTCAGCTAGTTCTTTTAAAATTCCAGACCAATTTCAAATTCAATATCAGATACAAATCAAATATAGGCCATAAATCCAAAACAATATTAAACATTGGAAAATATTTGAAGATGATGAACAATTAAAATCCTTTTTGCAAGTCATTGACAAATTTACTGTATTACGAATTGAAGAGGATAACTCAGACAGTAATGATGCTACCAAAGACCAGGAAAATAAAAATCTTAAACCAAAAGTAGATGATCATGATATAATTCAACTATCAAATAATTTTATCCCCAAGGGACTTGTTCCTTTATAAAAATTGTTTGATCAAAACGATGTTCCCAAAAATCCGTTCTCCGCTTCACTATAAAATGACATAGAAGACACAAATATTGGTACTATTGAGGAGATTAAAAACATTAAACTTTGTGCATCATTAACTCCTGAACTTAAATCTGAATATATCAAAATTCTTAAAAATTACAAAGATATCTTTGCCTGTTCTTATGTTGATTTAAAAACTTATGATACATCTTTAATTGAGCATAAAATTCCACTAAAACCAGATGTAAAACCTTACCAACAGAAGTTAAGAAGGATGCACCTAGTTCTACGTCCCACCATAGAAAAAGAACTGAAAAAAATTTTAGATGCTCAAATAATTGTCCCATTAAGATAATCTAGTTGGGTTGCCAATTTAGTCCCCGTGAGAAAAAAAATGGTGAAATAAGACTCTATATGGATTTTAGAAACCTTAATAAAGCATCCTTTAAAGATAATTATCCACTTCCAAATATGGATCAATTACTTCAAAAAGTGTCAGGTGATAATAGACTCTTTATGTTGGATGGATTTTCTGGCTATAATCAAATATTGGTGAATTCATAAGACAAGGAGATGACAACTTCTACCACACCTTGGGGTACATTCATGTATTCCCGGGTGCCTTTTGGTCTATCAAATGCAGGAGAAACATTTCAAAGAGCCACGGACTTGGGTTTTTCGGGAAGGTAAAAAAAATTGTTGTTATTTGTCTTGATGATTTAACTGTTTTCTTTGAATCAGATCAGAAACATCTCAAGCACTTGAAGAAAGTTTTTGACAGGTGCAGGAAGTTTGGAATATCTTTGAATCCCAAAAATTCATTATTCACCATTAAAGAGGGTAAATTACTAGGTCATATTATTTCAAAAGATGGAGTAGTTATTGATCCCAAAAGGGTCTCTGCTATTCAATCATTATCATTACCTAGAAATAAGAAAGAGATTCAAGCTTTCTTAGGGAAAATTAAATTTTTGAGGAGGTTTATACCTATGTATGCAGAAATAGTGAAGGACATAACAAATAGGCTAAAAATGAACCATGAGGTCAAATGGACCATTCCTGCAAGATTTTCATTTGAAAAAATAAAGCAATCCATCTTTGAAGCCCCAACCTTAGCCAGTCCAAACTACTTTGAACCTTTCAGCATGTTCTCTTTTTCTTCTGAAACCACCCTTGCTGTTGTCCTTTTGCAAAAGAACAAAGATTACCATGATCAACCTATAGCTTTCTTTAGTAAGGTCATGAGATATGTATAAATCAGATATGATATTATCGAAAAACAAGCCTATGCCTTAGTTCAAGCCTTGAAGTATTTTAGAATGTATATCCTCCATTCCTCTATCATTGCCTATGTGCCTAATAACATTGTAAAAACAATCCTCACACAACCAAACATTGATGGCAGAAGAGGAAGATGGATAACTCAAATCCTTGAGTTTGACCTTACCATAAAAAATACCAAGTTAGTAAAGGGGCAGGGTTTAGCTAAATTGTTAGCTGAATCCAATTGTAATGTCTTGGGCATAAAATCTGTTTTTGAAGTTTTAGAGAAGCATCCACAAGAAAATTCTTCAAATTTGGAAAGGGTGAATCCACAAGAACCTTCCCATGAAGTGCAACGAAATAATACGCAACTCCAACTCAAACAATCCCTGTTCATATTGATGAGAAGATTGTTTTATCAGATTGGTATGAAAATATTGTTCATTTTCTGATTTATTTTGAATGTCCAGCTCAGTTTTCAAAAAACTAGTGAAAAAAAATCAAGTTGAAATCCATAAAATACTATATCATCAATGCCAACTTATACTGGAAAGATCCTCTTAATATTCTACTACTTTTCCTAACTTAATCAGAAACTGAAGGAATCATTGATCAGCGTCATGTAGGAATATGTGGAAGCCACTATGCTTGGAAAGAAACAACATACAAGATACTTAGAGTAGGATTATATTGGCCTACTTTGTTTTCACAAGTAGGATCAAAAGTCATAGCCTTGTTCCATGTCAGATGTTTGCTGGTAAGAAAAAACTAGCAGCCCTTCCACTAGTTCCAGTAGTTTTCTCAACACCTTTTCTTCAATGGGGATTATATTTTATAGGTGAAATCCACCCAGCCTCCAGTAATCAACACAGATGGATCTTGAATGCTACTAACTATTTTACCAAGTGGGTGGAAGCCATTCCTGTAAGAAATGCTACAGATTCAGTTGTAATACAATTCATTGAAGACAACATTTTATCCAAATTTGGCTGCCCACAAAAAATAGTCACTGATAATGCCACAATGTTCAATAGCATAAAAATGATAGAATTCTGTCAGAAATATCAGATTCTACTGCATCACTCAACTTCCTATTATCCACAACTTCCTATTATCCACAAGGAAATGGTCTTGCTGAATCATCTAACAAGAGTTTAGTAAAGGTAATCAAGAAAACTTTAGAAGACCACAAGAAAAACTGGGACAGTCATATGATTTATGTAGTTTGGGAAAACATGATTTCTCCCAAAATATCAACAGGTAAATCTCCATTCCAATTAGTTTATGGAAAGGATGCTATTTTTCCTAGAAATTTAGCTTTCCTTGTGCTCAAGTTTCTACAAGAATTTACTGATGAACCTGATGATTTCTCTAGAAGGATTAGTCAAATTATTGACTTGAATGAAAATTTAGATGATATTCAGTATAAACTAAAGAAATATTAGAATAAAATGAAGAGTCTCTTTGAAAGAAAGGCAAGGGAAAGCAATTTTAGAGAAGGGGATTTAGTCTTAAGATGGGATGCTAGGGGAGAAGATAAAGAAAAATATGGAAAGTTTGACAATTTATGGTTTGGGCCACTCAGTATCACAGAGGTAAAAGGAAATAACACATTTTTTCTACAGAATTTGGAAGGACAGTTTTCAACACTACCTGTCAATGGCAGATTTTTGAAACACTATATCTAATACTGAAGGAGATCCTACATCATTATTGTACATAATAATTTTCTTTTATCATTTGAAGTATGTCTATTTTCTACAACAAAGACTCCATAGCCCGAGGAGAAGGCACATGGAACTACTTGTTCTCTGCATCCCATAGGGGGAAGCAGTCCCTAGCTGGAGTCGATGTTGTAACATTATTTGTTTTTTATAAGTTAGCATAAGTAGTTAAATAATTTTGAAAATGTTAAGGTAGGATATGGATGCAAAATAATAAAAAGGTTAAAAATGTTAGAAACTTATTTATTTTTTATAGGCATCCATATCAATAATATGATAGGTGTTAGCTGCCCTAAATGAAGAAGACAAATTAAAATAAAATTTTAGGGAATCAAAAAGAAAAAGGAAAGCTTCATTCTGTTTTAAAAGATTTGATTGGCTGCTAAATATGCCTATGAAAAAGTGATTTATATGGTTTAAATATTGATTATTAATTTCATATCCTAAGTTTTAAACCATATTAGATACCCCCACCATTCATTTCCCTTAATCGTATATCCCTAACATATATCTCGAAATTTCCCTTTATTTACATTTCATTCCCTTCATAATCTCCTGACACATTATTTAAAAGAATCTCGACCCCACCATTTCCACATCAGCAAATTTATTATCCTTGCACATTCCAAAAATATCCGATGATCATCCTTACATATGTCGACATCCAATGACCCTCATGGCCTTTTAGCCCCCCTCCGCCATCCAAACCTTATCACCTGGGGGGTTGGGTCTGAAAAGAGTTGTAATTTGAAACTGCACAGGTACATGTGTCAGCTCCACGTGATTTCAGACCCTCCATGCACAAAACCGTAAACCACCTCACCGCCCCTCTGAAATCTGTTTCCATTATACCGCTTACCTTGATGACTGTTGCACACCACTCCTCCACTGCCACATCATTAGACGTTAGCCACTTAAATGCTTTCCCTCCATCAATGGAAACTGGAATTTCCCTATTAAACCTTCGAAATATCTCTGCAAACTACTTTTTCTGATTACAGGTTATATGCTTCATTGTTTGCAGGTTTTCCATTCATCCAAAGACGCTACAATTATGTGAGCAACACCTGATCTCATCATTTTTCATTCTTTTCCCTGTTCTTGCTCACAAAGCCTTTTTTCTTCCCTTTGTTCCACTGTTAGCTGTAGCCATTATGCCTCCCAAGGATAAAGAACCTGAGGAAAACATCAATCCTCTTATTTTCCCTCCTCTAGACCTTCATCATATCCCTATG
Organism: Pinus albicaulis; assembly: GCA_034641835.2. Classification (NCBI taxonomy): domain Eukaryota; kingdom Viridiplantae; phylum Streptophyta; class Pinopsida; order Pinales; family Pinaceae; genus Pinus; species Pinus albicaulis. The sequence continues at coordinate 893,586,601 of CM076581.1, forward strand.
GCGGACAAAGACTATAGAATCTATGAAACACACTCTAATATCGATATTCTTGAGATGTACTATTGGATAGAAGATAAATGGATTGATAAATCCGTTGAAATTCAGCTCTGGGAGTCAAACTTACCCCGTTTTATCTTTCCTCCTAGTCAATTGCTCCCGATTTAATCAGGAAATGTCATGCCTCCTATTCACCAAGCCAGAGAGCCGTAGTCAATTCTAATGGCAAAGTTCTATTTACCTTAACCCCTCTGGCCATTGAACAGATTATTTTAGCTCCCACAATTGATAATAGTACCCCATTCTCTCATGAAGCTCTGGTTAAAATATATCAGAGATTAGACCTTGTTAAGAGAACCCAAACCTTAGAACTATTCCTAGCACAAGATGCTGCATTTCCTAAAAGAAATCTTCCTTATCCTTCATCCTTATTCCCTGATAGAACCAAGAAGATAACCAATGTCCTATATTACCTACTTGGATATTACTCTAACCAATACATAAATGAGGTCATTATAGGATTTCTATCAATATTTTCCAATGATGCCAAGCCTTCTATAGTGTTCAATTTGAGTCACTTCCTTGTAGAGTCCATTCATTAGCAGTTTCTTGATTTCAAGATAGAGGAGGTATTTAAATATATATTTGTTCTAGTTTATGTTGGCTCGAGGGGTCTTGACCTAGTTTCGGAGGTTAAGGTTTTCCAACAAACCCCTATACTACAGGCCCTTTCGGCAGTGACCCACTTGCGCAGGCCAAAGTCTCACCCGAAGCAGTATGGAAGGGTGCTAGAACTAGGTTTCCGCACCCTGAGAGAGAGAGGGTAATTCAACATAGTTGTGTTCCCATTTTATCAGCTTCGTAATCAACAGATCATAGATTCATATAACAAAAAAAGGGATACTCTCAGAGCTATAAAATAGATCTATCCGTAGGTTCGCTAATCAATATAGTCCATAACTACCAGAGTTACTATCAGTCATATATCTAATCAACACCTTCTTATTATCAATATCACATGTAATATCATAAACACATGAACACAATGGATCCCAGGAATACTCCGCAGTATAACAAAGACAGATCCGTAGCAACAATAGATAACCATTATTAGATTCAACAGTTCGCATCAACAGTAAGACATAAAATTCATACAACGCAGAGATACTCTAACCAAATCCACATATATTAGCATCCAAAACCCAATACAATCCCACATAGCCTGCGCACACAGCCAGTAGGGTCCGCACACAAAAGGATTGAGGATCTCTGCACACACAGCCAGCAGGAGTCCTTACCCTAGCAACCCAAACAGATCTAAAAATTCACAACTATTATCAATCTCTATTCTTTCCTACCTATGACTCAAAACGGTTCATCTATATATACCAATTTATCCTATGCATCCAATGGTATGCAAACCGTGGTTTGCAGACTCTTGGTCTACCCTTGACCCATTACAATGCATTAGGGGCTTTGACCCACCCCAAAACCCCTGCGTTAGACTAATTAAGACCAAAATATACAAAACTTATACAAAATCGCAGCTTTTAGGGGACCCTGTTCCAACAATCCCCCAACCCAATCTTGTGACTTGTCCCGGCAACAGAACCATTTTTTGGCTCGAGGGGTCTTGACCCAAGTTTGGAGGTTAAGGTTTGCCAACAAAACCCTATACTACTAGCCTTTTCGACAGTGACCCGCTTGCGCATGCCAAAGTCTCACTCGAAGCAGTATGGGAGGGTGCTGGAACCAGGTTTCCACACCCTGAGAGAGAGAGAGAGGGTAAGTCAACAGAGCTACATTCCCAGTTTATCAGCTTCGTAATCAACAGATCATAGATTCATATAAAAAAAATAGGGATACTCTCACAGGTATAAAACAGATCTATCCGCAGGTTCACTAATCAGTATAGTCCACAGCTACCAGAGTTACTATCAGTCATAGATCTAATTAGCACCTTCGTATCAACAATATCACATGTAATATCGTAAACGCATGAACAATGGATCCCAGGAATACTCCATAGTATAACAAAGACAAATCTATAGCAACAATAGATAACCAATAGTAGATTCAATAGTTCACATCAACGGTAAGACATAAACTTCATACAACGTAGATATACTCTAACTAGATACACATATATTAGCATCCAAAACCCAATACAATCCCACACAGCCTGTGCACATAGCCAGTAGGGTCCACACACAGTAGGACTGAGGATCTCCGTGCACACAGCCAGCAAAAGTCCTTACCCTAGCAACCCAAATAGATCTAACAATTCGCAACTATCATCAATCTCTATTATTTCCTACCTATGACTCAAAAATGTTCATCTATTTATATCGATTTAGCCTATGCATCCAATGGTCTGCAAACAGTGGTTTTCAGACTCTTGGTCTACCCTTGACCCATTACAATGCATTAGGGGCTTTGACCCACCCCAAAACCCTTGTGTTAGACTAATTAAGACCAAAATATACAAAAAATATACAAAATCGCAGCTTTTAGGGGACCATGTTCCAACAGTTTACATGTTCATATACTTCCAAGGAGACAACATGAAATTGTCATTGCATAAATTAAATGATAAAGGATACCAATAGTTATTTATTTTTTGGACCACCTTAGTCATGAAAGATCAAAATGAATTTACATATAAGCAATTCATTGAAATGTTTGTCCACCCAACTATCAGTCTTCTAAAAAACATAGAAGAAATGAGAATCAAACAAATAAGATCTTTTGGTTGTGAGCTGCAACCTTATAAATTTCATAAATTCCTCCCAATGAGGACTTTTTCTTTGGAATTCATTAGGTAGATGATCAACATGGATCAGGTACATTTTGTGGCTGCCAAGAAGAAGTATCAGTTCAATCTAAAAACCCATATTGTCCCATTCATATGTAATAGTAGGAAAGAAGCATTAGAGGCAGATCAACTATTAAAGAAAATTCAATTTGATTTAATCTTTACCTGGTCATACGATCCATTAGGCACAATTTCTAAATTAAGAGTAGAAACAAAATCTACTCCTTACTTTCACACACCAAGGCCAGAGATAGAGCAATATAAAAACAAGCTAGAATGGATAGATAACACTTTACATGAAGAATAAGAATAGCCAATTTCATCATCAATAATGCAGACTCCAACAAATCCGGAAAATACAACTAAAAGGAATAGAGAAGAAGTGTCTCCTTCAGAGACAGACATCTTCAGCAAATGATTCAAAATTATGTATAGAAAGAAGGCTAAACTTAGTTCCTGACTAAGAATTAGCAAGGATTCAGAGCAACAGACTCCTGTCAACACTAATGAGCCTCTTATATCCTCATTAATAGGTGACCAAGCCACACAATCTCCTCCTACTTCTATGACTACTTCAGATCAGCAGTAGATCATGCATACAGGTACATCAACTTCAAGCGAGCCAGAGAAGAGCGCCATGGACATCTTCAAGGAAATCAAACTAAAAAATGAAGCCTTGAAGATAAACACATATAACCAATTCTGGAAACAAACTTCAGGTGCCCAAAGTAGGCTATTGTTAGCCTTTGATGCAGAGAAAGGAAGAATACTAATGGCATTTCTTCAAGCACAAGTTCCTCAGTCTAAAGGAGAAGCGGACTATAAAAAGGCATCTCTTGAGTTTAATGTCAACGACATACATCCCATTGATCAAATGGAGATACATAAACAAGCTGGAGAGATGATATTCTGAACTGTAACTAACCTTGCTATGTCTTTATCTAAATTGCAGGTCACACTAGCAAATGTTAGATCACAACTCAACATGGAGAAAGTCTCATCTTTTTCCAAAGACATCGGGATTAAAACCTTGGAAGATTTGGTACTCAAGTTGGGTTATGACCCTGCAAATGTTAATGCTGCAGAGGAGTTAATTAAGAAAAAGAATGTCGACATTGTAACATCGGGGAAGCAGTTGAAATTACCAGCAACAGAAGATCCTTTAGGCAAGGAAATTGAAGAGACAGAAACAAAAAAGGCAGACGTGATGAAGCTCATTCTAGAATAGAGTACACAACTGAAACAGATGGAGACAGGGATGGAAAAATGGATTAATGAAAGAAAGAAACTAGCCAAGCAAGATGCTTCGTTAGAAGCACTTCCTATGACAACTATTCCCACTACTATAACTGCTACCACCAGTAAAGGAGATTCTGGAGATAAGTTAGCTTCTACACTCCAAAACATGACTTTGCAGACTAAATAAATAAATAAGCTACAAGACAAAGTGAAAATTATTAAGGATCAATAGAAGAAGTCTAACACTTTCCATGCATCAGAGCTTCATAGAGCTCAGAACCAAGTGGAAATATGGAAGAATTCAACCACTGAAGACTCTATTGGCTACGCTCTTGGGAATGTCAAATAAATCATTTGGAATAACATCATTGAGGAGATTAATGAAATCTGACCATCTATCAAGATCATCTTTGAGCAGAAGGAGTTAGTGGAAAAGGCCAACTTGGTAATTTTTGAGATAAACACTCAAGTGGGAGAAATGCCTAACACAACCAGGAGCATTATAAAGTTTCTGAACTCTAAGGACAACCAATAATTGGATGAGATAGGGGTAGCTGACAGGACTGAGACTATCCTTGAAGTAAAGAAAGTTATTATTAAAAATGATTTAGTAGTACAGTTAACAGAAAAATGTCATACTCTGGATGTGGCAATCAACAGGTTTCTTACAAGGATTTATGGATTGATTAAGAAAGGTCTCCCATCACTATTCGTTATAAATGAAAAATTAATTCCTAGGGAAGATTATATGAAGAAACTCAAAGAAACAGTAAGATCTTCATCTATGTCTTGAATTCAAGGTTCTATGACAGGTAACACATTTTATAATGCTGTTGAAGACATCAATTTTATTCACCATGAGATAAAAAAGCATTATCACTGTAAAACCAACTTTTACTAAGTACACTGAGATAGATGAAATATAACGCAAGGTTATTAAAGCTTCAATTCTGGATGAAGAGCGATGGGACAAGCTTTGCGAATACCAAGATTAAATGACAAGTCATTATGCGAGCACAACACTCCATTTTGCTAGCGAAGTACTAAAAAAATGGTGACTCAGCAACAACTTTCCAGCAGAACAGGGCCAGAAACGCAGGTCCACTCCTTTTAGATCGATTTCTTTCCTTTTTGTTCGTTTTTAGAAAATGTATTTTTCCTTGTCACTTAGGCATTGATTGTAATATTTTACATTTTGTATAAATAATTCATTCATTGAAGTACCCGAGGTTGCACCCTTGGATGAGCAAATTTTTGTAAACAAAATTTGTACAAGTCTTTTTGTTCATCAATAATTCAAGCAAGATTCTGAACTTATCTCATACAACTATGTTGACTCTATAAGTTTTTCTAGTTTTGATCCACTTTATTTCTTCATATATTTAATCGTTATCAAATTAACTAGGTAAGATTGATTGTGTTTCAACAATCTTATATTTCCTCCTGAAGTTATTATTATTATTATACATAATGATTTACTTGACAATCTGTTGATGTAAGTCCCTTTTATTTATAAATTTTTAGCATCTTGATAATGTTAGATATATTTTGTTGAACTTTTAGACATAGTTTAAAGGTTTTCCAGCTTATGGTTTATTGAATAATTCAATATGAGTATTTAATAATTATATTCTTTTACATAAGTCCAATTATTCAAATTATAAAATCTTAATCACTGTGTGAGATGAACAAGCAACCCTTATAATTACTGATATTATCCCTAATATTTAAATACATAACTATTTGCTAAAAATTTATCTTATGCATTTTTCTTCCAAAATCATAAGAAAAAAAAAAAACATTATAGATGATTTGGCATGATTATTGACCACAATCATCTCAAAGGACAACAGTATCCCAGATACTAAACCTAGGTCATGCCAAAAGTATACTTCTCCAAATTGGCACACAACTTGAGTTGCAGGAGTGATTGGAGGACCTATCGAATGTGGTGGAGGTGCTCTTCCCAAGTTTAGCTTAAGATAAGGATATCATCCAAGTACACCACCATAAATGAGTTGGTTAATGTACACAAGATGTCATCCATCAATCGCATAAAGGTTGCGGGAGAATTCCTCAAACCAAAAGGAATGAATAGCCATTTGAAGATGCCCTCCTTGGCTTTGAAGGTAGTCATCCACACATCAGAGGGTTTGATTGGTACCTGGTGATAAACAGACTTCAAGTCGATCTTGCTGAAATATTTGGCCCCCCCCTGAGCTAGTCTGGGAGGTCATCGATCTGTGGGATTGGATACCTATTCAGGACTGTGATCTTGTTCATCACCCGATAGTCAATACATAGTCTCCAGGTGCCATCATTATTTTAAACCAACACGATCAGGCTCCCACTGGGTGAGGAGCTTGGCCTGATGTGCCATTTATACAATATATCTTGGATCTGTCTCTTGATTTCATCATTTTCCAGAACAGAGCATCGATAGATCGACCCATTAGGCAACGGTGCTCCTGGGGTTAGATCAATGGAGTGCTTGACCTGCCAGTGTAGAGGAACCCTTGTGGGTGAGGATAAAATGTCCTTGTATTCCTCCATGAATTTTTCCATTTGCTGTTGTCGCACAGGGGAGCTTTGTTTGGAGGATGCAGCCACAATATTTTTCTTGCCCCATGGGTAAATTGTAATGAAAACAAATTTCGTGGTTTGGGAAAAAATCTTACTTCATTTCTTTGCAGTAATCAAAGAGATGGAGGAAGGTGTCGAGACATAAAAGGTATCTTTTTAACACCTATTTATCTCACATTAATTATCAATCCGGGAGCGACTTTTTATTTCAAGAGTGTACTCAGTCTGAGGCAACAATTTATCCAAGAGTAATGCCTTGCAATATGTAGTACAGTGTTCAACATACAAGAGTAAATGGATGCTTGGGGAAGAACGACCATAAAATAAATGGAAATGCTCAAACCATCAACCAATCAAAATATTGATCAAAGGATACAATAGCAATAACTCCTTCCCTTAGAAATCGATGCAAGATAACCAATCTGGGAACTTGGAAGCAATAACCAGTGTCCTCTACAGTTGGTGATCTTTAAAGCAATCGAAAGGAAAGCAAACTCAATCTTCATGCTAATGAAAATAATTAAAAGGAACAAAATCTTGAAACTAATGAATTGAAACTGAATAACACATTGAAATCGAACAACAATGTAAATGAATAACAAACTAAAACTAGAAGAATCGAACAACAAATATTAACTAATGGAATTGAACAACAAAACTCTATTAAATGGCAAATCCTATTGAACAACAAACTGAATAACGAAGCTTTATATCTACACTCTGAAATGAACAGCAGTTAAACGAAACAACAAATGGAATGGAACATCAAATGCCGAACAACGAAGCATAACAAGATAAGTAATTCGAGGATTAAGACTCTTGTTAAATTGGGAAGGAACGAAAACACAATCCATTATAATAAAACAGTAAACTATTAAACACAGAATTATGAATTAATTAAGATAGAACCAATATCACTTCCACAAATCCAAGGATGTTCTAAGTAAGGCAATATGTTGTCTCAATTAACCCACGCTGTAAGAAATAAGATTCAGATCATACAATAATGAAATAACTCATAAACAGAGCGCGTAATACATAAAAACAGTAAAATGACAAACAAATAATGAAATAAACTCACAGTAACATGCATATAGCAAATCGATCACACGCTGCAGGAATTGGAAATATAACACAGAGGAGCAGTTCACGCTGCCAGGGGTCGGGCCCTTAACCACCAGCAGGGACTTCTCAAGCTACTTTAGATGATGCGAATGGAACAAAAACTTCAATTAATCATTAAACTGGAGCAGCATTACAATGAAATCATGTTTTCAATAACACAACCTTTGATTAAGTTTACAATTCACAAAAGAAACAACTATGATCCCTCCCCTCTTTTACAAACGTCTCCTTTTATAATCAGAAGGAGGAGAAATTAAATAGTAAACAGGATCTCTCATAACAAAATTGGATTGTTCCCAACCAATTGATCAACAAGAAAATATATTTTCATCCATCTTTCAACAAGAGCAAGTCGAATTTGGCTTTGCAGTTGAGATTTGGAGGACAGCTGCAACAGCAAATATGAGAAAATCATGCTCAAAGAACCCTGTGTTTCTCTCAATACAGGTCAAATTTGGGCAAAGCATTCTTTAAAAAAGTTAATTGGACCCGTTATGGACAAAACCCATGTTCCGGATTTTCCAGATTCTTCTTCATTTGCCTAGAATCTTAACCACAAAAATGTCACTTTTTATTCCAACGAATTTTTGAGTTGGAATATTTCATGATGATTTGGAAATCAAATCTACAATCTGGCAAATATCTTGGATGCTAAAATGGTGAATGATATTACAAAATATATTAATAAACCATCATTGATAAAATTATGCATAATAATCATCAATTTATTAAAAATAAAGGAGAATAAATAATATTCATCCATAAAAGCATTATAAAATGGATTTATATGATAAATTACAATAAATGACATGATAAAGAAGAGTGAAAATAGATGAAATAAGTGTTAAAAAGTGGTCGTATTCACGACCCAACATACCTCCAAATTGAATATATTGCATGTCCTCATGCAACCCAAAACTGAATATATTGCATGTCCTCATGCAATCCAAAGACAAAACCCATGTGTTAACCAAGCAAAGAAAATTGTTCATCCCAACTCATGAAATGGATGGAACAAATGCATGTTTCCTCAATAATGAATATTCAATTTTAGCAATAGAGGCATAACAATTTTTACCATTGATGTTCAACTATATGTATATGAAGTTGCATAAAAATGTGACATAAGTAACAACAACCTTCATTAATCATTTTCTCAAAAATCAGATCGTTTTGATGCACGGATCATGAGATATATAAAAAATGATTATAGGTGATAGTGCATAATTTTCGAAATTTTATGAACTAATTTAGCGTGAAATTATCTGGGTTTGTGTATTTTAATGATACCTCTTTACTATCCAGAAATCACAAGAATTCAGTTCATAGTTTTAAAGATATATGCGAAACAATTTCTGCACTATATACAAATGAAATTGTATGCCTTAAATGAGAAAGAAAGTGGAAAACATCCATCATGTGTAGCAATTCCCCCCCCAAACTGAAGAATTAGCATGTCCTCATGCGATGCTAGAAAACAAAGGGAGGTGGTTGCTACAATCTGTTGAAATCTATGCTTGGTGTAAAACAACATGGAATAAGGGAGGTGTTGAGAATGAATAAGAATATCAAAGAAGATTACTGACATGGTCATAAGAAAGAAATGAAGGAAATCAACACTCCCCCAAACTGAAAGATGAGAGGTGTCTAAAAAAATGGGAAGTGGTAAAGATGTGGAATGAATGATAATAAATAATGCTCAATGGATTTTCATGAAATTCTCCTAAATTCATAATAAATCAGAAAATTATGCTATTTTACCTCAAGTGTTACCTCCGAAAAAATGTGGAAGGACATGTAGGGACTGGCCTTTGTTGAATCTGATGTAGGCTGAGCGGTTACTGAAAGTGATGCAAAAGGTGGAAGCCATGTGCGTGTTCACGAGCCTTTGCTGTTAGTTGCAATAGTGTGATCGTGCTGCGAATAGAATTTTCCCCCATACTTGTTGTTCAACTGTAAACAAATCACAATTCTGTATGCAATTTTCTTGAATCCACGGTTTTAGTTTTAAATGGAAATAGATAAGACACATGCAAAAAGTTCAATAAAAAAAAATTCTGTAGAAATGCAGTATGAATATTGTGGCAAAATGGCAGCGTAGCGGCACAACAATTATACAACATGGAAATGCATACATACTTATGATATGATCAGTAAATTATCGCATTACTGAAATCTATGCATGTGATAAATCGTAAACCGATATAGAAGCATTTTGTAATGATTCAAGGATAAGGAGAAGGGACAGCTTAAAATAAACATAAGTACAAACACATTTATTACCCACTTAAACTAATGTGATCGATTTATGATGATTTTCATGTATAATAGGTTCGAAATCAAAGGTTAAGGATTCATACTTTCATCTTATATTTAAATAGAGATATAGAAAAAATGGTTTAATATTACTATTGATGTGTATAAATGTGACTCCAATACCATTAGCAGAGCTCTGTTGCCCACAAGTGTCCATAACCTTGACAGAGTTGCTCTCTCACCCTTGGAACCATTGTCCTTTATTTATGTTGAGGAAGTGCTTGTTAATTGTCATAACGGAGGCCATTGTGCTGGCTTGGTGACCAGATAAATCACAATGCCATTCACTGGGAAGAAGTGAAAAGTGGGCAGGTCGGCTCGTAATGAGACCTCCTGTTCCAAAGACTTCTTAATTTTTTCAATTGTCCATTGGACCATATCCCTGGTTTTGTGGCCATGATGGGAATGCCACTTCACTTACTTCCTTATGAACATGGTAGGCCGGCTCTTGATGAGACCCCCTATCCTCCATCTGCCAAATTATAAAATTGTTAATGAAATATGTAAATAGTTTTCTTTTCATATAGCACTTCCCTGTTTATTCATAAAGGATGGCTCAACACTCCTTAAGAGTAGGGATGGTGGAAGAAGTTTGAACAACTCAATAGAAAAGAATATGCCCTTGTTCCTACTCCATAAGTAAAAATCAAAGAAAGTTATAAAATATGGGAAAGAACCAACATGATAAATATAATCGATCATATGAATTTAGTGGTAGTAAGACAACAAGATCATGTTATTGATTATGTCTCTTTTTCCTTTTTCTTATCATTACTAAATAATTTTTTTTTAAAATGACGATTTCTTTTGATTTGCTGATTACAGTAAGCTTTAATTTGTATGATTGTGTATCCTTTCATTGTATGTTTGTCTTTCAAAAAGTCATGAAAAATTCAAAAAAAATCCTCAAATAGTAGTTCAAAAACAAGAAAAAATGCATTGAAAAAGTGTTGTTCCTTTGGAAATGAACAACAAAAACAATCTGCGAAAATGTTGTTCCTTTGGAAAGGAATAGCAAGAACAGTCGGTGCTGTTCATTTTGAAAGGAACAAAAAAACTGCTATTCTTTTTAAAAGGAACAGCAAAAATGAGCGATGTTGTTCCTTTTGAAAGGAACAACAAAAACATGCAACGAAAATGTTGTTTTTTTTGAAAAGAAAACTAATCAGCAAAAATGTTGTTCCTTTTGGAAGGAACAACAAAAATAAACACATAAACGCACTGCTTCTTAAGAGGAACGGTTGTTGTTCCTTAAGAGGAACAATAACTGTCCCTTAAGAGGAACAACAAACAAATATAAACACGCAAAAAGAAAAAAAAAATAGAGGAAAGAACAAAGCTAATATGCAATCCATTGCCAAGCAAATCCAATCAAATAGAAAGGAAAGTTTATGTACAGGTTTTAAGAAAAAAATATATTTTTATTTTTTTTCACAGAATTGGCGCTGCCGAAGAATTGCCTTTTGTAACTGAAACTTGCATGGTGGGGTCCTTATTGTTCAATTGCAAATGGAATGGAAACTAAAATTTATAGGAATCAACATCTGAAATACAAAAACATAAAAGAAATCAGAAAAGAAACAACACTTTATTAAGTTACAACAGCTATGACGTTATTTCTAAGAGAATATCAAATCTATTAATGGAAAAAAATGATCTTTTGAAAAAGTGTTTGGCAGTAGTGACATGAATCTTCAAATGGGAACCAATTCTTTATTTCTTCTTGTTATGAATCTGTTAGGTAATGAACTGGATGAAATGCCCTTGTTTTACTAAAATTTCTCTCAAGAATCACTCGTCCATAAATTGACCTTCTTTGTTCTCCTGAGACCTGCAAAAAACGAATGTCTACCTGGAATAAAACATTAAATCATGGAGAAATAGAGGTGATAAATCTCCCCTAATCCAAGAATTATGAAAAAAAACTAACAAGTAGTTACTCTGTAGAACAAATCCACGGAAAAATAAAACAAATTATATTTGCTACCTGTGGGAGAGCAGTGGTCGACGATACTAACCAGCAGTGTTTTAATCATACCTTCTTTGTTTTTCTTCCGATTTGAGTGATTCCAAAGCCAAATGAGAGTTAATTCAAATTTTTATCTCCAATAGAAACAAGTTTTAAAAATTCCATGTAATGGTATGTTAAACTTGCTTAGAACAACCTGCTTAGTAGAGTCATTTTCGATTTTCCAGCTCAGACCAACAGTTGGTATTTCAAGCATAAATTATTCGTTTGATGGCGGATTGAAGAGATTCAAATTTGAGATTAAATTATATTCATTTATTGATCTCCAATAGAAAAATTTTTTGAAGACAAGAATAATTGATGGGTCAAATACGTTAAGGAACAGCCGAGAAAACAGAGTTTCAAGAGTGCTGATTTATGATAGGCAGTCAGTATTTTGGTCATAAATTCCTCATACGATATCAAAATTGAGTGATTAAAATTGTGTTGTAAACTATATTCATAGAGGAATCTCGCATAGAAACAAGTTTTAAAAATATAGTCATTTAGGCCTCCAAAAACTGACTGTCCCAACTCTGTTGTTGAGCTGCCTACTAGACACCCTGTCAATGTTTTGGTTCTAACTTTTTCGTTTCAAATCCAAATAGAGTGATTCAAATTGGGTTATAAAGTAGACATCAGGGGCTACTTAGGATAGAAACAGGTTTTAAAAATATTCACTTTTGGTCCCCCAGAACATGGCTGTCCCAACTTTGTTTTCAGGAATTTCATCAAGCCCTCAAGCCAAAAAAATGATATTCAAGCAATTTTTCCATATTGATGATAAAAATGAATACAAGTGTTTGTAGAATGGTTATTTGCAATATAATTTATCTACATACACAAATAAATTAAAATATTTATCATCAATGTTGATTTCACAGCGTGTTGCAACAAAGAAACAACTATTTTTACAAAAAAAATTAAAAAAATGTGTTTGTTTTATTTCCTCTTTTATTTATTTCTCCACTATCCTACTCTGAATTGGAAAATGAATATGATTACGTATAAGAGTATTTCCAGTGGAGCCATTTATGAAATAAGGCTTCAATTATGTACATACCCAAATTTGAAAAATGTATGTTAATAAAAGTTAGGGTATGAGAAGCCAACTTCCCTTGAAAAGATGGTGCCAAAAATTGTTGAAGTATGGAGTGATGTTGCAAACAAATGATGGAGTGAAACCAATCTTCAATATATTCCTTACTTTCTTGATTTCCTATAGCCATCATATCATGAAGTTCTTGAGCTTTTAAAATAGTTTGTTGGTGCAAACTAGAAGAAACCTCATTTTCTTTCATAAATTCTACAATTTTTGGATTTGATTCATTATGAGTCTCAGTGTAAGTTTTTTCCAATGGTACATGTGAGATAGAATGGGTGGGAAGGGTGAGTGAATTTTGCGGTTCAACATTGTAAGCATGTTGTACTGGTTTATTATCGTGTGGGTGTGGAATGAGTTGAGCAGGAGATTGTGTAGGGAATGGAGCCTCTTGATGATGTAGTTGATTGTGTTGAGTGGATGATTTTGATGGGCAAGCAAGATATTGTGGAAGAGCTGGAAGATGTGTTTGTGCTACAAGATGAGAGAGAGTAGTCATACAATCATAAGATGAACCATGCCAATCTTGTAGACAAGATTGGTAGTGGTTATATGGAGATTGGCATGGCTGCCCTAACATATGAATATTCCATAATGGATTATGCAAGAAAGGGAATGAAGAGGAAGTGTTTTGAACCATACCTGTTGACCTTGTTGCAGCTTCCCCATCTCTTTGATATGCCACTTCCAAATTAGATAAGGAAGAGCATCTATCTAGGGGATGCTCCTTTCAGTAATGAGGGCAAAACACTTCGTCAAATTCTTGATTTTTCCGAACCTGCAAAACATTCAATTGTGAATTTAGAGAGCTAATAAAATCAACTTTAAAATTTTCAAATAAAACATTGATTTCAGCTCTTATGTCTCTTGTTTTTGTAGTAAATTTAGAAAAGAAAGAAGAAACTTCTCTAGAATTCTTACCATCCTTAGAAATTCCTCTTGAATACCTTATGCACAATTCACAAACATCATCATATGATAACTGAAAAACATCACCTTTTCCTATCAGATTTAAGAGTTCTAAAAAATCATCTTTGATTCCTTTAAGAAGGAGTGTTTTCAAGATCTCTTTTTCCAAATGCTTATGCTTTGATTTTTGAAGGTTGTATCGAAATCGCTCTACATAGTCCTCCAAGCTTTCATCTTCCCTTTGTGTGATACCGAAAATATCTTCATTGGATTTGCAATAGTCTTGGTACTTCTTCAAGAATATGTTCTTCATGTCCTCCCATGTTTTGATGCAGTTCCCACCTAGGCTCATGAACCATCGGAGAGCTGCTCCTTTTAGAGTAAGAGGAAACACTTTCAATCTTTCATCATTAGTACAATAATCATATCCTCTACAAAGTATTTCAAACTCAAATAGGAATGTATCTGGATCTTCATTTGTCAAACCATGAAAATTTGGTAGGGACAATGGGGGAATTATGTGCATTTGTGTTACTCCTCCTAGATCTTTGATAGGGAATTCAAAAGTTGCAATGTGAGCCATTTCTTACCATAATAGAAGATGTTTTTCATGTGTTTCTTTGAGGATCCTCCTTCCAATGTTCCTGTCAATTGGTTAGTGAAATGGGTGGTTCTTACATCACCACTCGAGTGGAACTACAAGATTTTTTTTTCGAAAATTCTACCTCTAAAATTCAAGAAAAAACACAAGCATTCATTTATACCTTAAGCTTTCACTCAATTCTGCTGTGAAGCGGGCCAGTGAACAAGTGTGTTTCTTGCTCGGTGCGCAGGTTCTTACCTTCCGTCTTTAATACCCAATTCTTCCCAAGCAGAAAAAATTAAATATGCATCACTCTTTATAAATGGCATACACTCTCCCCGGCAATGGCGCCAAAATGTCGAGGCATAAAAGGTATCTTTTTAACACCTATTTATCTCACATTAATTATCAATCCAAGAGCGACTTTTTATTTCAAGAGTGTACTCAGTCTGAGGCAACAATTTATCCAAGAGTAATGCCTTGCAATATGTAGTACAATGTTCGAGATACAAGAGTAAATGGATGTTTGTAAAGAAATCTAATTACATTAACATAAATGGAAATTCTCTGAAACCTTAATTAAACCAATCTGCAAAACATCGATCAGGGATACAGTAGCAATAACTCATTCCCTTAGAAATCGATGCAAGATAACCAATCTGGGAACTTGGAAGCAATAACCAGTGTCCTCTACAGTTGGTGATCTTAAAGCAATCGAAATGAAAGCAAACTCAATCTTCGTGCTGATGAAAATAACTGAAGGGAACAAAATCTGGAAAATAAGGAATTGAAACTGAACAACACATTGAAATCGAACAGCAATGTAAATGAATAACAAACTAAAACTAGAAGAATCGAATAGCAAATATTAACTAATGGAATTGAACAACAGAACTCTATTAAACGACAAATCCTATTGAACAACAAACTGAATAACGAAGCTTTATATCTGCACTCTGAAATGAACAACAGTTAAACAAAACAAAAAATGGAATGGAACATCAAATGCCGAACAACGAAGCATAAAAAGATAAGTAATTCGAGGATTAAGACTCTTGTTAAATTGGGAAGGAACGACAATGCAATCCATTATAATAAAACATTAAACTATTAAACAAGGAATTATGAATTAATTAAGATAGAACCAATATCACTTCCGCAAATCCAAGGATGTTCTAAGTAAGGCAATATGTTGTCTCAATTAACCCACGCTGTAAGAAATAAGATTCAGATCATACAATAATGAAATAACTCATAAACAGAGCGCGTAATACATAAAAACAGTAAAATGTCAAACAACTAATGAAATAAACTCACAGTAACATGCATGTAGCAAATCGATCACACGCTGCAGGAATTGGAAATATAACACAGAGGAGCAGTTCACGCTGCCAGGGGTCGGGCCCTTAACCACCAGCAGGGATTTCTCAAGCTACTTCAGATGATGCGAATGGAACAACAACTTCAATTAATCATTAAACTAGAGCAGCATTACAATGAAATCGTGTTTTCAATAACACAACCTTTGATTAAGTTTACAATTCACAAAAGCAACAACTATGATCCCTCCCCTCTCTTTTACAAACGTCTACTTTTATAATTAGAAGGAGGAGAAATTAAATAGTAAATAGGACCTCTCATAACAAAATTGGATTGTTCCCAACCAATTGATCAACAAGAAAATATATTTCCATCCATCTTTCAACAAGAGCAAGTCGAATTTGGCTTTGCAGCTGAGATTTGGAGGACGGCTGCAACAACAAATTTGAGAAAATCGTGCTCAAAGAACCCTGTGTTTCTCTCAATACAGGACGAATTTGGGCAAACCGTTATTTGTTAAAGTTAATTGGGCCCGTTCTGGACAAAACCATGTTCCGTATTTTCCAGATTCTTCTTCATTTGCCCAGAATCTTAACCACAAAACTGTCACTTCTTATTCCAACGAATTTCTGAGTTGGAATATTTCATGATGATTTGGAAATCAAATCTACAATCTGGAAAATATCTTGGAGGCTAAAATGGTGAATGATATTACAAAATATATTAATAAACCATCATTGATAAAATTATGCATAATAATCATCAATTTATTAAAAATAAAGGAGAATAAATAATATTCATCCATAAAAGCATAAATCATTATAAAATGGATTTATATGATAAATTACAATAAATGACATGATAAATAAGAGTGAAAATGGATGAAATAAGTGTTAAAAAGTGGTCGTATTCATGACCCAACAGAAGGAAGTACTACCTCTGGTATCCTGTACAAATTATTTCCCAAAGTAATAATAATAGAATGAGACCTAGACTCATACACACCATGTCTCTTCCACATGTATGGTTGGCCTAATAATACATCAGAAACTTCAACAAGATAAATATCACATAGTGCCTCATCCGTGAAGAGCTTGATGTTGTAGGGGAGGCGACATTGTTGGATGACGCGGAGATCTCTCCCTTGGTGAAGCCACCCGATGGTATACAACTGCGGGTGTGTTGTGGTTGGTAGGCTGAGCTTCTTCACGAACTCTACTGAAATGAGGTTATTTTGGCTTCCAATATCGACAATGAATTACAGTGGAGAACCCTTCACCCACATCTAGGAATGGAAGAGGCACTCCCCCTCCTCTGAATCTTTGGGTTCCTTCTTCTGGATCTTGGTGGTGGCAACAGTGGCATAGGGTTCCACATCAATGATTTTCTTCCCTTTGTCATTCCCCTTGTCCAGTTCTGACTTAGAATTAGAACATGTATCTAATTCGGATGCCTTCAGCTCAGCCAACAATGGTTGTTTGGCTCAAAATTAACTTGTGTTATGAGTGGAGCTTTTATGGAATTCACACCACTTCCCCATGTCATTCTTTGGATTTGTGGTGTTGTTCTTCGCTTGCTGCTTTGGTGGGTTGTCCTGAGTGGCCCCGCTTTGGCTTTACCCCTTATTCTATGGTTTGGGGGAGCCCTTCCTTGGCTTCGGATCTATGGATCCAAAGTCTCACTTCTTCTGCTTAAATTTCTTCTCAATCTTGGCGGCATATCGATATTCTGTGCCAAGCAAGATAATGTCAAGGAACTCCATTTCCTCCTAAATGTATCTGTGCAAAAAAATGCGGTATTTAAGCACCAAGTGTTTCTCCAAATTTTTAATACCCAACTTTGTGCACAGTGTATGGAACAAATTCGTCAGCTCGTGCACATCTTGATCCCTTTATTGCCACAACGTGGTCCATTTGATGTTCTTGTTGTCATAACTTCCCACAGGGTAATATTGTTCCTTGATGTCGTCTCAGAATGAATTCCAGGTGGGTGCAACTAAAAAAAGCGAGGATTCTTCCTCATCTTTCTGTTCACAGTAGTTTTCCCACCAATATTTGACATGGGGGGTGGCTTTGAGGAGCGCAAAGGTAATATTTTCTTGATCGGATAAATCATGGACTGAAAAATACCCTTCTAGCAAACTCAACCATCTATCTATGACATCTGCATCTATTTGGCCCTCAAATATGGGAATGTCAAAGTTTACTTGTACCTTGAATGAATTTCCGCCTCGAGAGTGGCTGTTGGATGAAGATGCGTTGTTGATGGGTAGTCATTGAAGGATATGGGAAAATTTGTCCATCATCGTGTTCCTTTGATTCTTGAGGGCCTCCTCAAGAAATATTTTGATAGGATCTCCTGCTCCCTCGTCTTTCTTTTCTTCCACCATGGGAGTTCGTTGGGGTTTGCGACACTGATCTTGCAAAGGTTCAACCAGATTGAGCCCTAACTCCTTATACACTGACTTTATTGGGGACAAGAAAAGAAAGATCAAGAAAGAGAAAAATTCTCTAATACCCTTAATCCAGACTTATGAAGGAACACAATAAACTACAAAAATAAACATAAACATAGAGATGCGATAGGAATAACACTTTGTTTCATTAATATCAAACACTAAAAACTGCTTACAGATAGAATGGAAAAAAAAATATCTCGGGCGATGGTAGCTTATCTATGAGAAGAGATGTGTTGGCTACATGCCTCTAAACTATGTTACAATGAGGCTAAAGGGCCTTTTTATTATTGAAAAATAAGAGAAAACCATAAACAACCAAGACCCTAACCCGAGGAGATGTAACACCAAGATTTTATGGGCCCCGTTGGGGTTAGTTGGGAAGCCAAATTCTCGGGGTCGTAACTTGGTCATATTATCTTCATTTGGCACGTATGATACCTCATTGGAAATATCTCTATGAGGACTATAGCTGCTATCACAATTTGAGACAATCATGCCCAAAACAACACCGTCTAGGGCCTCAAAATGGCTTCGGAAGTTTGGGACCCGAAAAACTGCTAAAATAGTAAATAAGAAAACTGATGAAACTGACAAGGTGGAATAGGCAAGTGGACACCAATATCCACCTGGATCATTCCCTTTCACACCAGATCATACAAAGACACAAAATTTCACTCATGTATTAATCAAACAAGTCTTAATATAAAACATGCCATATTCCTTTGATCATACCAAAAAGGTTGAATCGCACTCCTTAATCTTTAGTGATGGGGGATTTCAAACATGCACATGTATCATGAGTTTGTTTTGATTTCAAATGTTGCATCACAATATCAATAAACAAGTCTTCAAGCAAAGGAGATACTAGAGACCTATTCCTATAATAACACACAGTGCAGTTGAACAAGTCTCGCATCATCACAAAACCCTGGGATTTGGTGCCTTCAATGTTCTTTTCTTTGTAACAAAAGATCAGATCAATTTACTCTTTATTGAATATCAAAACAAAACACATTTTTTATTGATACTAACCCTTCCCAAACATTGATATCTAATCATTCAAGTTTTTAATCAAAACCCCAAAGAAACCAGTTTACCTCAATTTACTAGAGAATTTGAAACATGTAGGAGCCACTTCAAAGATCGCTTCTCACTGCACAAAATACATATGGATATATAAATAAACCACGGGTTCAAGTATCAAATTTCTTTAGATCCAAAATCGAACCCTAGTTTGTATAGATATCTAAGACTCAACGTTCTTAATCAAAAGGAATATAACTAGATATTTAAAGGAAAAATCAAGAATTAGAAAGGAAATGGTTTATATGAAACAAAATTTAAATGCATGAATTTTTGGGGAAATGTTCATAAATCATAGTATTTTTTACCATATCTAGGTCAACTGTGCTTGAAACCACAGACTCTTAATATCTTCAGGAAGACAAAGTTTTTTAAAAGTGACACACAAATACCATACTAGTCTCCCAAAAGATATTCCACAAGATCTATATACTTTCACACCATGATATCATATCAAAATAAAATAAAAACCACATAGTGATAGCTATCGAAGGGTCAACGACCTGGGTTGGTCAGGCCTTGATCAACTAGCTTGTGCCCTTCTAGAAGATAAGATAAACTACAAAGTTGCGTAAATCATTAACACGATCAAATGGAAATAGAAAAGGAACCTAGCATTGATGCTCTTTGTGTTAATAAAACCTCAGTCTCAATACATTTTGACTTCAATAAGTTGGCTCCAAATAGAGATGGGCGATACAAAGTGCTTGACCTTAAAAATATACCAAATAATAGTATCGATGACCTATTACATCCCATAGCCTGAAATATATATACATTTACAATGATTATCATGGTTGTAGTCAAGCATGTATAGGTGAGAAAAAAATATAAAACTAGTCTAACAATCCTCCTAACAAAAGGTCTTCGAAAAACTACTACTGATCATTGAGATCCATTTCCATATCAATTTGGGTTCATTTGGAAAATATGTTGTAATATTATAGTTCATTGTTGAAGGCAAGGAGATATTATCTTGCTTTTTCTTCCTTAGAATCCACGAAATTATTTTGACAACTCACTTGACTTCTAGCTAACTCTTTGTTCAATGGTCCATGCTCCAAACCCTAGTGCAGGAATCCCTTGACAAAAACACATTTCTCATGTTTTAGTACATGCACTTCATAATATATTAAAGGCTTATAAAACAAGAAAAGACCCCAGGAAAACATCAAATGTAGCATTTAATCATAAAATATTAATCTAGAAACCTGTTTAAGGATAAGAAATGACATATCCATATCCTTATGAATACAACAATAGAAACATAAAATATGTACATGAATGTATTTGTTTGGCTTGTAAAATAGAGGATGAAGTAGGGTTAATTGTAAAACATTAGGACAATCTTAAAGCCGGAATTTCCCCAAATTGGTTATGTTGGGTGTCCTCACACAACCAAAACCCAATCCTCTACAGAAAACAAAACCTCCAAGTTCTAACTTCATCATTTGTTAATATGAATTTTGCCTCTAACCCTGGAGTCTGAGTATTTTTCAATTTTGTTCTATACAACCTGACCTTGGTTTTCATAAATGTTTCTTGTACCCTCCATTTTCTAACTTTTTCTTCTAAATCCCCTACCCCTTTTACAAGCTTCATGATATCTTCCTTGAGTTTCAGATTTTGGTTCTTTAAATAACTATTTAACACTTCCAATTATGCAACTTTCTCCTTTGGGAGTTGAACCTTTTTCCGTCTCTTAATTCTTTTACAAAAATGAAATATGAGTTGAATCCTATTTCCCTTCTGTAACCGAATCCTTCATGCTATTGAAATAGTTATCCATAGCAACTGTTGCATCCACCAAGACATTAAGGTCTCCTTTTTTGGTTGTTGGCCTTTTCCTAACATTGATACTCTATCACTAGGTAAATTGTTAACTCCTTGTTCCTTACAGGATCCTTCTAAAAGGTTCTTACCATCATGGTCGTGTAAATTCCCATCTTCATATAGTCCTTGTTCTACACAACCATATTGCATGGAGTTTTTCTCACCAAGGTTCGCAACTTGTTTATCCACATGTATTTTTTATCTACATATATCTGAAAAGGGGTTTTCATTATCTATTTTACTAACTTGATTGTCCGTATATGGATTCTGTTCAAAATCATGCTCATCATTGGACAAAGAAACCACAAGGCCTTCACTTACAACAAGTGCTTTCCCATAAGAGGAACCATTCATATTCTTCACCATACCTATGGTAAAATGTCGGGTTGGTGCGTGTATATGAGCCTTAGTTGATATAACCTTTCTTTGTTCCTTTTGTCTTAAGTTGGGCCTTTCTTGTCCTTTCTTAATATCGCTTGTCTTCTTCTTAGGACTAGCCCTTTTTTTCAATTTAAATCCTTTCTCTTCCTTCCAAGCACATGTGTTCTTACTTAGGTCAGGTTTATTAGCCTCCTTACCCTGCACAATCTTGGCACCAACCCTTTTACTCTGAACAATTTTGGAACTAGTCCTCTCATCCTAGGCGAGCTTATTAGAGTTGGCTCCCTAATTTTGAGAAGATTTTGATCTAAGACTTCTAGATTTCACAACAAACGCCTCTACTGGTTGATCTTGAATATTAATTACTTGTTTAGGATTTCCAAATTGTTGAGCCGCTAGAAACGTTTCCCATGTATATCCCATTTTCCTTAGTTCCTTAACAACTTGTTGATGCCTCGAAAATCGCTGCAACAACATTGGGGGATAACCACCCGGTCCGGACCTTAATACAGCTCCTTTTCCGTTTGGGATGGTGGCTCCGACTGGATATAATGGGACCAGTTTCCCGATAAAGAATAGAAAGGGGTGAATGAGTGATTGGTTTAATAATAAGTGATAATGAATGAAGTATTTAATCTATAAGCGAAAACGTAAATGACTATTATATCCCGGGAAGCTTCTATTCTTAAGTGCAACGTTTGATGATCTATGTTTGTCAATAGGCATATAGATGACACTATTCAATAAACAAAGATATTCATTTAAATAATAATTACTTCATTCAATTAGTTGAATGAAGTAATCGATAAAACATTGTTACACTTATCTTAATTTATATTACTGATACGTAAATGATTGAAAGAATAGCAAACTGTAAACATCCAGTAGTGGAAAGTATAAAGATTGTTGTTAAAACACATTTAAATATTCAATAATAGCAAAAGTAATCAAACAACAATTCATATAAAAAGAATGGATTCAGACATAGATAATAGTACCATATGAGCTTCAAGTCACTCCCCAATATCAATCGCTATTTGAAATTCTTCTTTCAACGCAAAAATACTTTCACACAAAGACAGTAGTGCACATTTGCATAAAAGCCTCCTTGTCAAAATTAGAATAATTGGTCCAGTTTTATAAAAGAATATGCCTGAAGTACAGTAGTGCAACTTCAGGTTTATAAGTCATATACAAAACTTACGACCCTTTCTAAATACATGAAAGGGTCTATAAATACTTAATTTATCTAAATATCTATGAAACTAAAAATCCTACTTAATTGGTATTAAAAAATCTTGAATATCTCCTTCACGGCAATCTGGCAGTCGGCGGCATGAATCATCACTTAGGCTGTTCGTCTTTAGTCCTAAGCTGGCATATTGCAAGCATCGGCTCCACTTCTGGTGGTCGGTTAAGGCGAGAATTGAGTTGGGCATCATAGGTGGCATCCTGTATTTCGGGAATGATGCATCCGATTGCATCTGAGAGGCATTTGAGGGCGGCTCTCTGGCTGTAAGGTTTGACTAAGAACATCCAATAGGTGTCCCATGTCAAACTGTTAATTCCTGCGATTAATCTGCCAGTTTTCTCCAGCTCTGGGTAACATGACTGTTCCAATGTTTTAGCCGATGTCAATTTACCTGGGGTACATTGAGAAATCATGTTAGATAAGTAGAGAGTGTCATTAATCAATTCAACCAAATTACTTGTGGTTAATTTGCATCTGGAAACTGCCCTCTCTGCTTTCATTAACTAGGATTGCCATTCCATAAATAATATCTCTTTATGCGATTCTAGGATCTTTGGCAATTTAGCCGACTGTCCTTCCTCAGTACCTTGCCACTCAAGATAATTGGTCAATGTCTCATCGGCCTGCTCGAAGTCTATTCTAGCATCAGCCGATTTATCACTTAGAGATATTGTTGAGTCACATAAAGGTTCTGCCTGGGCGATTTGTTGACATAACAACTTTATCTGTGTTAATAATGCTTTGTTTATTTGTACTGCCTCTGCCTTGAATTCAGCTACCTGTGGAAGATTCTTTGTTTTCTCAAGCTGGGCTGATAGTTGAGCAATCTGCTCATCTTTTATCTTCAGCATTTGTTCATTGGCTGTCTTGAGTTGTGCCAATGCCTCTGACATCTCTTTCTGCTTCTGGACTGCACTCTGATCAATCCTCTGCTTCTCCTCCTGCAATTGTTGAGTTAATTGATTATTGGTTTGCTGTTGTGTTGAAAATTGCAGTTCTGCCTGCTCTGCCTTCTGCCGTGCTTCTGATAGTTGCGCTTGTAATGAGAAAATCTCCCGGTCTTTTGTTTTTAATAAAAGACTCACCTCTGATGCCTTATCTATTGTTGCTGCCGAATAGGCTCCAGCAAATTGTGATAGTTTTGTTAGGTCGTCAGAGGGGTCAAATTCCTCCTTCCAAACTACATTGCCCGTCACCGTTTGTTCTGGGAATAGGGAAGGCTGATCAATTCTTCTCCTCTTCCTTTGTCGTTTTACCACAGCTTTGTGTTTCGGGCTATAGAAGACATCCAAGGGAGGAATTTCTTCTATCTGCAAAATAATTTGATCGGAGGGATCCTTTGGGATTATCTCTACTCCTTTAGAACTGGGTAGGCCGCTGGTTTCACTTGGAACTTGTTTTGAAATGGTCTCCTGTGTGTCTGCTACTCTTGATGTTTCGGCTTCCTTTGAGCCCTCAGGATTGCTGATAATTGAATCAAATTGCTGCCATTCCTGGAGCAATTTGGGATCAATTTGAGTATCTTCATTTATATTTATGGTGCTCTGTTCCTTCTCTTTCGTCTGGGTTTCCTCTTGCACTTTCTCCTGTTCTTTTGTTATAACCGGAGGTTCCTTAGTATGTCGCTGTTCAGGCTCGCTTGATCCTGCTGCCGGGCTTGTTGCTAACAGATCTAGGGGCAGAGTTTGCAACCTCTGTTCTCTAAGTCTGTTGAATTCAACTAACCCTTCATCTTGATATTTCATTCTGGCCAACGATCTAACTTGGGACATCGACTCGGCTGTGGAGAACAGGTCATCAAACATATCTTCTTTATGATCAAACTTTGCCAATTTGGCCTATTCAAGGGCATTATAGGAAACTTTGTCAGGATCAAATTTCCTATTAGGGAGAGTTGCTAGAGTTAATGATTTCATCTTTGTAGCTTCTTTCTCTGCATGTTTGAGATCATTCAAGGTGTAGACACCACATCTAAGAGGAAAATAGGGCCAGACCTGCTTCTTATTTTTCTTTAGAGTTTGTGTAACGCCCTCGGAAATAATCTGATAGGCTATCTCCCTTGCCAGCAGTTTATCAGGTATGTACAAAGGAAGAACATGAGGTTTGGCTTGGCTGCCAAAAATTCTTATATAAGTAAATTTTTCCTCTGCAAACCATCTCCCTAAGCCAGTTAAATCAATCCCTGCTTGGTAGGAAATCTTGGGAGCAGGTTTATCAAAAACAGAGTAATGAATGGGTAACATGAAGCCATTGCAGATTTGGTATAAATGGTGCCTATGGGAGGTTTTCCACACTTTCTGATGGTATATGTGAATAGGCATAAGGTCTTGTGGAGTCCACCTCCAGCCGAGCACGGGAAATTCAGAATTAAAACACAGGGTGTCCAGGATATAAGCGCTGTAGTAGAATGGGGGAATAAGCCTTTCAGTAATGCGGGTCTTGTTTCTGAAATCAAGAACTGCGGTAGCTAACTTATCGGACAGTATAGTTCCCCAATCCATAATTTCACTATTACACGCTGCCTCCATCAAAGGAGCCATTTCTATAGTGAAATTAGAGGAGTCGTGCAACCCCCATAATCTACACATCATGATCCCAGCATAACAATAAGGAGAACATAGAGAATCAACAGAATACATACCGGAAGATTTATGCTTGTGTGTTGCCGGATTCTGCCTCCAATCCCGAATGGGTTCGGATTCAGTTTCGTTCTCATTTCGGAATTTCTCCGGAAATGCCTTGTTGTACTTCTTCTCTGGCTCAGGCAAATGATACATTTGCCTCAAATCATTAGCTTGAAATGAACCGAAGATTCTCCCATCTCTGGTGCAGAAGGTTCTGTCTGTGATTGGGAGTTCCTCAATTTCCCACCTTACTACATCCGTATATGGGATAATTTGTTCCCGAGCTGCTATCCGATGAAGGAAAGAGTTGGCTAAGTCCTTTAAAGTACCTTCAGATTTTTGAGTCGTATCTACTGTGGCTTCTACTGTTGTCACTTCAGGTTCTTCAGCTTCTATCAAATTATAGGTACTTTGCCAAGAAGTTTTGCCGAGACCTGAACATGTAGTATCAGATATCAATCCTTTCTTTTTATTTCCTGGATCAGTGATGGCTTGTTTTATGGCTGGCGAAGCGGAATCGTTTGCAGTTTTCTTGGACTTCTTCCCCATTTTGCTTGCATCTATTAGCTTGGAAGAATTCTGCACAAAAGTAAAAATAAGCGTAACACAGAGAATTGGCAGAGAAAACCAAATACGAGCGAAATATATTGATTAATGCATGATGAAGAATTAACTTAAGGTGGCCGTGGATCCAATCCGTGAAAAGATTTTAGACTTACTATTTCATTAAATGGCCGTAAAAACCTGTCAATATTTTAAATGTCCATCATGTCGTTTATTGGTGGAATGATTTGTTTAAGCGTGCCTTGGCCGTTTTGGCGGTTGAGCGCAGGTGAATCTCTATTAGAAAGATAAGGCCTTTAATACGAATTAATCGTAATATCCCCGTTTTAACAACTTTTTGAAGTTCGTGATTTTGGCTTTATCGTATCGCATCAGGGCGAAAGGCGCTTTTGTTATATTGGCATCTCTTGGAATCCTCGATCGCCGATAGCGATATCGGATCGCATCGGGAGCATTAACTGGGGCTCTTTTAAAAGCATGCATGGTATATCGCCGATCGCCTATTGTGTGTTATCGCGTCGGAGCAAACCAATGGTTTTTAAGTTATGCCTCCTTTGTCATTGCGATATGCGATCTTGCGATCGCTTTATCGCAATGATAAAAGATTTAATCATTTATATCATAAAGCCATTATTGGTTTTGTCAAAAAGGTTTTTTGTAATGTTTTCATTTCGTTTTCGGACCTTTTTGAATAATACAAAATTAATACCAATTAAAACTAAAAGGGACCCATTTCATATTATAGTGTTGTGAATAAAAATTATATGAAATGGGGGGTTGTTGTAGAGGACAACAATTGGCGATTCGCTGGAAGAAATAGTTATCTCTGAAAAGTATGGAAATACTTAAACTTTTTCAAAATAGAGTTTCAATCAAAGGGGAAAATTCTAATATAACTAAGTATATATGCACTCCAAATAAAATGAAACTATTTTTTGCTAATTTCCTCTCTTTGTTTAAAATTAGATACATTCTAAGTTTTAAATAGGCCTCTATTGGTTTATAATGATAAAACAGAAAACCTTTCCAAAGCAGCTTTTTGGTTAACTCATCTGTCATAGGTAGAGCCTCTGCTGCCAGCAAACGTTCATAGTTTCGACAGGGATACCTTTTAACCATGTTATTGTCCATTATCCCATCCATTTGAGAGTATGATTAACAGAATGAATTCAAAATATGCTTTCATATTTTGTATTTCCTTTTAATTTTTCTGTTATTTCTAAGATAAAAAGCCATTGTCCTGGTTTGGTGGCCAGCTGTTTGACAATGCCATTCACTAGTAGTAATCTAACCGAACAAGTTGGCTCGTGATGAGACCCCTTGTCTTATAATTCTAAGCCATTACCCTGTTTTGGTATGCAGTATTGGTAATGTCGGTTAAACTATTTCCCTATGATCATGGTAAGCAGGCTTGTAATAATACCTCTTATCTTTTATATCAAAAATTTTTAGAATTACACTCTGAGTAATCATAAACTTTTGGTGAATGGGATGGACAATTTTCTCCTTAAGAGTAAATGGATGACAGGGTAAGAGTTGAAGATGCTGAAATTGGATTAGTTTCTGTTTTGATATTGATAACCCTTTTGTTGACCAATTTAAAAACATAAAATGATTTTTCAATACTTCTAAACTTTGAGAAGAGTTTGCAAAAATTGAAGGGTGGCTTCAGAATGCAATTATACCTAGTTTCCTAGAAATTGTTCCTCTTGTTTAAGACTTCTATTTATTTAAAAGTGAATATCAACAATCCTTTCTTTTAAGCAACTTTTAAATACAGCAAAGGTCAATGGAAGATACCTTACAACTTTATTTCCTAATGGTCCTAAAAATATAAATCCTACTTAGAACTAAAGGAGAAGGGGTTACCTTCTCAATTGAAGAATTTCTTTAAGATGAGGCCATTAACAGGAAGAGAGTCCCTCTTTCCTGATAGATCTTGTAACATGAATGTCGAATGGCCTATCTTCTCACTGATCTGAAATGGTCCAAGCCACATCTTTTGGAACTTGGTGTGTTTACCTTTATCCTCATGGGCTTTATCCCATTTCAGAACTAGATCACCAACCCGCAACTGTTTAGAACTAGATGAAGCTGAATCAAATGATTTTTTGATTATCTGCTGATGTTTTGCATGAGTAATTTTGGCCTTTTCTCTTTCTTCTTCTAATTTTAAAATTTGATCATGTCTAAGTTGGATAGAAGAAGAGGGGCTTTCTTCAATAAACTGTACTAGGGCAAGAGAAGGAAGTGCTAGATTGGTTGGTAGTATTGCTTCTTTCCCATATACAAGATTGAATGGAGAAGTACCTATGGAGGCCTTCTGTGTTATTCTATCTGCCCATAGTGCGAATATTAAAGATTTATGCCAATTTTTATGATTCTGTTCAATAGTTCGCTTAATGATTTTAAGGAGATTTTTATTGGTAGATTCTGCTAGACCATTACCCTAGGGATAATAATTCGCAGAATATTTCAGTTTAAAACCTCTTTTAATAGCGAACTAAAACATGGCATTACCAGAGAAATAAGATGCATTATCAAAAACAAGAGCATTTGGGACACCAAACCTGGTAATGATGAATTGATCTATAAATTCTATAATTCCTTCAAAGTTTGTTGTTTTTAACGGAATTGCTTCAACCCACTTGGTAAAGTAATCAGTAGCAGTAAGGATATACTTATGTTGTTTGGAAGACTGTGGAGAAATTTCTCCAACGATATCCAATCCCCATTGTTCAAAAGGTTGCTCAATGTTGACTGGTTGCAAAGGGAAAGCTGATTTTCTTTGTCTTCCACTGGAGGTTTGACAACTTTGGCATTTCTTTACATATTCATGAGTATCTCTGAATAAAGTGGGCCAATAATACCCAGCATGAATGATTTTGTGAGCTGTTGTGTCAGCTCCAAAATGTCCTCCGGCTGGTCCATCATGTAGCTCCTGCAAAACCTTTTGTGCTTCAGGTTTTTCTAGACATCTTAATAAAACTGAATCATAGTTTTGTCTAAAAAGTACATCATCAATGATTATGAAGTTTTTTGCTTTTAATCTAATGGCCCGTTTGTTTTTATAAGAAAGATTAGGAGGTGCATATCCATTTTTCAAATAAAATATTAAATCTGCGTATTGAGATTCAGAATTGGTAATACTTATCTGATTGATTTCTTCCATATGTTATGTATCACCTGATTCTGGAATGTTGGATGCTCCTGCTAACAACCTGCAAAAACCTTGACCCCTCACAATCTTTTTTGGCTTGATTTCCAAGTCATACTCTTGAAGTGCTGTAACCCAATTGGCCCTTTTCTCACCTAATTCCCTTTGGATCAGTAATTGTCTTACTGCAGAAAAAGGAACTATAACCTTTGTATGAGCTTTTAAAAGGAAGGGCCTATAGTGTTTAATTGCTTTATACATAGCAAAGGCTTGTTTTTCAACTTCGGAGTAATTTAGTTCTGCACCCTGGAAATTTGAACTAAAAAATGAAATCGGTGCTTCAAGGTCATGATCATTAATCTGAGTGAGTACTGCTGCATAAGATGAATCGGATGCGATAGTATACAATGTGAAATGATTAGAAAAATTGGGAGTGTTTAAAGCGAGGGCATTGATTATTGATTGTTTGATTAAATCAAATGCTTCCTTTTCCACAGATCCCCATTTAAACACTGAATTTTTCTTAATCATATTTTGTAATGGTAAAATGATCTGAGAAAAATCAGGAACAAATCTTTTGACAAAGTTGATCTGACCTAAAAATGACTGCATGGATTTTTTGTTATGAGGAAATGGGATTTCAGAAATTTCTTTAACCCTGTCAGGATCAATATAAATACCATCTTTGGAAACAATAAAACCCAGGAGCTTTCCTTGATCAAGAGCGAAGAAGGATTTTTTAGGATTGAGTGAGATACCAGACCTTTTGCAGCGTTGAAAAATTTGATTTAAGTCAC
This sequence comes from Pinus albicaulis, assembly GCA_034641835.2. Lineage (NCBI taxonomy): Eukaryota > Viridiplantae > Streptophyta > Pinopsida > Pinales > Pinaceae > Pinus > Pinus albicaulis. The sequence continues at coordinate 893,616,747 of CM076581.1, forward strand.
ACAAATGATTGGATCTCTTTCTAGAAAATACAGTAATATCGTCTAGGTAGACAACTACTGTTTTATTAATCAATCCTTTGAAAGCGATATCCATCGCTCTTTGGAATGTGGCTCCCGCATTAATAAGTCCGAAAGGCATTTTCTGATAAGCTTAAGTTCCCCATTTTGTTCTGAATGTGGTTTTAAGTCTGTCATCAGGATGAACCAAAACTTGGTTATATCCTGAAAAACCGTCTAAAAAGGACATTAATTCAGAGCCTGCTACTGATTGGAGTATCTGCTCCATAGTAGGTAATGGGAACTTATCTTTGAGGCTTGCTTTATTCAGATTTCTGAAATCTATACAAATCCTAATGTCGCCATTTTTCTTTCTGACAGGCACCATATTAGAGACCCAGTTTGAGTGCCGAACGGGAAAAATAATCTTAGCTTTCAAGAGTTTATTGAGTTTTGATTTTATTTGACTCTCTAAGTTCGGATGTATTTTCCTTAATTTCTGCTGAACTGGTTTCTGATCGGGAAGCATTGGAATGGTATGCTGGATAATAGTTGTATCATATGTCTTTAAATTGTCATATTTCCAAGCAAAAACATGTTTATGTTTCTATAAGAGTTTAATGAATGCTTCCTTTTCTTCTACAGAAAGTCCTAATCCTAGATTAACGTTTTGAGGATTTTGTTCAGTGCCAAGGTTTATCAATTCAAATCTTAAAGTAGAGCTTTGGATTGGTCACAGGTTTAAATCTGTCTTTAATATCATAAAGATCCTCAAGCTTCACCACAGGCTTTGGAATTGAATTTTCCTCGGATTTACCTCTCATTTGAAGGTCATGTTTTCTTTCCTCAATGATCTGGTCATCATAGGACTTTTCTGAAGTCAAAAATTGTAAAATGTCTTCATCGTGATTAAATACTCTCCAATTAGTGACATTGTCAGGAATTGCTGGCCTAAAAATTAATTCTATTGAAAATCTATCTGGGCTATAATCTTCGGAGGGTATGAGTCTGGAAGCAAAATTGGCTAGCAAGTCTGCTGCTGAATTTTGAGACCTAGGGATAGAAGAAATATTGAATGCAGAAAAGTGCGTGGTGAGTTCTTGTACCAGCGACTGATAATGATTGAGGTGATTTGAAAGACAATGAATTGTATTTCTCACCTGTTTGACAATAATTTCAGAATCGCCGAATACCTTCAAATATTGCACTTTAAGGCCAATTGCTTTATACATACCTTGGACTAAGGCTTCATACTCGGCTGTGTTGTTTGTGCATTCAAATTCTAACCTACAGGACAACATTGTTTTTTCTCCTTGCGGGCTAACCAAGATACACCCTGCTCCCGAACCTTCGTTAGATTTGGAGCCATCAAAATATAAAGACCAAAATAAAGAAGTATTAACATTCTTATTTACAGTTTCCCCAGTATCATTAAAACATCTTGACCTATCTGTTTGTGAATAGTTTTCGATCTGTGATGTTAAATTGTTTACTGAGAAAGGAGATGGTTGGGCAGTGAAATTTCCAAGAAATGACTCAGATGAATAATTTCCCAAGATGTTGTTATTAAATGCAATTGGTTGATTTTCCTGTTCAAAATCTGTTACAGTGTGGGTCATGTGTTTCTCTCGATTGATTTTTATTTGATTTGGCTTTCCCCTATAGGGTAACCACATGTGAGACCAATCGGTAGAAATATACCCATGGAGCTTTTCAGATCAATCCCTACTCAAGATCAACCCATAAAATTCAGGTATATCAGCTATTAGGATATCAATTCGTTGAACTACCCGTGGATCAGCTGATAACCTGATAGTTACAGAGTTAATCTCTCCTAAAACCTGGACCTTGGTTCTGTCTAACTGTACAATGTGTATGGAAGACTCTTGGGGTTCTATGTTCAGTTTGGAACAAACTGAAGCTGGCATTATATTGGATGATGCCCCTGAGTCAATCAAACAGTTGTGTAGGTTTCTGTTGTAGATCTCAAAGGTCAAAAGGAAGGGTGGAGTATGAGAATTCGATCTATCTCCAATCAGGATTGAATCAGTAGCTTCTATCATACCAGAAGGTGGTTGACCAGAATCATTTGCAGCTTTAGCACTGGGAAGAGGTGAAGAGGGAACAACATTCAATTCTTTGAGAAGCAATTTCTGCCGATGTTTTAATTTGCTAAGTTCAAACATAGTAATGTTTGCCTTAGTTTTCTTCATATCATCAACAATATTGTAATCCATTGAATCGGATACTACTAATGTTTTAGATGTTGAAGGAGTACTTGAAGTTGAAGGTTGGTTTTGGGGAACTGCTGCAGGTGACTTCTTTGTAGGTACTTTTTCCTTTGTTGTAGCAGCACCTGCACTCCGTTTCTTTGAAGTTGCCTGAACAGGTTCGAAGGTACTTTTACTCCTAGTAGAGATAGGAAAAGCTTCTTCATCATTATCTGTATCGGAGTTGGGCAGTATGAAATCCCACATGCCATGGCATTCAACAACTTCCTCTTCATTATCAGTTGGTGAGATTGTTTCCTCTTCCTCTTCTTCTTGATCTGAATCTGCATTAGATATGACATTCGGTGGTTTTGATTCGGTTTTCTTGTAATTCTTAAAGGGCCTTTTGGTTGAAGTTTCGGTGACTTGTTTCTTTATTTCAACCATTTCATTTGACATGGTCTTGAGGACCTTTTGGAGGCCCTCCATGTCATATGGATCTTTCGAGGTTTTCTTCTTTGAGTCATCTTTGAACGAAACTTTTTTGGTTTTTCTTTCCTCAAGAGCCGCTTTCTTTTCTAGAGCATTGATACGTTTCTCCACAGCAAGTGATTCTTTCATGTTTTCAGCGAGTGTTGGTTTTCCGGCCCTGTCTACAAAAATATCTATATTGGCAGGTAGGGCAGTAATATACCACTCACTTCTTATTTGTTCACTTGGTTTGGAGGCCGTTGGGATTTTATTCAAAAGTTTATTGAAACGAGCATTAAATTATTTAATTGGTTCGCTATGCTCTATCCTAAGATTGGAGAGATCATTTATTAGTGTAGCTAAAGATCTGTCATCTCCATACTTAGTGAGAAACTGTTCTTGGCAAGTGTTCCAACTGGTAATAGAACCAGAAGGCAGGGAAAAATACCAGGATCCTGCTGATCCTTGCAACGTATAAGGGAAAAGCCTAACAATGACATCTTGCTCTGTTACTCCCTTCAAATTAACTGCTAACATGAAGTTATTGATATGTTCCTCAGCTTGGGTTCCATTTTCTGGATTAAACTTGGGTAGCCATTTTTCGGGAGCATCTGGTAATGCATGTAATGGTGCGGGCATGTTGACTGCACCAGGTCTGGTCCATGGATCCGCCATTGTAATACCAGTGGTGGATGATACTGTTGTTGAGATTCCAGATGTCTGGGAAGGAATTGATGTTGAGGAGTGAGCAGGTTGAGATGTTGAAGTTCCAAATTCCTGGTGAACAACAATATGTAATGAGGGAGTGGATGGTTGACTTCGCACCGGGGAGGATGAGATGGAGGATGTGGATGAAAGTGCTTCACTGTCAGAATCTTCAGTGTTTTTCTTTGCCCTTTTCCTTTTAGGTAAAGGGAACTCAGTAGGTTCAATACCGAGCTTTCCACTCTGAAGTCTAGTGAGAGGGTGAGGTAGATTGTATTGCAAAGTCTCACTGCTTTGAGATAGCTCAGATTTCTGTGGTGAAATCGAGAAACTCTGAAGTTTTTGGATGAGAGACTGAACTTCAGGAGATTCAAGACTTAATTGTTCTGGAGTATGGTGGGTTTGAGCAGTGATAGTGGATACCTCTTCTTCTTGCTTGGATGCTGGAGAACCAGCATGCAATTAGGAAGTACGAGGTGATGTGGAGGGAGAATTACTCTTAGAATGGTTTGCAGATTTGGGTTTTCTTGCCATTCACAGTTGATGGCCCTCCTTCTAGCGCCAAAAATGTTGATGCCTCGAAAATCGCTGCAACAACATTGGGGGATAACCACCCGGTCCGGACCTTAATACAGCTCCTTTTCCGTTTGGGATGGTGGCTCCGACTGGATATAATGGGACCAATTTCCCGATAAAGAATAGAAAGGGGTGAATGAGTGATTGGTTTAATAATAAGTGATAATGAATGGAGTATTTAATCTATAAGCGAAAACGTAAATGACTATTATATCCCGGGAAGCTTCTATTCTTAAGTGCAACGTTTGATGATCTATGTTTTTCAATAGGCATATAGATGACACTATTCAATAAACAAAGATATTCATTTAAATAATAATTACTTCATTCAATTAGTTGAATGAAGTAATTGATAAAACATTGTTACACTTATCTTAATTTATATTACTGATACGTAAATGATTGAAAGAATAGCAAACTGTAAACATCCAGTAGTGGAAAATATAAAGATTGATGTTAAAACACATTTAAATATTCAATAATAGCAAAAGTAATCAAATAACAATTTATATAAAAAGAATGGATTCAGACATAGATAATAGTACCATATGAGCTGCGAGTCACTCCCCAATATCAATCGCTATTTGAAATTCTTCTTTCAACGCAAAAATACTTTCACACAAAGACAGTAGTGCACATTTGCATAAAAGCCTCCTTGTGAAAATTAGAATAATTGGTCCAGTTTCATAAAAGAATATGCCTGAAGTACAGTAGTGCAACTTCAGGTTTCAGTCATATACAAAAACTTACGACCCTTTCTAAATACATGAAAGGGTCTATAAATACTAAATTTATCTAAATATCTATGAAACTGAAAAATCCTACTTAATTGGTATTAAACAATCTTGAATATCTCCTTCTCGGCAATCTGGCAGTCGGCGGCATGAATCATCACTTAGGCTGTTCGTCTCTAGTCCTGAGCTGGCATATTGTAAGCATCGGCTCCACTTCTGGTGGTCGGTTAAGGCGAGAATTGAGTTGGGCATCATAGGTGGCATCCTGCATTTCGGGAATGATGCATCCGATTGCATCTGAGAGGCATTTGAGGGCGGCTCTCTGGCTGTAAGGTTTGACTCAGAACATCCAATAGGTGTCCCATGTCAAACTGTTAATTCCTGCGATTAATCTGCCAGTTTTCTCCAGCTCTGAGTAACATGACTGTTCCAATGTTTTAGCTGATGTCAATTTACCTGGGGTACATTGGGAAATCATGTTAGATAAGTAGAGAGTCTCATTAATCAATTCAACCAAATTACTTGTGGTTAATTTGCATCTGGAAACTGCCCTCTCTGCTTTGTTTAACTGAGATTTCCATTCCATAAATAATATCTCTTTATGCGATTCTAGGATCTTTGGCAATTTAGCTGACTGTCCTTCCTCAGTACCTTGCCACTCAAGATGATTGGTCACTATCTCATCGGCCTGCTCGAAGTCTGTTATAGCATCAGCTGATTTATTACTTAGAGATGTTGTTAAGTCACATAAAGGTTCTGCCTGGGCGATTTGTTGACATAACAACTTTATCTGTGTTAATAATGCTTTGTTTATTTCTACTGCCTCTGCCCTGAATTCAGCTACCTGTGGAAGATTCTTTGTTTTCTCAAGCTGGGCTGATAGTTGAGCAATTTTCTCATCTTTTATCTTCAGCATTTGTTCATTTGCTGTCTTGAGTTGTGCCAATGCCTCTGATAACTCTTTCTGCTTCTGGACTGCACTCTGATCAATCCTCTGCCTTTCTTCCTGCAATTGTTGAGTTAATTGACTATTGGTTTGCTGTTGTGTTAACAATTGCAGTTCTGCCTGCTCTGCCTTCTGCCGTGCTTCTGATAGTTGCGCTTGTAATGAGAAAATATCCTGGTCTTTTGTTTTTAATAAAAGACTCACCTCTGATGCCTTATCTATTGTTGATGCCGAATAGGCTCCAGCAAATTGTGATAGTTTTGTTAGGTCCTCAGAGGGGTCAAATTCCTCCTTCCAAACTACATTTCCCGTCACTGTTTGTTCTGGGAATAGGGAAGGCTGATCAGTTCTTCTCCTCTTCCTTTGTCGTTTTACCACAGCTTTGTGTTTCGGGCTATAGAAGACATCCAAGGGAGGAATTTCTTCTATCTGCAAAATAATTTGATCGGAGGGATACTTTGGGATTATCTCTACTCCTTTAGAACCGGGTAGGCCGCTGGTTTCACCTAGAACTTGTTTTGAAATGGTCTCCTGTGTGTCTGCTACTCTTGATGTTTCGGCTTCCTTTGAACCCTCAGGATTGTTGATAATTGAATCGAATTGCTGCCATTCCTGGAGCAATTTGGGATCAATTTGAGTATCTTGATTTACCTTTATGGTGTTCTGTTCCTGCTCTTTCGTCTGAGTTTCCTTTTGCACTTTCTCCTGTTCTTTTATTATAACCGGAGGTTCCTTAGTATGTCGCTGTTCAGGCTCGCTTGATCCTGCTGCTGGGCTTGTTGCTAACAGATCTAGGGGCAGAGTTTGCAACCTCTGTTCTCTAAGTCTGTTGAATTCAACTAACCCTTCATCTTGATATTTCATTCTGGCCAACGATCTAACTTGGGACATTGACTCGGCTGTGGAGAACATATCATCAAACATATCTTCTTTATGATCAAACTTTGCCAATTTGGCCTGTTCAAGGGCATTATAGGCAACTTTGTCGGGATCAAATTGCCTATTAGGGAGAGTTGCTAGAGTTAATGATTTCATCTTTGTAGCTTCTTTCTCTGCATGTTTTAGATCATTCAAGGTGTAGACACCACATCTAAGAGGAAAAGAGGGCCAGACCTGCTTCTTATTTTTCTTTAGAGTTTGTGTAACGCCCTTGGAAATAATCTGATAGGCTATCTCCCTTGCCAGCAGTTTATCAGGTATGTACAAAGGAAGAACATGAGGTTTGGCTTGACTACCGAAAATTCTTATGTAAGTAAATTTTTCCTCTGCAAACCATCTCCCTAAGCCAGTTAAATCAATCCCTGCTTGGTAGGAAATCTTGGGAGCAGGTTTATCAAAAATAGAGTAATGAATGGGTAACATGAAGCCATTGCAGATTTGGTATAAATGGTGCCTATGGGAGGTTTTCCACAATTTCTGATGGTATATGTGAATGGGCATGGGGTCTTGTGGAGTCCACCTCCAGCCGAGCACGGGAAATTCATAATTAAAACACAGGGTGTCCAGGATATAAACGCTGTAGTAGAATGGGGGAATAAGCCTTTCAGTAATGCGGGTCTTGTTTCTGAAATCAAGAACTGCGGTAGCTAACTTATCAGACAGTATAGTTCCCCAATCCATAATTTCACTATTACACGCTGCCTCCATCAAAGGAACCATTTCTATAGTGAAATTAGAGGAGTCGTGCAACCCCCATAATCTACACATCATGATCCCATCATAACAATAAGGAGAACATAGAGAATCAACAGAATACATACCGGAAGATTTATGCTTGTGTGTTGCCGGATTCTTCCTCCAATCCCGAATGGGTTCGGATTCAGTTTCGTTCTCATTTCGGAATTTCTCCAGAAATGCCTTGTTGTACTTCTTCTCTGGCTCAGGCAAATGATACATTTGCCTCAAATCATTAGCTTGAAATGAACCGAAGATTCTCCCATCTCTGGTGCAGAAGGTTCTGTCTGTGATTGGGAGTTCCTCAATTGCCCATCTTACTACATCCGTATATGGGAGAATTTGTTCCCGAGCTGCTATCCGATGAAGGAAAGAGTCGGCTAAGTCCTTTAAAGTACCTTCAGATTTTCGAGTCGCACCTACCGTGGCTTGTACTGTTGTCACCTCAGGTTCTTCGGCTTCTATCAAATTATAGGTACTTTGCCAAGAAGTTTTGCCGAGGCCTGAACATGTAGTATCAGATATCAATCCTTTCTTTTTATTTCCTGGATCAGTGATGGCTTGTTTTATGGCTGGCGAAGCGGAAGCGTTTGCAGTTTTCTTGGACTTCTTCCCCATTTTGCTTGCATCTATTAGCTTGGAAGAATTCTGCACAGGAGTAAAAATAAGCGTAACACAGAGAATTGGGAGAGAAAACCAAATACGAGCGAAATATATCGATTAATGCATGATGAAGAATTAACTTAAGGTGGCCGTGGATCCAATCCGTGAAAAGATTTTAGACTTACTATTTCATTAAATGGCCGTAAAAACCTGTCAATCTTTTAAATGTCCATCATGTCGTTTATTGGTGGAAAGATTTGTTTAAGCGTGCCTTGGCCATTTTGGCGGTTGAGCGCAGGTAAATCTCTATTAGAAATATAAGGCCTTTAATATGAATTAATCGTAATATCCCCGTTTTAACAACTTTTTTGAAGTTCGTGTTTTTTGGCTTTATCGCATCGCATCAGGGCGAAAGGCACTTTTGTTATATTGGCATCTCTTGGAATCCTCGATCGCCGATAGCGATATCGCATCGCATCGGGAGCATTAACTGGGGCTCTTTTAAAAGCATGCATGGTATATCGCCGATCGTCTATTGCGTGTTATCGCCTCGGAGCAAACCAATGGTTTTTAAGTTATGCCTCCTTTGTCATTGCGATATGCGATCTTGCGATCGCTTTATCGCAATGATAAAAGATTTAATCATTTATATCATAAATCCATTATTGGTTTGTCAAAAAGGTTTTTTTGTAATGTTTTCATTTCGTTTTCGGACCTTTTTGAATAATACAAAATTAATACCAATTAAAACTAAAAGGAACCCATTTCATATTATAGTGTTGTGAATAAAAATTATCTGAAATGGGGGGTTGTTGTAGAGGACAACACAACTATGATATTCACCAATCCATAATGACATAACTTATATCCAATTTGACTATCAGGACTCTTCTACACTGCTTTGGACATTTTAACCAGACATTTAAACAAGAAATTCAGGAATTTAATTAACTGATATGACTCAAAATGTGATAAGAGATGAATATGATATAAAAATGTAGTGGATTGCTACCCTTCATAGGTTAAGAAATTTTGCATGATGTAGAAGAGATTTCTCCATTTTTCGACGATGCATCTCCTTGGAACTCCAACCTTCCAATCAATACTATAATTTTCCTTATTGATAAAGCATTTACAAGTCCCTTTTTCTATCTTTTCCTTTCTAAACCATTGTTCACTAGTACAGGGTAATTCAATTTCTTAAGAAATTGCAAGTTCATAAACCTTAAAGACCAATATATGAGTTGTAGTGACCTTACCATCGAACCCTTGTGCAAAGGATCTTGTCACTCTTGAATCAATTCCATCAAAATTATATAAAAAATGAATCCATCCTACTTCCTGTAACATAGGGAGACTGGATTCATACTCCATTGTCTCTTCCATCTCCTTAACCAACCATGGTTCCATTCGGAAAAGGGCCATGGTACCTATGATGTTACCACCTCGAACATAATCACTAGAGACACATGAATTTTAGAACTAAATTATCAATCTTGTAGCCCTTCACGACCAAATATTAGTGAATGCATGGAGATTATTCTTTACTATAACACATGGTGGGTGCAACCAATACTATATAAATTCAAACTCAATGCATGTACCACCGTGCGATATTTTCGTATCCCAGTCATTTTCCTGATAATTACAATATCGAAGTGTTGGTATGAGGATCTGTAATGGTTAGTGTAATTCTCCAAAACAATAAAGGAGTAATGATTGACATGTATGCGTAAAGATATGTCATATAATAAAATCATAAGGGAATTATCATATCAAGGTCTCAGCTTTAGAAACGATACATGGGAGCTCTAATCATCATGATGATATGAAATATTTATGAATCGAACTTAATTATCATACTTTAGTTCTAACAATTGCATTACATAGGATAGGATAGGAATATTTCTTTACAATGATAAAAGTTGGTTATATTATATTTATATGACATGTTGACATTCAAGCATCACTAAGTTTCTTTTATTAATAAATGGCCATATTACTAATAAATGAAGCCATCCAATACTCGAGCTTTTATTATTCCATAATTAAATCCTCAAGCCATAAATTCCACAGGATGCATAACAAAATATACTTAACTTTGCGCATTCATGCATTCATGAAAATATTGTTGCACTAAAGGGTTGTTGTTGTATTGAAGACAAATTTTTCACTCAGAACAAAATACCTTTTGTATTCAGAATGTTCAGAAGAAGGAGAAATATTCTGAGGGGGAAAATGTCTGTACTGGGCCCATTGTATTACCCATGCTAATACAAGATCGATTTTTCTTTTTCTTTTTCTTTCTGTATTATGAAACTACCAATGTCAGGTTGAATGTTTCCATTTGAAAATTCTTTGCTATGAATAACATAGAATTCTTGGAAAAAAAATATTAGAGCTTAGAAATAGGGGGTAAAAAAGATGGGATAGGAATTTGTGAAAAGAATGGGAGGGGATTTTATCAAGGAAATATAGAAACATAATGAGGTGGTAGTATGTAATGAAGGGGAAAGTAGGAAAAAGGGACAAGGGGTAAACATTTTTAGGGGTATAAAGAGGTAAAACATAAATGGGAATATGGAATTGACTAGAAGAAAGGTGCATGACATATGCTTTATGGGATAATGAAGAATTAAGAGGGACTATAGGAGAGGGAAAAGAAGAAATATAATGTACCCAATTTTAAAATGATGATGTCTCTATCAAAAGATAATGTTGTAACCCTGTGAAAGAAATTAATTTTAATAGGATTTTTGTGTTGTTTTCATCCAAATTAAACATGTCACTTGTCCTAAACTTTGATAAGGGTTGTATTTCCACTGGTTATTTTCTATTGCCACCAGAAGCTTCCTGTGGAAACCTGCTTCTTATTAGAGACATGTTAGTCATGCATAGAAATTAAAGAAGCAATCCCATTTCATTAAAAAGAGAGTCTACCCGATAGTGACCTAGTTTTCAGGTAGACCCTTACACAATTTTGCTAGCAAGATGATTTTCATAGTTATGCATTAATTTTTTTTGTTTTTGTATTTTATTTTTTATTTTTCCTTTTAGTTATTTATTTATTTTTTTCTGATTATTTTTCTCTCTTTTTTTTTTGAATTCAAAGGAAAAGAGATCATGAAATGCTCACAGTAGGTCGGGTATCAGCTTTTCCCAACATCTTCATATCTTCTTGTTGTTCAACCTTCTTGACAAATTATTCCTTGGTGAGGGGCTATTGATATAACATGAGTCAATGTCCATTCATAAGGAAGACAACCCCATTCTTGTTAATTATTATGATTTCAAAAACTCCATTTTTGAAGGCTCTGACCACCTCCTAAGGTCCCAACCAGCAAGTGTTAAACTTCCCTTTAAAAGGCTTAAACTTTGAGTCAAATAGAAGTAACTAGTCACTTGGCTAAAACTTCTTTCCCTTGATCTACTTATCGTGCCACTTACTGCATTGTTGTGGGATGAAAGTAGTCTGATGTATGGTTTCTCTTCTCATTTCATCTAACTCATTCAGCTGTAAGAGACGTTGTTGTTGTTCCTTAAAAATATCCAGACCCAACTGAAATGTATTCCTATAAGTCTTGATTTGGAACTCGACCGGTAGAAAGATATGCTTCCCATAAAACAGTTCATATGGCGTATGACCATTATTATTCCTCCAGGTAGTCCTATATGCCCACAAAGCCTCTGGTAACTCCTCTTCCCAATAATTTCTGTTCATATTGACTGTTTTGGTAAGGATTGTTTCAATTACTTTATTCTTGGATTCCTCTTGTCCATTTCCATGTGGGTGATAAGGACATGACTTGTTGTGGTGGATCTTGTACTGCTCCAAGATTAGAAGTGAACTAGGCTCCATTGTAAGAAAATATTTCCCTGGGCACACCAAATCTCATAAAAAATTCTTCAAATAGAAAATCAATTATAGACTTTTCAATATCATATAAAACAACATGAGCCTCTACCTACTTTGTAACAAAATAAATACAAACAAGAATATACCTTTTATTTAAAGATGACTGTGAAATTGAAACTACAAAATAAATCACCCATTTTTCAAAAGGTTCAATCATCACTTGAGGACATAAAAGTATTTAATTTTCTTGCATTGGGAGACCCATCCGCTGACAACTATCACACTTGTTGACATATATTATGGAATCCTTGAAAAGGGATGGCCAAAATTAGTCTGCATGAAGTACCTTGTATGGTTTTCGCTGATCAACGAAATGGCCTCCACACAGTTCATCGTGGGATGCCTTAAGGATGTCAAACATATATCCATCTTGAACACACCTGTGAATAATCAAGTCAGCTCCTGTCTAAAAGAGTTCTCCTTGTATCCATGAATATGAAGCACAATTTTGTCTGATCTTATGCTTTTCTCTAGTGGAAAAATGTGGGGGTGTTTTTCCTATGGAAAAATAATTGGCTATGTCTACAAACCATGGGGAATTAGTAGACACAAATAAAAAATTTTCCTTTGGAAATAAATCATCAAAAAGAACAATTTTATCTAGATTATTAATCCTAGATAAGAAATCAGCTACACCATTCAATTTACCAGGCCTATCAATTATGGTAATATTAATTCCTCCAACAATAGTAACCACTAAGCATTTATTCACTAAGAATTTAATTGTAGAATGATTCGTGTAAAAAAAATTCATATTCAATAATGTAATATCTAAATTTGTTAATGGAAAATACTACAACTAAAAATTCTTTTCCAGTTACCGTGTAATTCAACTTAGCAGAGGATAAGTTTTTATTGACATAATAGATGGAATAGGGTATATGATTTTCTTCTTGGCCCAAAGTTGTGATGAGATCCATCATTAGGTACATTTGGAGGGGTTAATTGTCACGGTTTTGCATTATTAGGTCTCTTTTTCTCACATTTAATTATATTATGGTCTTACGTTTCTAGTGTAGATGATGATTAAGGCTTTTCATACTTATAATGCCTAACATGATTTAAATGTAGGAAAACCACGAAGATATTGCATTTTTTATGAATATGTTTCCATTAAAGCTCAGAGTAGACAACAAGGAGAGATTCTAGGGGGATTTTCCACCTCCTTAACTCCCAAAGGCAACCAAGGGATCCTCAAGATTCCCTCCAAAAAATCGAAATCAAAGGCAACAAAGCAAACTCAAGATCAAGTGCACCAAAGCTACACTTCACTTGCAGTAAAGTGGACACATCACCTACTTTTTAGGGAGTTGTTGGTAGCTACCATCTAGGTTAAGTAGGGTTGAGAAAGATCTCATTAGGATTCAAAATTTTAAGGAAGCTAATAGACCCTTAGCTCTTGTAATAGGTTTTTGAGACTTTCATGTTTATGTCATGAGACTATTTTCTGCAATGAGATGAGTATTCAAATTGTGCTTCACTGATCTATTTTTAGAGGGCTGGGCTTGTGGCTATGGCTCAATCCATTAGCCTTAGTGTTTGTAATATCCCAAAATGGGATCTGCTAGCAAGGCATAACTGGAAAACGCATTTTCCAGAAATGGCTGCTGCAGGATTTGAAACCAAGACCTGGATCCCTTATATCAATGTATCTAAGACTGAAATCCAAGAGGAGGCTCAAAATAAATCCCTCTAGGTGGGTTAAATAGATCTCCCACACCTAGTTGTCTTGAAAAGGTGCCCGATGAAGGGACTGCAGCAATGTATGATCATACAATGGAAAAACAACGTTATTTTTATAAGCCTGAGTACATGAAGATGTAAATAGCCAAAAAATGATGTTATAGCAGTAAAAAGAGTACAAATACTTGAGGAAAATTTCACTCAAGCAAGGAAATGCAAGCCTCAACAACACATGTACAAGGAGATGAAGAATACTGCTACACATAGAAAGCCCCAGGCTATGACTACGTAGTTTATAGAAGGCACTGCTACAGAAATAAGATCAATACAAATATATAGCAATGTATGGATCAAATAAAGTGGGGAGAAAAGCTCTAACCCTTGGAAACAATAATACATCAATCCTTGGAAGGATTGGCTGAAATATACAAAATGGAAAAAATGTCGGAGTAGCAGGGTTGAGTAGCAGCTGCAACTCTAAAAATGGATGGAGATGGCTGTAGATGATGCACAAGCTGAATATACCTCCTCCAATGGATCTTCCAAGTGAAAGTCTGATCCTAACGCTGAAGATCTGACCCTCCAAACAAATACTGCAACCCTCACTGCAGATGCTCAATGAAAATAACACAGTCAATGAGAGGGAATGCGTTGTAGGTGATGAAAAATAGTTGTCCTGATGCCAAAGATGATGGGAATCAGCTAAAATTCTCCCTCACTGATCCTCCAAAGGAAAGGGGACTCCATCCTTTTCAAAATAGCTCCGGAAGTGGTGTTGTAGAACCTCCACTGCAACACCCTGCAACACAACGTTTCCTGCTACAGGAATAATGTTGTAGTTGAAGGAGGATGCTTGGACTCAAGCATGAATGTGGAGAAAATGAAGAGCACATCCCTCAAGAGGCCTCTCTTGAAAGGAGAAGGAATTCCTAAACAGGAATGCCTTGTGCTAAGCAGCACTGCAACTCTGATAAACAACAGGAGAATGCACAAAGTCTAAACAAACAAAGAAATCAATAATATTCAACATCCCTTACAATGGCTTCCTTTCCCTCCTTTTAAACAAGTGAGATCCCTCTCACCATGGGTACCACTCATTAGGGTTTCATTCACCAAAGAAACCTCTTCCCATTTATACTGCGATGTTTCTCTAAGTGTTCTCCACCTCCTATCCCAGCGCTGTTGACTTGGTCAAACTTGACCTTGTCCACCTGCAAATGATCCTGTTCACACATGAGGGTGTGAAATCCAGCTCCAAGGATGATCCCCTTTCATACTATGAGGGATCTTATTTAGATTTTTATTATGCATGGGCATCCTTACCCATTTATTCTCCTCCTAAGTGAAATCAACAAAAATTAATATTCCAATTTGCTGCATGCAAGTTTTGGAATATTACAGTCCTCCCCTCCCAAATGTTTCTTGTCCTCAAGAAACTACAAGGATAGAACTAAGGAGTTTCCTCCAAGACATGGAGACTGGAAAGTGTTGGGAAAACATCTTCCCCAAATGGATCCTCCATCCCCAAGCAATAATCCATACAAAATGAGTCACCTCCCAACATGGAAACTCTTGAAAATCTCCTTCCACCTCAAGCTCCGGAAATGAAGGTGGGCTGAAAATATGAATATGGTAAGCATCATAGCCTACCCCACGCTGTACTCCTCTCAAATTATGATAAGTGTAGAGAAAATGCTGATCCTGGGCTACAAAATACTTGCCCTCAAGTGGCAAGATGAAGACTAGATCCCCAAAGATCTCTCCTCCAACGCTGTGAATCAAGTTGGCCCAAATCAGCCCATATGTGATGGATAGGAAAACATCACCATATGGCATCCCAACAATCATATGGTCCACCTTGACAAAAGGAAATACGTGTTTGGCTATGGTGGCCATATCTCCTCTCATGCTCTCATCAGAACATGCAATACAAAAAGTGTGGGAATCATCTTCCCCAAGGGACACATCCAACTCCTGTGTCTCTCTCCCAATCATGTTTCCAATAAAAATCAGATCCATAGAAGCAAATGAAATAACGATCAACAAAAAAATGAGGAAAATGCTGAAGGTTTCATGTGGTGTAGGAAGTTACCAACAGTTTTCCCAATAGTGACAACGCAGTTTTTCAAACTGCTGCTTCAGAAAATTACATGGCAAGTTGTTTTTTGTTACATGGATAATTATGTATGTCATGACATCTACTGATAAATAGAAAATGGCTGAGTACATAAACTGATCATACATGAAATAAAACACTTGCCCAAGGCCATACAAGAGATGGCTGTCTCCATCATACAATTTGGCCCAATGTTGACCATGGAGCTCAATGAAAATCTTGCCCTCTTGTGGAGCAATGCACTGAAAATGAATGGTAAGAGTATCCAAATGTTGTGTTATATAATCCATGGATGCAAAAAAAATATTATTACCATGTGTTGAGAGTAAGATGATGCATATGTATATGAATGGCTCCTCCATAGTGGTATGACACACTCCCATGAAGAGGAATGAACCATATGTTGCATGAAGATCACCCTCCTTATACTTCGGAATCCAAGTCAAGAAGACCATAGCAAGTAAGATCATACAAATGTAATAGATGTTTCCATCCACTACTCCATCATTCTCACCTCCTCTTTGCCCACCAAGTGCATCAAGTGTGAAGTGATCCTGGGGATACTCCATCAATAACCCCAAGCTCTCAAGTGACAATGTTGTTGGCCTATGCAAATAAGCTCTTGCCAACTCATAGCTCCATTATTTGACATGCTCCTTGTCAAAGACATCTCTCATAATGCTGCTATACATAATAAGTTCCTCCCAAGGTGGAAGTACCTCTTGATCATCTAAGGCCAAGGAGATAATGTCATCTCTTCTCCTACAACATCATGCAAAGTGTGAGAGAAAATCTGCTCTTGCTCTCCCAAGAACAAGCAAAGAAACAAAATATTTTGCTACATCCTCATACTTCCATCATACAAATCATGTGATGAAAACATAATGAATGATATGAAGATCATATCAACACCATGCATCCATACTCTTTGCTGCTCAAAGATGCAAGTATCCTGCCACATACTCTTAGAAAGAGGATGATGACCAAAATATTTCAAGAGTAACTAGCGCAGCCAAGCCTCTTGCTGCCCGATATCATAAATTTGCAAGTATCTCACCAGATTCTTGCTCTCCATCCACATCCACTCAACCAATTGTGGATGTCTCCTTCCATCCTCTATCTTTGTACTCCTCCCATGAGGGCTACCATCCTCCCAAATCAGATTCCTGTCTTTTCATTTCATGGGATTTTGAAATGCAATCTTCTCAAGGATCAATTTGATCCCATAAGGACCCAAATAGGTGGTAGGAAAAAACCTCCCATCATGATGTGTAAGGCTCAAGAAATGTCCAACACAAGCATGAGAGATGTTATGCATCCTAAGATGTCCTCCATCATCTATCTTCTCCTCCTTGAATCCATGAAGATCCAGGTGTGAGAAAGGAAGAAAAACCTTGCACTCCATGATGTGTTGAAGTGCACCTCTAATGAAATCTCTCCATGAGATCTCCCTCTCATCAATAGTCCTCCAAAACCAATGAGGTCTTGGATCTGCTGAAAGTATAAGTTTCTCTTTGAGCTGAGAGGAGCTCATTGAGAAAGGGTCATCTAGAAAGGAGAAAGGGTTTCTCACTTCAAGATGTCTACTGTCTTTCATCTTTCCCTTCAAGTCTTCAAACCCCAACCTCAAGTGTGATATACAATCCAACAATGGCTCATGAGGATGATGGTTTATTTCCTCCTTGAATGTTTCCATGTTGCACAACGCAATGAAATATTACTGCTATAGATTAACAGTGTATGATGATTCTTGGTCATTTAAATATGAATTCCCACAATCCTCAAAAATATTTGCTGAAATAGAAAATGGAACTTCATTCATACCTTGATGGAACTTGGGATCTCTTTGTATGGCTGCAATAGTTTTTTCCTCCAATGAAATGGCTGCCCCATTTATAGATGTAGAAGGCTTCTCTTCCAAGGTTGTGACAGTGCTGGTACAAGTCTCCTTCCATGGTGGTGTGGGCCTTCTCTCCTCTGATCTTTCTCCATCAAAGGTTATAATCAACCCTTGAGTGAACTCTACAAAAGTATTCACCCTTGCATGGCTCAAATTTCTAAACCACCAAACATTGGCTTCACCCTCTAAGTGCAGTGATGCAACTTCTACTGCCTCCCCCTATACCATTGGATGTAGTAGGAAGAATGCGTCAAACTTCTTTGCCCATGATCTTGCTGCAGAAGATCCATCATATGTAGGCAATAGAAACCTATTACCTTTGATTCCTCTCTTGTTGCATGATCTCCTCTCTTCCCTCAACTGAATGAACCGCGGAAGAGCTAGAGTATATTTGAAGGCTCTAGGTTGAGATTTTTACTTAACAAGGTACTTAATTAGAATCAGATGATCCAAGTATCTTCCATGCTCATTGTCTTTTCTTGATGAGAATAGGAAGTGCATGATCCTTCCTTTTCTATTTCTTCTATTTTATTGACCTCCTTGGAGAGTGCCCTTCTAAAAATTGTTGAGAGCAAGCTCATCTTCTTCATAATCTTGATCTCTTCTTCCTCTTATGGCTTAAACTCATAGGCTGAGCCAAAGATCATGCTTTGATACCACTGTAATATCCCAAAATGGGATCTGCTAGCAAGGCATGGCTGGAAAACGTATTTTCCAGGAATGGTTGCTACAAGATTTGACACCAAGACTTGGATCCCTTAGATAAATGTATCTAAGACTAAAATACAAGAGGAGGCTCAAAATAAATCCCTCTAGGTGGGTTAAACAAATCTCCCACACCTAGTTGTCTTGAAAAGGTGCCCGATGAAGGGACTGCAGCAATGTATGATCATACAATGGAACAACAACGTTATTTTTATAAGCCTGAGTACATGAATATGTAAATATCCAAAAAATGATGTTATAGCAGTTAAAAGAGTACAAATCCTTGAGGAAACTTTCACTCAAGCAAGGCAATGCAAGCCTCAACAACACATGTACAAGGAGATGAAGAATATTGCTACACATAGAAAGCCCCAGGCTATGACTGCGCAGTTCATAGAAGGCACTGCTACAGAAATAAGATCAATACAAATATATAGAAATGTATGGCTCAAATAAAGTGGCGAGCAAAGCTCTAACCCCTGGAAACAATAATACATCAATCCTTAGAAGGATTGGCTGAAATATACAAAATGGAAAAAATGGCAGGGTAGCAGGGCTGAGTAGCAGCTGCAACTCTAGAACTGGATGGAGATGGCTGTATATGATGCACAAGCTGAATATACCTACTGCAATGGATCTTCCAAGTGAAAGGTTGATCCTAACACTGAATATATGACCCTCCAAACAAATACTGCAACCCTCACTGCAGATGCTCAATGAAAATAACGCACTCAATGAGAGGGACTACACTGTAGGCGATGAAAAATGGTTGGAATAATGCCAAAGATGATGGGAATTAGTTAAAATTCTCCCTCACTGATCCTCCAAAGGAAAGGGGACTCCCTCCTCTAGAAAATAGCTCCGGAAGTGGTGTTGTAGAATCTCCACTGCAACACCCTGCAACACAATGTTTCCTGCTACAGGAATAACGCTGTAGCTGAAGGAGGATGCTTGGCCTCAAGCCTGAATGTGGAGAAAATGAAGAGAAACTCCCTCAAGAGGCATCTCTTGAAAGGAGAAGGAATTCCTAAACAAGAATGCCTTGTGCTAAGCAGCACTGCAACTCTGCTAAACAACAGGAGAATGCACAAAGTCTAAACAGACAAAGAAATCAATAATCTTCAACATCCCTTACAATGGCTGCCTTGCCCTCCTTTTAAACAAGTGGAATCCCTATCACCATGAGTCCCACTCATTAGGGTTTCCTTCACCAAAGAAACCTCTTCCCATTCATACTATGTTGTTTCTCTACGTGTATTCCACCTCCTATCCCAACATTGTTGACTTGGTCAAACTTGACCTTGTCCACCTACAAATGATCCTGTTCACACATGAGGGTGTGAAATGCAGCTCTAAGGATGATCCCCTTTCATACTATGAGGGATTTTATTTAGATTTTTATTATGCATGGGCCTCCTTACCCATTTATTCTCCTCCTAAGTGAAATCAGCAAAAAATAATATTCCAATTTGCTGCATGCAAATTTTGGAATATTACAGTGTCTATTGTGTATTCATTCTTTACTTTTATGTCATTATAGCTAGTTTTCGTATGATTTTTTAGCTATTTTTCTTACATTTCAATTCACTGTTTTTAGTTTTCTTCCATTTTTATTTTGTTGTAGATTAATCTTGCTTACATGTTGGTAGAATAATTTATAAACTGAGAAAGTTGTGTGTCAAGCCTCCCTCTCTCATATCTTTCATTGGAGCTTGAGGAGGGTATACCTTCTCCACATACCAAGTTTTATTTTTAGTTTATTATTTCTTGGAAAGATTAATTATATTGTTGTAGTGTCATGAACATGTTTAGAATGCTGAGTTAGATTTCTGTTTGTAGGCTAAAGTAGGTTTTCTTTCCAAATTCAACTCATCTTTTCCATTTCCTTCATCATGAATTTGTCAATATTTGTTGCATGAACAAGTAGTTTACTTGAATATTAAAGTAGCACAACAAAGGAGGACTTTACCAACACCTTCAGCTTCATTTCTCACCCTTCATGAACCTTCTTTTCATCAAAATCACCATCAGCCCTGTTTTCAGATTTTTCAGCTTCACACCTTTAGCAAACCCTAGAGGTAAAAGATAGGCTTCTCAAGTTGTTTTTAGCTTGGCCAAGGGGTTGGAAACCTTTCACTCATCCAAACACACCTTCACTCCACCTTCCCTATGATTTTCTCACCCATTTTTGGCCTCGGATTTCCCTTAGACATTTTCTTGTAGAAATTGAGGACTTTCCTGTAGCATTACAGGAAACATGTAGTAGCACTTGCAAAAACACTAGCGGGCTGTTCCTTAAGCCCATAAACCACCATCCACCTCATCCAGACCTACCAAACCACCCATACACCTTCAAGCTCACACCCATGAATTTAAGCCTTTCCTAAGCCACCATAGCACTTTCTCCTCCTAGTTGAAAAACAATGCATTTACAAGCATAGTTAGGTCATGATTAGTTGCATGAGTAAAAGAACGATAGTTAGAACATGAAGTAGACAGAGTGTGTTTATCCATTTGGCCCAACAAAGTGTGATTAGTTTATTCTTCTTTATGCAATTTCAATTCAACAATTTCCTTCATGAAAGATGCCTAGTTTTCTTTCATTTCTTGCATTAGCTTAATTTCCAAATTTCTTTCATGGCAGGGTAGTTAGATGTACTTTCTTGTTGTAGAATAGTTCTTTGATTGTTGATATGGTTATGGCTTTGAATCATTTTTAGAACTGGGTCTAAATTCATAAGTGTGGCAAACTTCATTCAGAAAACCTAGAAATAACACCCTTTCGTAGAGCTTAGAAGAGGATGACATGAGTAGAATGCATATGTTGTGTATATATCACTGTCACCTCCAAGTTTGTACGAATCCTGGGTTGATAAAGTAAAGTAGAGTAGCCTCTGGGAGCTGCAGAATTCTTGGTGCAATACCAAGGCTCACCACTTTTTGCTGTCGTTGCCGGGGAGGTGTCTAGTAGACGCTTTGATTTTGTTTTAGCATTATTTTATGCATTAATTTTTAATTTTCTTTTAAAAATATTGAAAAATACAAAAAAATCTGATTTTCATGCCTTGTAGGAGTAGGGATACTCAAGGAATTTTTTTACCCAAAACCCCCACATCACCACATAGTCACCCTTCACTCTTCTTCAATGGCTGTGAGGTTGAAGACACCATAGGTGAGCCTTCTAAAAATTTTGAAGAACATATTGGAGAAGAAGAAGATCTTGTTTCACCAAAGGAACTTGCTTCACCTATTCAAACCATGGCTGAAATTGAATCCCAAGGAGCCTTTCCCATTAGAGAGGCAGATGGGGAAACTAAAATGAAAAACATCAGCCCCTCAACCCTTCCACATTTACATGGAATTACCTCTGAGGAACCTATAAAATTCATGTTTGAATTTGCTATTGTCTGTAGGACCTATGACTATGCCTCAGATGATCAAAAGCTGAAGCTATTCGAGTCTACCCTTAAGGATGTAAACTTGCACTGGTTCATGGGTCTACCTGGGAAAAGCATCACTAGCTAGGCACAAATCCAAGAGGCCTTCAATAACAAGTACAAGGACTATTGTAGTTCCAAGGAAAATAAAGATGAAATATTCAGGATGACTCTAGGGCCTAATGAATCCCTATAGGACTATGAAGGGAGGATCAAGTTAAACTATAAGAGAGCCAACTGTACCCTTGATCTCAAATCACTAAAATTAGTAATTCTCCAAGGGATCAGGGAGGAGCTAATAGAAAACCTCAATATGTTATCAAGAGGATATACCTATCACCTACCTTATGAGACAATCAAAACTGCCTTTAGGAACCATTATAGGGCAGTTAGGAAGAAATGTAGAGCTAGCCAAAGCACAACCAATACCCCTTCCTCTTCCACCTCCATCAAGCATGAGATTGGAAATATTTTGGAGGACTTCAAGTGTGACATGCTTCATACGTTTTCCTTGCAAATGGACACAATGCCGATCAAGAGGAAGAAAGAGGAAGCAAAAAGAGCCTTGGCTATATTCTACCCTAGATGTACTAGAAAACACCCTAGAAATGAATGTCCATTAAATGCCATAGAGGTTTTTTTAGACTGTGAGGAGATTCATGCCATATACAAGTGTCCCTCCTTACCCAGACTCAAAGTTGTATATCAAGGTGGGGAATTAGGACTAGAGAAACTCCGTTTCATCAACCAGAGAAGGCCTCAGGGCAGTCGGTCATATCAACAGGGTATGAAAGGTGCACCTTATTCTTACCATCACAACAATTAGAATGAATGTATGCAATATTGGTACACCCCCACTCCTTCATCCTGTCCTACACCTCCTACTTGGCCTTACAACCCTCCATATCATCCTTAGCCTGTGAACCAACCCTTTCAGTAGTATGTTCCTAAAAATCCTCAGTGGAACAACCCATCCCAAGGGTGGAGGCCTCAACATAATCAACTACCTGCTCTAATTCCTCCACCCCAACCTTAACCTCAACTTACTCATGCTACTCCAACCAAGCTACCTTAGATGTCTGCACAACCCAATCTGAACCTGAACAACAGATAGACACAACATGTTTATAGTGTAGAGACATCCTATCCAACTTATGTTGTGGAGATATTGAAGATTAATCTCAGGCCAGGAAGAGTACTCCCAGACAACCACCATCCATCTCCACCTGTAGAGGTTGAGGAGGAAAAGGAAGAAAGTAACACTCAAATCCAACAACCTCCTTTTCTTGAGCACTTGATCCATTCCAGTCAGCACACCCTAGAGGAGACCGAAATCCTTTGAGAACTGAAAATTTTGTGTGTAAAAATACCCCTTATCCAGGCCATTAAGGATGTCCTTATTTAAAATAGGCTCATCAAGGAAAAGTGATTCAAGAAACCTGGGAGAAAGAAGAAATATACCCCCACCATAAATGTAGTAGGACATCTGTCTCACTTATTGTTGGGAAGGGTGATCTTCCCAGAGTACCTGGACCCCGACAGTCTGGTTGTAGATGTGCACATAGATGGTTTCATAGTCCCCAATAATCTGATTGATATCAGGGTTTCCATCAATGTAATGACCAAGGAAACTATGCTTAAACTCAACCTCCAAGGGACTTTGAGGAAAACCACAACAGTTCCGCAACTTGCAGATTGGTCCATAGTAACTCTGGAAGGAATTGTTTAGGATGTTATGGTTTCAATTGACTCTTGGGAGTTTCCTATAGATTTCATGGTTTTGTAGCCAAAATTTTAATGGATATCCTCTCATTTTAGGGAGACCTTGGTTAGCCACTGTCAATGTTTATATCAGTTGTCGGGCCAGAAACACGACTATTAAGAATGGAAACTTGTCTAAACAGCTGGTATTATATCCCCCAACCCAGCCTTCCATTGATCATAGCCTACCTATATGGTTGGAGGATGAAGAAGAAGATTAAGTATACAACACTACCCCCATTTGTACCATAGATGATGTTCTTAGAGGGGGGAAGCTTGATGAAGATGAACTTATCGACCATGTCATTCCAAGCTAGTCCCCCACTGACAGCTCGCTTGAAAACCTAGTCAAATAATTTGAAAGCCACCCTTGGATGGAACTGCACTCATTTTATTCAACCTCTAAAACCACCAAGGCTGTGGAGTTTGGCCCATCCAAATCTCTGAAGATTAACTCAAACCTCTTGGATAGATAATAAGAGCAACTATGACATCTTTTGAGAGAACACCTAGATGCATTTTCTTGGGATTACAAGGACATGAAAGGGGTGCATCCATCGGTATGAAGACACCATATTTACATTAAGGAAGGATGCAAGCCTGTGTGCCAACCCCAAAGGTAGATGAACCCAACTCTAAAAGACATATTCAAGGAAGAACTACATAAATTGTTGGATGCAGGTTTCATTTATCCTATATCAGACAGTGAGTGGGTATCTCCACTTGTCCTAGTCTCGAAGAAGAATGGAAAATGGCGATTCTATGTTTATTATCAGGAACTTAACAAATCCACCAAGAAGGACCACTTCCATTTTCCCTTTATAGATCAAGTCTTGGATGGCCTTGCAGGAAATAAGTTATTTTATTTATTAGATGGGTTCACTGGGTATAACCAGATCCAAATCAACCTTGAATACTAGGACAAGACTACTTTCACATGTATTTAGGGTACCTTCACTTACAGAGTCCTACCCTTTGGGTTGTGCAATGCCCCAAATACCTTCCAAAGGGTTGTCTCGAGCATTTTCTCTGATCTAGTCCATGACTTAGTTGAAATCTACATGGATGATTTCACACCCTATGGGGATGACTTCCAAGAATCTCTCTCCAATTTGGGAAAAGTGTTGAGAAGATACATTGAGATGCATCTCTCCCTGAGCCTAGAAAAGTGTGAATTATTGAAAAGAGTAGGAGTTGTATTGGGAAACTCAATCTCCCAAGCAGGAATAAAGGTGGAATCGAAAAAATCACCATCATCAAAAGGGTACCTGCTCCTCAAAAGAAGAGGGATATTAGGAGTTTCTTGGGTTTAGCTGGCTACTACAGAAGGTTCATCAAAGATTTCAGCAAGTTGGCTTCACCACTATTTGGTTTGTTGGCCAAAGAATCCAAGTTTACTTGGTCCAGTCTCTATCAAGAAGCTTTTGAGCTCATTAAGGGAAATTTAACTACTACCCCTATTCTACAAGGTCCAAATTGGACTATGCCTTTCCACATCGACACAGATGCATTATAAAAAGTTGTGGGGGCAGCATTTGGGAAATTATAATAAAAATTACCTTATGCAGTATATTTCATTAGTAAGAATTTGTCTAAGGACTAACTCAATTATATTGTCACAGAGAATGAAATGTTAGCCATTGTCCATGCTTTAAAAAAATTTAGACATTATATCACTGGTTATCAGACCTTGTACACACTGACAGTGCAACCATCAAATGTTTAATGAACAAACTAGATGTTAATTATAGAATATTTAGTGTTACGATTACAACAGTTTGACCTAACCATTATTGATAAACCTGGAAAGGAGAATGTTGTTGCAGATTTTTTATCCAAGTTAGCTCTATCTATAGATGAAGAATGAGTGGTGGATGACCAGTTGTCGGATGAACATATCTTTTCTATTTCAACACTCTCTCCATGGTTTGATGACATAAATAACTACTTGGTTGTTGAAAATTTCCTTTCTAACCTCTCACCAAAGGAGAAGAGAAAGATCATCAGAAAAAAGCACCCATTTCACATGGATTGGGGGAAAGCTCTTCAAGCTACGCCCTGACCAAATTCTCAGAATATGTGTGTGGGAGGAAGAATTTTTTGAAATCCTCTCTACATGTCATGATAACCCTTGTGGAGGCCACCTTGATGCAAAAAGGACTGCCTTCAAATATTTGTAGGTAGGTTACTATTGCCCTACCCTTCACGAGGATGCCAGAAGATACACTTGCAGGTGTGACCAGTGCCAAAGGATGGGGAAACCTATACAGAGGGATGAGATGCCTTTGCACCCTCAGGTGGCTCTTGAGCCATTTTAAAGGTGGGGCATGGACTTCATTGGTCTTATTGATCCACCATATGGCCAGAAAAAGTATATCATAGTCTGCACTGACTACCTGAAAAAGTGGGCTAAAAAAAAAGTTGCGAAGGTAGAAACCGAGGAGAAGGTAGAAATTTTTTTGAGAGAGAATGTGTTTTATAAATTTTGATATGCTGGAGAGGTAGTCACTGATCAGGGGGCACAATTAACATCTCATATCATTGAAAATATTTTGAGGAGGCATAGGATAAAGCATAATACTTCTGCCTACCACCCTCAAGCGAATGGCCAAGTGGAAATGACCGAAAGAGCCTTGGAGAATATCCTCACCAAGGTTGTGCGTAGCAGTAGAAAATATTGGGCAGACAGATTGGTAGAAGCTACTTGGTCCTACAACACTACTTGGAAAACAACAAAAAAATTCACTCCTTATGACTTGGTCTATGGGAAGAAAGTTCTGGTTTCAATTGAATTTGAGTTCAACACTTTAAGGATGGCAGTTGAGTTAGAATTAGATATATTGAAGGACCAAAAAGAGAGGTTGCTGCAATTAAATGGATTGGATGAGTTCAGGATTCAAGACCTCCTTCACAGAGAAGTGATTCAGCTACAAAGGAAGGTCTGACATGATAAGCACATTAAGGATAAGACCTTTCAAGAAGGAGACTGGGTGTTACTGTATGACTCAAGGATTAATGATTACAAAGGAAAAATGATGAAAAGATGTCTAGGACCCTACAAAGTGGAAAAATGTAATGATAATGGCACAGTTCAGTTCAGAACCATATATGAGGAGGGGATTCCCCTACTTGTCAATGGTTATGGGGTTAAAGTTTACAAGAATCCCATGTCTAGGGCATAATTTATAAATTCCATAAACAGGGAGGTGTGCGACATGGGAGAATCCATAGTTTCCAGCCCCTCCCCCTCCTAGAAGTAAAAAAATGCAAATTAAAAATAAAGAGGCATGGGTGAAAACCTCTCTGAGGCGCCCAAGGCCAACTCCAGGGTTAAAAACCTCCATGAGGAAATACTGGAGCCAAAAAAAAGAGGAAATGAAAAACAAAAAATAAAAGATTGTTGGGTGAAAACCTCTCTGAGGTGCTAAAGGCAGGCTTGTGGGTTGAAAACCTCTGTGGTGGCATCTCACTTGCCTTAAAAAAAAAGAGAAAAAAAAAAGAAAGAAAAAAGGAAAATAAAGAAAGAAAAATACCTATGCACTCATTTATTTTTCTGTTTTGTAGGTTATTGATCAAAGATGTTTTTTGGGATCCGGAGGGACAATTTTTCTTCACTTCTATTTCTCCTCTGCTTACATACACCATGAACCACTCCAACAGGCACCCATTCATTAATTTCACCCCTCATATAGGCAGAAATTTCGTTTTTTTTCTCCTGAATTTAATTGCTACAGGATTCCTGTAGCACTACAGGAAACTCCTATAAACAATACATGAATCTTATTCATGAAGAAAGGATCTCTTTCAAGGATTTATAAACTTCAAGAAGAGCATGATAATTTAATTTTTGCCTGTACCTACCACTCCTCACCCCTTATTTCACGCCATGCACAAGGATTCACTCTCTAAACCCTATGTTGCACCATTAGTGGTTAGATAATTTGTAAGTTGGCATTGGACCTATTCACTTACGTATCCACCACTCCATTCATAGCCTCCATAAATCATTTCCATCCATTTATAACAAAGCTAAAGAAAGAAGAAGAAAGAAGAAGACTACTACAGGGAATTGGAAAGTTTCCTGTAGAAAATCTATGTGTGGCACAGTAAGGCCAAAAGATGAAGAAAATTTGATGAAGATGACTTCAAAAGACCACCAACAGACTCCAGGAGAGAAAGAAGACCAGCCATGGCACCTGAATACCTCCATGCAACACCTACAAGAAGAAAAGACAAAAAAAAAAAGAAGATTAAGCAACTCACTCAAAAAAATAAGCAACTCACTCAGAAAATAGACAAGAAATTAAAAAAAAACAGCAAGAGGGATATCATGATTGAAACCAAAAGCTCCAACTCATTCTGAAACACACCAGCACCAGGTAGGCTTAGGTATGTCCCTTCACCTCTCGCTATGCATTCATAATGGCCAAAATAGTTTAATGTCGAGGTTTAGAGGTTTAAAGGGAAAAAAGGTGGCCAATTAACTTGGCCACCTTTGTAAAGTTAAATTGAAGGAAAATTAAAAGTACATGCCACTTGGGCAAGTAAAATCAAGTCAAGATGGAGTGAAAGAGTACGAAGAGGTGATTACTAGGCTAAGAAATCATTAAATGGAGTGGGACCAATAGTCTCAAAGAGGAAAAATCGTGTTAGGTACAAGACAGCACCCCGCTCCAAATTTAGTTAAAAATTCCATAAAGGTGAGTTATACCTCATTTTCACCATTTCAATGAGCATTTAGAAGAGCAGTAAGAGAAAAATAGGAGTGGGATCCATCAGGGAGAGCAACATCAAAGTCATAGCTTCCATGCACTATTGTGCTACAGGAAACAGAGAATTGCTACATGCAACTACATAGGTAGATCAAAAAGGATATAGAGGGAAACACAGAGTCACATGTGGGTGAAATTGCTTCCTAAGAAAACCATATACCAAGAAAAAAATCATAGGATAGAGGTAAGTGGTTTTCATCCTCTAGAATTGAAATTTATCCATGAAATTTGGCACAACAAGTTGTAATTTGGCAATTAAAGGGTAATTTTTTTTTGCATTTGTTTGAGACTATCATCTACAAGACCTCTTCACATAACTATCAAAAAAATTACCACCTTCCTATCACAACCATAAAAATGGGAGGGGGATTCAATAGAAGGGAGCCGACTGATATTAAAAGAATTAGGCAACATCATCAAGTCATGGAAATTTTCAGAAACCACCAATGTATATCCTTCTTCGAGCTTTTGAAAGGTTTTTATGAGGCAATAGCTCTAGATTTTGAAATGGATTTGAAATCACACTCAAAAGAGAGAGCCACCACTATGGTTAGGGGCCTAGCCATCACACTTTCACCAGGACTCATAAGCAGAGTCACCACTTTACCCTTAGGAGTTAAGTGGGTTAAAGAGAGGATGCCAAGCACTGCAGCCAAGAAAAGCTTCTTTCTGCCAGAAGAAGAAGAAATTGAATATAAGAATGGAGTGAGGAGAGAAAGCATTCCATACCCCTGGGCTAAAGTAGCCTTCCACATCATGAAATTCATTTATTGTGAAGTCAGAATTAGTGTAGTCTATGGGTACCATTTTAGGTTATTGAATGAGCTTAGATTTCAAGTAGAAATCCCTCTAGAGCACAGCTTAAGCATCCCTCATTTCCTTTTGAACTCCATAACATACATGATAAAAAAGGTGAGGGAAAGAAAATACCATCATTTGGCTCATCATGGCATCATAAAACTGATAGTGAATGATGCTTTGAGAATATTAAACATCCTTGTATCTTGGTCCTATTTCATAGAAATGGATAGGGAAGCCTTCATAGCCACCCAAACATGAAAAAAATCTACCTCTACTCTTGGAGAGATGGAGGTAGAAGAAGAAGAGGAGGAGGATGAAGATGAGGAAGAAAAAGAAGAAATGGAGATTGAAACAGAGAACACAGAGACAATAGAAAATGAGAAAGAAAGGGATGAGGCCCAATAAGGAAGAAAAGAGAGAGGAAAAGAAATGATTGGACCCTATTCTAGGCAGTGATACCTCCCCTCAAGACACCATCATGTCACTAGACATTATAGATCAGGAAGTGGTTGCTACCCTAGCCACTTTGAGCACACCTATAAAAACAAAGAGGAAGAGGAAAACACCTATGTATTTCAAGACTAGGAAGAGTCAAAGGGTAAGGCAAGGGAGACCATAGACTCCAACCACAAGCTCTATTTACATTGAGGAGTCACCCAAGAAATATGATGAAGAAAGGATAGAAGAAGGTAAAGTGCAAGAGGTCACCTCACCTGTGAGGACCCCTGTGACCTACATCAGAAGAAAATCAGCAAGGTTGGCATCCCATACACCTCATGAAACCCCTATAGACCCTCAAAATACTGAAAAAAAAAAGAGAAAAAAAATAAAAAGAGAGTCTTCAACAAGAAAAATAGAGTTTTCTATAAGAAACTTTGTCTTTGCTATAGGAAACTCCAGCAGACCCAGAATTAGAGAAAAAGACCTTGGTTGAGGAAGAAAATATATCCATATATGGGCAAGAGGTTTAAGAAGTTGAGGTAAATGCACAAGATAAAGGACACGATGAAAAAGAGGGAGAAAAAGATGAAAATGAGGAACCCACCTCACCAAAACCGGTCCTCAAAGATGTATAAATAGTGCCAAACCCTAGCCCTCAACCCAATCTCAGCTCCTGCTACACATTTATTGAAGGGGGCAGATTGATTCCTCATAATTTCATAATGCCTTTATAGTATCAATTGGAAGAGGAGAGGGAACTCACTCATCATTGGATTAATATTACCACAACCAAATGTGTGCATGACATAGGGGTAATGGAGGAAAAAGTGACTAAGTTGGGAAGTGATTTTTCTGATGCTAGGCTCAGATAATCCATGTTGAAAGAGCAACTTTAGAAGGCCCAAGCAGAGAATGTATCATTGCAAGAGCAGCTTCAAAAAAAGGACAAAAAAAGGGCTGCCATGGAAGATTTGTGCATGGAGGCCATCCAACATAGATATCCATAAGATTCCTATGTAGTTTACCTAAAGAAGAAGTGGCTTCTTGTTGGCTTGAGGGGTCTTGACCTAGGTTCAGAGTTATAGGTAAACCAACAAAACCTCCAAATACTGGCCCTTTTGGCAGTGATCTTCTTGCGCAGACCAAAGTCTCACCCCAAGCAGTATGGGGGGTGCTGGAACTAGGTTTCCGCAACTTGGGGGAGGAATTGATGAGTGATCCTAGGTTAAAAACCTATAGAAATCTTATACTGATGTGCACCTAGAGACTGTGAAAACATAAACAGGATACCATAGAAGTGCGATCACTTTGGTGCAGATAAATAGACAGAAGATGATAAATCACATCTCATCATAGACTTAAAGGGATCTATAATGTTTCAACATTTAATTGTAAGTTATCCACAGGTGTAGCAAAATATCTATAACAGAACACAGAGACTGTATCACATAAATAGGGTTTTCTCAATGCAGAAAACAGATCAGGACCAGATCTCGCTCTTACTTAAAAGAAGTCAGTATTCATGCATAAACACATCAATTAGATATTTTCATTCATCAATAAGTAACCAGAGAGTGTGATCTCATTAAAGCATAACAGTAAAGGGAACATATGCATAACACAAGAAGTTGGCCAAACAATTCCTTATGTTAATTCTTCAGATCTGTCAATACATCAGTTTTCTTCAAAAACCCTTACAAACCCTTACTATCCATTCCGCGCACACAACTAGCAGAGTCCGCACACAACTAGGACTAGGTCTCCGTGCACACAGTCAACAGGAGCCTTTTACCCAACCCTAACCCGACGAGACTCTTAGAGACTACTTGTGAGCCAAAACATAAGCTATCTTCTACATTCATTAAATACTTAGCTTAGACATCTTCTATCTATTTATAATATCCCTAGAGCACGGATACTATGGTCTCAAAGCATGGTTTGAGACCCATAGTTTACATTAAAGTTCACTTACACAAAAATAGGGGAGTTTGACCACCCCAAAGCCCATTGACTTCCCTTTGTATAGTGCGCACATACAACATAACCCAAAATGGAGCTTTTAAAACATGTGCCTCATGGGACCCCGCTCCAACAGGCCCCCAACACAAACATGTGACTCATCCCGAGTCACTAAGGCACTGTCTCCTTTGTCTTAGCATGAAGCATCTTTAGAGAGGTCTGGAGAGGGAGCACTAGTTCCAGACTCTGCGCTGCTACAGTCTGTGATTGTTGCACCATTTTGTCAGTGGTGGGCCCTTTAGCGACCATCTCTACGCTTCACTTGGAATGTTGGATAACCTTCAGAGTATTTTCCAAGGTTTTTGAAAGGTACAGTGCTTCTTCAGCCCAGGGTTGCATGCTTTCTATCAATTCTTGTTCGTTTCTACGTAGCTCAGTAATCTCCATCTGGATGGTTTTGCACTCCTGTAGTCGAGCGAGGCACTACGGGAGGACCAATGTGTTGGAAATAGTGAGAGGGGGGTGAATCATTATTTCTTATCAATTATCACTTTTTAAATATTTTTTAGAGAATTAGTTAATCTTCCATTTTTCTTGATGTTTATCCAATAACAACAGTAAACAATATAACATAATAGGCGCATGAATTTTAGGTGGAAAACACCCTCCGGGTCAAAAACCACCGAACTCTTTTATAATAAATTCTTTAATCTTCAAACCACCTAAAATTAAAGGTACAACTTCATAGAATTCTAGAAAAGCATTGTTCTCTAGCTCCCACTAGAAGGACACACCAATGCCCTGGTTTCTTCAGTCACCTGAATGGATGCCCCGACATCCTAGACCAACTTCCCACCCTGAAGTGTTCACGGGCTCCAACCTATAGGTGACTTCACGCACCAACCTAGCACCTCCCTGCAACCCTATAATGATTAGGACTCCTATACCAGGGAAAATAATCCATGATACAATATGATTCACAATGATTTTCTTTAACTAGACCAATCACCCAATCACACTATGAACTACAACCCAACCATAAAATTATCCAACAATGACACTTATACGTCCCAAAAATGCCTCTCCAAGTCTAGGAAGATTGACTCTTTTAAAATAATGACTCTTTTACAATTTTACAATGATGATTTTTACAATACTAACTTTTGATAGAACCTGCTACTTGACTTGACACTACTTCTTTGAACACTAGCAGCTACTGAGGTATTATTGTGCTTGCTTCAAGTAATGTTACTTTGGTGTTGCATTGTACTTCTAGTATGTGTCTGAGTTGTCCTATTGTGTCCTCATTCCTACAAATGCAAGTCCCAAACCAATATACAAACAAAATACTTACACTGTCCTGCAAACCATATGTCAGATAAATATTCAAAATTCAAATGTAAATACGTTCAACATTGTTGAACAAAACCCAATCAAACATACATACAAAATTCTTACAATGTCCTGCAAAAACACATGTCAAAGATGATATTCAAAATATAATTCAAACACTAATCATACATACCTTGTTGTAGCAGACTTACTTTTGACTGTTGATGTGTTGTACTTATTGCAGTGATCCTTGAATGCATATTTTTTCTTGCCTTCAAGAAGCTTGATATTGAATATGTTGTATCTGTGTAATTTCAGATCTCCAAGGTCTACAATTTCATCCTGGGGTAGCCCTTTGAGTACTCTTTCCAACCCCATAGGTCTGATCAACACTGTATTCTTCAAGAAATAGTTATGCCCAATCTCCTACGATGACCTAATTATAGATTGGTTTAGTAGAGAAAACTTGTATGAAGTGACACGTGTCATTGTTTCAACATTTGGTCCAAAAAATGATATACAACAAACTACAACATGTCCTCTTTCTGTCACTTTTTATGAATTTTGAATCTAATGCTCAGAGAGAAAGTTATGACGATTTTCCCAAGGTCACCTGTTTCACATGAAATTTGGGAGCCTGCAAAAACCCTAACTTCCTCAGATAATATCTAGGAAAATATAGCGAACCAATATCTGAAATTCGGACACAAGCTTCATCAATATTTCTCCCAAATGGGTTTTTAGTGTTAGCATATGAAGCTTCACATAAAACAATTTATAGTGAAAATTCCACAATGGTCTGTTATAAGTAGCAAAATCCTTAAATGAGGAGGATAAGAGGGTCACAATTTATACAAATGCTTAGGTTGAGAGGGTATTCAACAAGTGAATGTTGGAGGGATTTTAGGAGCATAAAAAATTATTAATTATTGACAATTAAATGACCACAACCAATGATTAATGTCATGCCACAACGCCATGGGGTTTTAGCCCACTAATTGGGGTTACTAACTTCAAACATGAATAGATCTCAAACCGTGAAGAATTATGTGGCATGCCATATATCAACTACAACATCTAGAAAAGTAGAAACCATCCAAAATGTCCTTGACTCAAAATAGAGTAAGTTTTCAAGTCAAAATTTCTATGAAATATTGGGGTAGCCCCTGGTACTGCTTGGGTTGACATCAATGACAACCATTGATCAACAATCTCCCACTTTGGCATTGATGGAAACACGATTACTCCCCCTGCGATCATGACACCTCTTCCTACAACATTCTCTCCCCCTTTTTCATTAATGGAAAAGGGTAACTCACCTTGACAAACATCATGCTGCGGACCTGTACACACCTCAACTCCCCCCCATTTTTTTACTTATTTAGATAAGAGAAAGAGTCTAATGACAACTTGGGAGAATCCCAAGCTTTAGGCAAATATACTCAAATGATTCACAAGGTAATGGTTTGGTAAAGATGTCAGAAATTTGTTCCTTTGTGCCTGTTATCACTCTGTAATATTCCTAAGGCCTATGAAGGAATCCCATCAGAGGTAACCACAGACCAACCTTTTAACTTTGTAGCTATCCATAAAAATTCAGAGAGGGCTCTCTCCACAAAACACAGCCTAGGAGGCTGAATGGATTAGGATTTTAGGCTAGGTGTGAGTTTAGGGGTTTTGATATTTGATTTTGGTTGGGTTGTTGGATGAAAGTATGGTCAATGGAGCTAGGTCAGGACAAATGAGATAGGGTTGCAAAGATTCAATGGGGCAAGGTAGGCATAAGGCTTAACAATTTAACATGATTTTGATGAGATGGTTTTTAAATTGATGAGGAGCTAGGAAGAGCATGGGAGATGTATTCTTCCTAAACAGAGGAAAATGGACAAATTATGATATCTTTCCCTAAACATAGCATGAGAAAACATGTATTCTACCTATCAACTTGAAAGAGATCATACAATAGAGATGTAATGAACATGAATAAAACACATTCTAACATATGAAACTGAAGTAAAAGCAATGATAAACATCATATCACATGTATCCCAAAAAAAAGTTGCAACTCTTCTTTATTAAATGGCTAAATTGAGTACAATAGTCCTTGATCAATACATTAGCATCCAAATTAATTCCAACCTCTGCTAAGAGTGAATAAAGGGAATACATAGAAACCAAAGAAAAATTCAATCATCCTCAGGGGTCGAATCCATGAGGTGAGGAATAGATCCACAAAATTTTGAACTGAAAGTTGGAGTATAGGGAGCTCTAAGTGACTCCTCCCTAAATACATTCAAACTGATTCATTTGACTTAATGACAAAATTTACCTAATGAATCTACCCCTAGGTAACTTATCCATAGCAAAATTAAATTTTCCATCCTTAATTAAATAGGCAAAAACATGAATTTCTAAAGTAAAGTCAAATTTACAGTGAAATTTCAAAAAACTCAGCAAATGGTCAAGTGCACCCTCCCTATTCAAGGCTGATTTTGACTGACTTGTAGGTGTTCAAGTTGGCTCCAAGATAGCTTGTTGGAAAGCCCTTCAACTCTAGCTTCCAAATCTTCCTTCAGTTTCCAAAATTAAAGTCATTTGCCTTTTCAAAAATTCATTCTCCCAAGACTGCTCTGTGCACAATGCCTAGGCCAAATTAGGGGCATAAATGTGATTTTTAGGGTGTTGTTTGCCATTTTCACTGACTAGTTTGTCTCAAAAAACTTAGAAAATTTATAGGGTGCATGTTTTCATCATTAAGAATCTAATGGTGGTCTCTATTTTTCCATTGGATGCCTCAAAAAAGTTCACAACGCCTAGGGTGCTGCGCATGTGACCAATTTGCTAATATAACAATGTCCATGAAAACACAGAAAAAGACAGATTTTGCAAAAATGAGTCAAAATGTTTCAAAATTGGTGAAGTGTTTGATGATGGTGTGTCTAGGCTTGGAGTAAAGCCTCTACAAGTATATCTAACTTTCTTTTCTCTTCCAGCATGGTCAAAGCCTCAATCTTTGTATTGGCTCTTTTGAGCTTGGACATTGCAATTTTCTCCTTTTGAGCATGATGCTTGACGTTCCTCCTCAACACATCATTGTATTTGTTAGCCTTTTCCAAAATATTATCCAAATGATGATTGGCTTTATCAAGCCATGGCTCCCTATTTTCATTGATTTCCATTGCAAGTTGCTCATTTAGGGTTAGCTAATAAACAATCTGAGCCTCTTTTGTCTTTCTAGAGCTAGAACTCTTTTGATCCCTCTAGTTCTAGGTCTGCCTCTTGGTGCTTGTTCATCTTGTTCAGCAAGTAACCCATACTTTTCAAGTGTCTCATCTAGCATAACTTTGGACTTTTTTACCTCCCTTTGAGTAGTGATATACTTAACCTCATCAATGGTATGCTTTGTTTTCAACTGCTGGTTCTCCTGATCAAGGAAATTTATGAAAAACTTGGCCCTTTCAAGATTATTCTAGAGCTCTTTAATATTGGAATCCTTTCCCTTGATGAGTGCACTAGTGATTTTATCATCTTCATCCTCATCTGGTGATTTTATCATCTTCATCCTCATCTAGGTCAACAAGCTCAAAATCATGCTCAGTCTCATGGAGGTTTTCTTCATGTCTAACCTCCGGCTGAATTTCTGCCTCAATCACCTTTTCTTTGCCTTTGTCTATCTGCTTTGTTTAGGTAGAAGGCATGGCCCCTTGCACTATGTGTGGAGAAAACACATGCCTGTGACCTCTCTGGTATTTTTTTGGAAATGGCTTAACCTCAACCACATTATCCCTCTTAGGCTCACTGACCTCAATCCTACTAGGTGATCCAATGTCATGATGAAATGGAGATGAAGGAGGTGAAATGGGTGAAAGGGACTGATCTAATGATGATGAATGTGCTATGGGCTGAGATGGAGGGATGGAATTGAAGGGCTGAGATGATGAAGGTATTTTTTGTGCATGCTGAGTAGATGGATCTCTAAATATATCATTGGCTATGAAGGTACTCCATGCAATGTTTAGTTCATTGAGATGATAGAGGAATATGATTTTGATAAGGGAATGATGGAAAATACTTCTCATTTGATGTTCATACTCCCTTTTTTGAACAATAAGTGCCATCTTATCAATGCTCCAGAAAAGGTAGTAGGGTATTTTGGCCATGTTTACCCTAGTAAAATGAATTAAGAGTCGGATGTGATAGGTATAAAGTCTTGAAAATATACCTCGCATGAAAAGTATTTCATGATTATCTTCATCATTGGTACATATCTGTCCAGGAGGTAGGAAAAAGGAAAGAACCTCTTATTCTAATTCTTATACCTTGGTTTTATGAAAGGCTCAAAGTAGTTTCCCTCCAATTCTCTATGCTTGAACCATTCCTCCCCAACATTTGGGATCCCGGTGGCAGCTGAAATGATGGCAGTTGAAATAGTAAAGGTGACACCAGCCAGAGTAACTTGGTTTTCATGGAGGTTGGATATGAAAAACCTGGTCAACATGGCATGGTGTTGGACCCTCCGAATTTTCTCACAAAACTCAAAACATCCAACATGTTTGAAACATGTCACTACCATAGGAGATGCCAAAAGTTCTTTAGTACTTGTTGGCTCAAGTCTGAGTATTATTCCCCCTTTATGTGGCCTTCTCGACTTTGTTTCTTCTCCCTCACTGGATGATATGTTATCTTCTTCTGCCATGATGTTTCAAAGTCAAAACCCTAGGGAAGTGTGATGATGGTGGAAAGTGGTCTTAGGAATGAGGAATTGGAAATGGAAATTGAGGGAGATGGTGCTAGGGATTTATGAAATGGGGAAGGGGATAGGGAGTAGTGATATGGTGAAATTTTAGGATGGGGAAATTATTTACAGTTTTGGGGTTAGGAGCCTAGGTAATTGTAGTAGCTAGGGTTTAAGGTATTGGGAAAAAGGGTTAGGGAAAGGGAATTTGTAATACAAGGGTTTAGGAATGGGTATTTGCAATGTAGGAAAGGTATGAAGGTGTAGGGAGATGTGATTTAGAAAATTAAGAGTGCACTGGGAGATACTAGGGTTTTTTAAAATTATTTAAACACCAAATTCTAACACAAAATTCACAACACCCAATAAATGAACTTGATGAAGATGATAATTGATGGCATTAGATCTTACTGTAATGTCCCAAATTTTGCAATAAAGTATTTGGGACATTAATTTTTCTTTTATGATAATAAAAGGAATAAAATGGGTAAGGGAGCCCATGTAGTTGCATAATAAAACTCTCCTAAGGTGCATGAGTCACTTAAGTGGCTAAATTTGGCATTCCCTATTGAGAAAAGGGCCAAAGGCAAGTTAACTAGACCATGGTTGACCAAGTCAACAACGTGGCTCAAAGGAGAAGCTTGCTCATGAAGACTGTGAAGTTGGAAAGGAGGGAAATTTGAAATAAGAGAAACCATAAGGTGAGTGGGGTCCATGGCAAGGAAAGCATTCCTTGCATAAAAAGGTGAAGGAGAGCCATTGTTCATTTTTCATGTTTGAGAATTCGATTTTGTAGCTCTCTTCAGTTGTTCAACTGAGATAGCTTGTGCTGCTTAGCACAAGGGAGATTTATATTTAGAAGTCTTCTCTTCTTCCTTGGGAGGCCTTGGAGGAGCTGATCTTCATCTTCCTCACATCCAGGCTTGAGGCCAAAGCCATCTCTTTCAGCTACAGCGTTTCTGTTGGGCAGATTCAGTGGAGTTGCTGGAGGTAGCAGTGAGGGAACATCATCCCACCATTTCCTGAGCTATTTTTGATGAGGAGGGGTTCTCATTTCTCTAAGAAATCAGCAAAGGACATTCCCAAAGCTTTATTGCAGATTTTGGCATGAGAACAAGTGTTTCATCTCAGCCCCAGTGCAGTCACTCCCTCTTACAACGTTATTTTTAGAGGGCATTTGCAGGAGGAATCACCAAGGGGATTGGAGAGTGTAATATTCAGTGAAAAGGGCAGCCTTTCACTTAGAAGATCATTGGAGGAGGTTGCTATATTTTTTGTAGCATTCTTTCCCTTCTCCATTCATGTATTATTATTGAGCTACAGTAGCTGCCCAGCTACTCCTGCATTTTTGTATTTTATCATTTTGTACATGTATTGTAGCCAATCCTTCTAAGGATTGATAGTTAGCTATTTTTAGGGGTTTAGAGCTTGCTCCCCCTCTTTTATTGAGCTCTTAATGATATATCATCATATTTTCATTTTACATATTGCAGTCTCCTCATGTAACTACGCAGACATAGCTAGGGCAAATTTGTATGGCAATGTAATCTTGAGCTTCTATGTATAATCTTGATTGAGGCTGATCTAGTCTATCTAGAGAGGTCTTACCTCAAGATTTGTATCTCTATTTGTTGCTGCACTTTATAAATCAGCTATGCACTCTTCTTATGTCATATGATGTATTATTTCACTGCTGTTCATTATTGAAGTTTCAGATGTTGCTGTAGCTCATCTCTTTTGAGCAAGATCTTCCCGAAGGAAGAAATATTTGCATAGCTATAGGTAGAGTCTGAGTAAGGGCCAGGAAGCCTTCGGTTCTCATCCTCTCTTTAGAGGTGAAATAATTGGTAAAATCCTCCTCAGTCCATCTCTGAAATAGCCTTGCTTATATTTCCAGAAAAAGGATTGATTCAGTGGTTAAAATTCTGCTGATTTCCATTTCGGGACATTACAGTGGTATCAGAGCTTCGAACTTGGATTAGCTTGTGAAATTCGAATTTCAGAGAAGAAGAGGCCAACATGATGCATATGATGAGATTAAACTCATCAATTTTCAGATCCAGCAACAACCTCTCCAAGGAGGTTGAGGAGATAGAAAAAGGAGAAGAGGAAGGACCATGCACTTCCTATTCTCACAAAGAAGCAGAGCAGAGGCATGAAGATCACTTGGAACTCGAAGTTCTAAGTGGGTACCTTGCTGAATACAGAACAAACCCTAGAGTCTTCCAAGAGACTCTATCTTTCCCTCACTATATTCAGTAGAAGGAGGAAAGAAGACCCTACAGTCATGGGATGATGAAAGGAAATATATTTATGTTGTCTACATTTGATGGGTCACTCACATGTGCAGTAGAGGCTTGGGTGAAGAAGCTAGAGGCTTTCTTCCTACTACATCCTGTAGTAGACAAAGAGGCTGTAGCAATTGCAGCGCTACACCTTGAGGGAGAAGCAAAGGCTTGGTGGTTTAGCTATGGGAGGCATGCAAGGGTTTCCACTCTTGCTGATTTTTCTCATATATTGATCAGATTATTTGGCCAAAGGAGGGAGGAGCCCTCACCACCAGCAGAAAAGACACATGCCTGCGCTGTCACAATCATGGAGGAGAAGCCTCCATCTTCAACAGTTGAGGCAACTAGCATATTCAGGGAAGAGATTCTTGTAGCCACACAAGACTCTCCCAAAATTTGCAAAGGTATGCATGAGTTTCCATTCTATGATGACTCAACACATTCTATGAGAGATTGCATACTATTGCATGTTGACTGTCTTGAGGAGGATATTTTTACTGCGCTGTGCCATTATTATCATACTCCATTGATGATTCATGCACCACATAGGAGGTTGGGGTTTGAGAAATGCATCATTAAGGAGATTGCATTTCAATGTCCCATGAAATGCAAAGGTGATGATCTGTTTTGGGAGGATGGCAGCTCTTGTTGGGGAGGTGCCAAGTTGCAGCAAGATGAAAAGAATCCACTAGGAGCTGAATGGATGTGGATGGGAGGCAAGAGGATGGTGAGCCTCTTGTAGATCTATGATACATGGCAGCAAGAAGCCATGCTGCGTTGGTTACTCTTGAGGGATTTTGGCCAACACGTGACCTATTCCTTTTCATGGGGTTTGAAAAGGAGGAGGAGATGGCAGGATACTTACACCATGGAGCAGGGAGGAGCATGGGTGCATTATGATGGGATGGCATTCTTTTTACCATTCATCATGTTCCCATTTCATATTTGGTATGGTGAAAGTATGGAGGAGCAACAAACATCCTTGTTGCTCAGATTTTGTTTGGATGTTGCGGGAGCAAGAGGGGGCACTAGCATGGTGCAAGAGAATTTCTCTTTGATCTTGGATGCCCAAGCAACACCTTCTTCATGGGAGGGGCTCTACATTTGCAGCAACATGATGGGAGGAGTATTTGACAAGATTCATGTCAAAGAGGGGAGCTTTGAGATGACAGTGGCCCTACTCTAAAGGCTAGCAACGTTGTCACTTGAGAGCTTGGATTACTTGCTGAAGTGTTCTCAAAACCACTTCACAAGTGATGTATCTTGGAGTCATGTAGGAGATGAGGATAAGGAAGTAATGGATGGTAGCATCCCTTGCTATGTTTTGATATTCTTGGCTTGGGCTCACAAGTATAGGAAGAGACACCTACATGCAGCAATTTTGGATTCTTCTTTCCGGAATTCTCATGCATACTATCTACTGATGGAGGAGTCCAATTGGGAGGGCTATCTGATGGAGGCATATCAAAATATGGCTAGATGCATAGCCCAATAGATGATGATATGGTTGGCACAACCACTCCCCTACTATGTTGCAGTAAGGGGAACTTTTCACTTGAGCCATTTCAGCTCAAAGACCAAAGTGCATGGTGAGGGAGGTAACTATTTGTTTCATGTTTTGCACTCTCTTATCTATATGAGTAGCATATTATACCAAGGAGGATATTTCCTTCTTGCACACTATGTTTTGTTATGCTCATGGTCTCTTGCAGCAAATATGATGGCTATTCTAGCAGTGGATTGTGGGGGAAAGCCACATGATTTTCAGTGTACACCAATTACACCATTTTGTACTTTCATGTATACATATTTTGAGATGATTGTGGCAGCTAACAAGTGGCTGGGAGAGAAATTTTTAATTTCCATTTTGATGCAGGAAAAGGATGCACTGCGCAGGTCCCTTTGGTGGGGCAATGATCCACTTTCCGGTTGTCATGAGACAGCTTGTTTCTATTTGCTCTTGCTTCCATGCATTGCAGATTTTTATTTTGTCATGGGGAGCTTTTTTTGGGAAGTGGGAAATGAATTTAAGATTCCCATTGGGAGTGTGATCCTCCCTACTTTGCATGTCTCATGTTTCAGGAGAGGCGATGGGCAGCCCATGATTGCCGAGCTTCATCTCTTTCCTTCATGTGGGAGGAGCTTTTTGGAGAGCTTAAATTTTTGGAGAAGGCACTTCATGGTTTGTATGATTGATGGGGTGGCTTGGGTCTCTTTCGAAGACCATTTTATTTCATCCATATATCAGCAACAGCCCCATATGCATCATGAGAAGGGAAGAACTCATTGGGTGGATGTGCCCTTCGGGAGGAGAGACCTCCATTCTTTTTGCAACACATGCTCCAAGGGGAGTATGGGAGATGATATGGCCACCATGTTCAGACATTGGTTTCTCTTGGAGGTGAGCCATATGATTGGTTGGATACCATATGATGATGAATTCCAACTCATCACATATGAGATGATTTGGGCCAGCATGATTTACAGCGTTGGAGGAGAGATCCTTGGAGATCTAGTCTTCATCTTGCCACATGAGGGCAAGTATTTTGTAGCCCAGGTTCAGCATACATTCTCCATTCATCACAAGGGGAGAAGAGGATAGCGTGGGGTAGGCTATGCAGCTTACCGTGTTCAGCATTTTAGCCCACCTTTTCTACATGAGCACAAGGTGGAGGAGTATTTTCAGGAGTTGCCTAGTTGGAGGGTGACTCATTTTTCTTGGTTGATTGCTTGGGGATGGAGGATCTACATGAGCATATTTCAGACTCCATGCCTTAAGTGGAGGATCTTTTCAGTTCATCCTTGCTCTTGCTTGAGGACAAGCAAGTTTTGGGAGGGGAGGACTGTAATGTCCCAAATTTTGCAATAAATTATTTGGGACATTAATTTTTCTTTTATGATAATAAAAGGAATAAAATGGGTAAGGGAGCCCATGTAGCTGCATAATAAAACTCTCCTAAGGTGCATGAGTCACTTAAGTGGCTAAATTTGGCATTCCCTAGTGAGAAAAGGGCCAAAGGCAAGTTAACTAGACCATGGTTGACCAAGTCAACAACGTGGCTCAAAGGAGAAGCTTGCTCATGAAGACTGTGCAGTTGGAAA
Source organism: Pinus albicaulis (assembly GCA_034641835.2). Taxonomy (NCBI): domain Eukaryota; kingdom Viridiplantae; phylum Streptophyta; class Pinopsida; order Pinales; family Pinaceae; genus Pinus; species Pinus albicaulis. The sequence continues at coordinate 893,659,611 of CM076581.1, forward strand.
GGAGGGAAATTTGAAATAAGAGAAACCATAAGGTGAGTGGGGTCCATGGAAAGGAAAGAATTCCTTGCATAAAAAGGTGAAGGAGAGCCATTGTTCATTTTTCATGTTTGAGAATTCGATTTTGTAGCTCTCTTCAGTTGTTCAACTGAGATAGCTTGTGCTGCTTAGCACAAGGGAGATTTCTATTTAGAAGTCTTCTCTTCTTCCTTGGGAGGCCTTGGAGGAGCTGATATTCATCTTCCTCACAATTAGGCTTGATGCCAAAGCTATCTCTTTCAGCTACATCATTTTTGTTGGGCAGATTCAGTGGAGTTGCTGGAGGTAGCAATGAGGGAACATCATCCCACCATTTCCTGAGCTAGTTTTGATGAGGAGGAGTTCTCCTTTCTCTAAGAAATCAGAAAAGGACATTCCTGGAGCTTTATTTCAGATTTTGGCATGAGGCCAAGTGTTTCATCTCAGCCCCAACGCAGTCACTCCCTCTTACAGCATTATTTTCAGAGGGCATTTGCAGGAGGAATCACTAAGGGGATTGGAGAGTGTAATCTTCAGTGAAAAGGGCAGCCTTTCACTTAGAAGATCATTGGAGGAGGTTGCTATATTTTTTGTAGAATTCTTTCCCTTCTCCATTCATGTATTATTATTGAGTTGCAGTAGCTGCCCAGCTACTCTGACATTTTTGTATTTTATCATTTTGTACATGTATTGCAGCTAATCCTTCTAAGGATTGATAGTTAGCTATTTTCAGGGGTTTAGAGCTTGCTCCCCCTCTTTTCTTGAGATATTAATGATATATCATCATATTTTCATTTTACATATTGCAGTCTCCTCATGCAACTGCACAGACATAGCTAGGGAAATATTGTATGGCAGTGTAATCTTGAGCTTCTATGTATAATCTTGATTGAGGCTGATCTAGTCTATCTAGAGAGGTCTTACCTCAAGATTTGTATCTCTATTTGCTACTGCACTTTATAAACCAACTATGCACTCTTCTTATGTCATATGATGTATTATTTCACTGTTGTTCATTATTGAAGTTTCAGATGTGGCTGTAGCTCATCTCTTTTGAGCAAGATCTTCCTGAAGTAAGAAATATTTGCATAGCTATAGGCAGAGTCTGAGTAAGGGCCAGGAAGCCTCCGGTTCTCATCCTCTCTTTAGAGGTGAATTAACTAGTAAAAGCCCCCTTATTCCATCTCTGAAATAGCCTTGCTTATATTTCTGGAAAAAGGATTGATTCAGTGGTTAAAATTCTGCTGATTTCCATTTTGGGACATTACACTTACTCACTTGCTAGAGGTGGATGAGAACATTTCTGAAGCTTTAGAGAGATTTTTTTTGCAATTTGAATGAGTTTATGGCCTTTCTGGTCAAGTGCGCCCTTGCAGAAGAGAGTGTGCCCTTGTAGAAGAGAGTAAACCCTCGTAGAAGAGAGTGTGCCCTCGCAGAAGAGAATGTGCCCCGACAGAAGAGAGTGCGCCCTCAACTCTATTTTTTGCAAATTTTTGCCCAGAAATTCGAATTTTTTCCCTCTTGGAGTGTGCTCAACGGTGGTAGGAGACAAATGCATTTGAATTTGACGTCATGAAGGCTTTAACACTTTAATTAAATTGATATTTTTGATTTAAAACCCACTTTTCTAATGTTTCATTTCACCTTTGAAAACTTTGCTGAATACCTTTTTCACTTTGATTTTCTTCTTTGTAGGTTGATGTGTTGGAGTTTAGCACTCTTACATTTTGAATTTTCTGATCTTCAGTTTGGCATATGAGTTTGATTTGGAAAATTTGGGGCAATAATTATTACACATAATGAGCATAAAATTACATAAAAAATAAAAATAAATTACATCTCTATTTTGAATAAAATCACACTTTGGTATGAAAATCATACTTTGAAAAATTTTAACCTCTAAAAATAATATTTAAATGTTGATAAATCTTCTTCAAATGATAAAGAAGTATTATTCAATCACTCTCACACTTTTTTTGACCTTATTGAGATGAAATTGAGTATTATTGAACCTTGAAAAATGAAACCTAGTGACCTAAATGGACCTTGAATGACTAGACTTCATGTTGAATTTTACTGACATAATGACATAGAGAAATGAGATTTAAAGAATGATTTATGCTCAGTAATACATGAAGGTGGGCCAAAAAATATGAAATTTTGAGGGAGAGTGAGGTTTTATGACTAGGGCTACCATTAGTGAGTGAATTTTTTGCATGACCTAGTGGAATGATAAAACATTTCTGAGTGGGACCCTTGAAATGAATATGAAAAGAGTGATTTTGATCACTGATGGAAGAATGAAAATTATGACACTAACATCGACCTTATTGGGAATGGAAGCTCCTTGGAGGTGTTAAGAACACTGTAGACCAAGTGCGTAACATTGGGCCAATACGGTAAAAAAACTCAAACTGAAATGCATGACTAAATAATGACAGCTCAATGACAATAATTTATTTTGAAACTGAGTGAAATTGATTGAACAATGACTCAAAACTTAGCTTACTTTTCTGAAAACTAAACTTGAAAATGGCAGAATCTCAATGAAGCTCCATGGCCTTCACTTCGGGCTCCGAACTCCAGTGCTTTTCTACTTCACACTTGCAGGAATATGAAACTGATATATACAATGGAGATGATAAAATTTTCACAATTTCAGATAAAAAAAGATAGTGCTTCAGGAGCCTACCATGGCCCTCCTAAGAAATATTTCCCATCCATTTCTTCCAAGGATATGCATTTTTTCAATGAGAAGCTGTGATCTTAAAAGGCCCTTTCCACAAATTATCGAAGTTCCCGTGCTTACCCTTATCTTCATTCCGGGCATCCCAGTGGAGTACTACATCGCCGATCTTGAAATCATCTTGCTTGGTTTTCCTATCATATATTTTCTTGATCTTATCATGGAGCTTGGAATTGTTCTGAAACATTTTTTCTCTTGTCTACTGCAGGTGAATGATTTGGTTTATCCAACGCTGTATGTCATTTTCTTCGCTTCCCGCTTCTTGTAAAAGTTTCATGACTAGGACAGCCAATGAAGAAGGAAAAACCATGTCCACACCGTAAACTACCTGAAATGGAGACATGCCAATGGATTTCTTGTTGCTTACCCGATTTTCCCACAGTGAATTAATTAGCTTCTTGAGCCAATTCTTCTTATTCGCCTCCAACATCTTTCTGATTATTCTGATCAAAGAATTATTGGAGGATTCTACCAATCCGTAACCTTGTGGATAATATGTTGTAGAATGAACCAAATTAATGTTATACCTGTCACAAAATTATGTCATCTTTTTCGATTTGAAGGCTGCAACATTGTCCGTGATTATCTTTCTAGGAAAACCAAACCGGGACAAGATATTAGTTTCTAAAAACTAAATTATAACAGAGTCTGTAGCTTGCCTAGTTGGGATCGCTTCGATCCACTTTGTAAAGTAGTATGTGGCGGTAAGTATCCATCTGTGTTGAGTTGATGAGTGTGGATTTATCTCACCAATGAAGTCTAAGACACACTACTGGAAAGGAGCTAGAACTGAAATCGGTTGTAATGTGTAATATTCATAAATTAGCATGCAACTAATTGGAATATTAATTTTGCTCTTGACATTTAGTTAGATGAATAAATGGGTAGGGAGGCCCATAAATCTTTAAGTAGTCATAAAATCCCTCTTAATGTGAAAAGGTATCATATTCATAGTTGGATAAAGCACCGTCATGTGTGAACAGGGGCTAATGCATGTGGAAAAGGTCAAGTTTGACCAAGTCAATAGTGCTGGTATGGGATGAGTGGATCATCAATAGAGACAACACAGTGTGAATGAGAGGAAGATATCATGATGGTGGAAACCCTAATGAGTGGGACCCAAGGTGAGAAGGCTCAAATTTGTTTATAAGGAGGGAAAGGAAGCCACAGTGGGGCATGTTATTGATTATTGATTTTATGGTCTGCATGACTATTTTCATTCTTCAGCTGTTTAGTTGATATTGTTGTGTTGTTTAGCACCGGGTATTCTCGAGTGGGAATCCCATCTCCTTCCTCGAGAGGCCTCTTGGGGGAGAATTGTACCATCATTTTCACTATCAGGCTTAAGGCCAAGCTTCAATCTTCAGCTACAACACAGTTTCTGCAGAGTATTGTGTTGTGTTGGAGGGTGTTGCAGTGGAGAGTTGAGAAACCCACTTCCGGAGCTAGTTTTTCAGAGGAGGAAGCATTCTTCTCTTTGGGAGGTCAGCAAGGGAGGTTATTGATCTTCCTTTCATATCTTGTCATTAGGCCAACATATTCCCATCATCTACATTGTAGTATCCCTCTTTGACTGCGTTATTTCAGTGAGCATTTGTAGTGGGGGTTTAAGTGCTTGATTTGGAGGGTAAGATCTTCAGTGTTAGGATCAGCATTTCATTTGAAGGATCTATTGGAGGAGATCTATTCATTATGTGTATTATCTACAACCATATTCATCTAGTTATTCAGTAGAAGCTGCTATTCAGCCCTAGGGCTGCATTTCGACATTTTGGAATTTTTGTATATTTTAGGAAACCCTTCCCGGGTTGTCTTGAAAATGTGTTTGGGAGCATGTATCTTTGTTCCAGGCATTATTTGAGCACTATAACTTCAGATATATGTATTGAAATTTTCCAACAACAATTATAACTAATAAAAATGCACTGTCATAGCCTTGGGTATTTGTTGTGTAGCAGTGTTATTTATATTTCATGTACATGTTCTCTTGAGGCTTGTTTTTCCAAGATTGAGTGACTATTTCTCAAGGAATTGTATACATTTTGCTGCTATGATCTTAATGTGATAGATATATGATCTTCTTACATTACATGTGTTGATTTCTCACTGCTATTTCCATTATTGTGTTCGTGTATTTCTGCTTTCCCATTTGGGAATATTGCAATGGTATCAGAGCATAATCTTGGCTTAGCCTGTGAGTTTCAAGCCAATATGTTATAAGAAGAAGAAGAGCAGAAAACAAGGTCTAAATTATGGAAGGAATGAGTCTTGTCTCATCACTTTTCATATCTATGAAGAACCTCTCCAAGGAGTTCAAGTAGATGAAAGAGGAGATATGCAATGAAACCTTTAAAGGGTTTCAAGAAGAGGAAGGTCCATGTACTTCCTATCATCAGAAGAAAGAAACTGTGTTTCATAGAACTCCAAAGAAATACACTATGCCCTTCCCTTTTGAGGAAGAAGAAAAGAGGCATGGAGATGGAGGGCACTTGGAACATGAAATTCTAAGTGAATACCTGGAAAAATACAAGTCTCAACCTATAGCTTTCAAGGAGACTCTAACTCTCCCACAGTTCATTCAACTAGAAGAAGGAAGGGGACCTTGTAGCAATAGGAAAATAAAGGGAAATAGATTTATATTGTCTACCTTTTATGGGTTATCCACATGTACAACAAGGGCTTGGGGAATAAATTTATATGCATTCTTCCTACTACATCTAGTGGTAGGAAGAGAAGCTGTTGAGATTGCAGCGTTGCACCTTGAGGGTGAAGCAAACCTTTGGTGGTTCAGCCATTTGATTCATGCAAGAGTAACTACATTTGCAGATTTTACTCAAAAGTTGATCAAGAAATTTGACAATAAGAAATTAGAGGAGAAGAGGCCTTCACCACCACTTGCTGCAGGAGCACTTGCATCAGTATAAAGAACACTTTCACCTTTGCAAAGTGGTATTAATATCTTGACATTTAGAACCCCATGCACTATTCAGGAGATGCATGAGGAGGAGGAGATACAACCATAGAGGAGCAGCAATCATCATCACTGGTTTGGGAAGTCATCACACCAGAGGAAGGAGCCCTCGTAGCAGTACAATATGTTCCCAAGCTTTACCAAGGTATGAATATATTTCCACTTTATGTTATTTCAGCACATCTTATCAAGGGTTGTGGGAATATACCATTGCATGACCAAGGGTCAAAGAATATTCCTGATTTGGAGTAGTAGACTATCACTGCGCTGAGCAGCCCTGAGTTGTTCAAGGAGGGGATAAACAATCATCGTAGTTATTCATTATTGAGATGCACACAACTCCTGGGGTTGGAGTGTGGATTCCTGGAGGATAGGATGAGCATTGTCCTAAACAACCCAATGTAGAACTATATGTTCAACATTAGGCATGAGCATGAGACAAAAAAAACACCATTATGGAGATTAGCAACGCTGTCATTGAGCAGTAGTGATGAGTTGGGGGCCCAACTATTATTAGAGCATTCTGATGACAATTACACTTGTGTGACAATGGATGAGAAGATGATTGATGAGAGACATATTATCTTTCAGCATTGTGATGGATCTTTCTTGATGAGCATTGTACAGCTCTATGAGAAGACTTTGCCTTTAGCATACTTGGGTCCTTATAGATTCCATATGGTCTTTGGTGAGTGGTGTTCACTTGGAGATCTCCAAGAGGTTGCATTTCAACATCCCATGAGATTCAAAGATAGAAATCTGATTTGGGAGGGTGATTTTCTCCATTGGAGGAGTACCAAGATGGAGCATGGTAGGAGACACCCACATTTGGATGAAGGGGTGTGGATGGTAAGCAAGAGGTTGGTGAGTCACCTTCATATCTATGACACAGGGCAACATGGTGCATGGCTACATTGGATACTCTTGAAAGAGTTTGGCCATCATGTGACATATCCTTATTCTAAGGGTATGTTGGGGGGTGTAACTTGGCTTGGCACTTGCATCATATGGCAGCAAGGAGTTTGGGTGCATTGTGTTGATATGACATTCTTCATGTCAACCATCATATTTTCACTTCATAATTTGCATGATGGAGGTGTGAGGGGGAAACAAGAGCTATTGTTTCTTTGGCTACTCTTCGGAGAGTGTGGGCATAATTTCTCCCATACTTGGCATGATATTTCAGAATAAAGGGATGGCACAATCAAAGTGAAAAGGGGCCACCCTTCAGCATTGGAGGAATAGGAGGTAATTCCACATAGGAAGGAGACTCCCACACATAGCAGCATGATGGTGGATGAATTTGGCATATGGCATGCCAAATAATGGAGTCATGGAGTGGCAAGATCCTTATCACTAAGGCCAACAATGCTGTTACTTGGGAGTATGCGTTTATTGATGGAGTGTTCCAAGGGGAGTATGCATCTCTTCATTTTTCAGACCTTTATGAGGAGATTATCTTGGGAGGGCTCATCTATGGGCCTCACTTTCAACCTAATCACTATGCATGGTAAGAAATTTGTTTTTGTACTTATTTATCATTTCATAAAATATTTGCATCTTCTCACCATATATGTACAGTGCATTGCTCCACAAGAGGGCACGATTATCTTTGGGTTTCATGGTCACTCCAGGACCAACATTTGTGATGGATATAACTTTTCTTTGCATGGCCTTGGGAAAGTATGGTTTTATTCTTATTATGCTTAGCTGATATATAATGCCATTTACTACCTCATAGTATATAAGAAAACATGTACAACTAGCAACTTGTTGGGAGACAACTTGCCACATGATGTTATAAAACAATAGTTGGTAAAACTGCTCTGTATCCACTAGAGAAACCATTGGTATCATCCAAACTTGCACATAACCTTCAACACTTTTCTGATAGGGATACCATATGGTGATGAAGTACCATTCACTTTGCATGGGATGGTTTGGGCCAACATGATTCATGACTCTAGAGAGAGGATCTTTGAAGATCCAGTCTTTTTCTTGCCTCTTGAGGGCAACATTATTGCAGCCCAAAATCAACAGCTACTCTACACTTATCAAAAGTGGAAAGAGAGACAGCGGGGGGTAGGCCATTTTCTCTACCATGTTTATTTATGTAGCCCACCTACATTTCAGGGGCCATAGGTGGAGGAGAATTTTAATGAGTTACCATTTTGGAGGGTGGCTCATTTTGTATGGATGATAGCTTGGGGATGGGAGGTTCACATGGGAATGATAGTTCCCAACATATTTCAGATTACATGCCTTAATGAGGCCTCTAGAAAACACATTTTTTCCTCCATGGGTGTTTTACTTCTACATGATGATAGCTATTTGGGATGGTTACCAAAAGCTAACTTACTTACTTGGGAGGGGCAACTTGGAGATTTATTGATAAGACATCATCTTGTTCCTTGGAGGATTTTATCATATGAGTATGCTATAGGAGGAGGAGAGGAGGTTATTCAGTTCTATTTTGGCAGTTGCTTGAGGACAAGCAACATTTGGGAGGGGAGGACTATAATATTCCTAAATTAGCATGCAACTAATTGGAATATTAATTTTTCTCTTGACATTTAGTTAGATGAATAAATGGGTAGGGAGGCCCATAAATATTTTAAGTAGTCATAAAATCCCTCTTAATGTGAAATGGGATCATATTTATAGCTGAATAAATCACCCTCATGTGTGAACAGGGGCTAATGCATGTGGACAAGGTCAAGTTTGACCAAGTCAATAGCGCTGGTATGGGAGGAGTGGATCATCAATAAATACAACGCAGTGTGAATGGGAGGAAGATTACATGATGGTGGAAACCCTAATGAGTGAGACCCAAAGTGAGAAGGATCACATTTGTTTATAAGGAGGGAAAGGCAGCCACAATGGGGCATGTTATTGATTATTGATTTTATGGTCTGCATGACTATTTGCATTCTTCAACTGTTTAGTTGAGATTGCTGTTACACCATTTTTTGGTCATCTAACCTTTCATCATTAGATGGACCCAAGTACACCACGTAAGACCAGTTTTACCCCAAGTAAAACTGCTTTCACTATGATTAATTAGGAAACCCCAAAAGGAATAATTAATTAAACCATAATTTAATTATTATTCCCAGTCATGTTTAACCCAAAAACAAAGAAATTAATGAGATAAACCCATAGTTATCTTATTATTTTCTAGGAATAATTATTTAAATAATATTCCTTGTTAAATATGACCAAATCAACCACCATTAATTAAATAAATCATTATTTATTGGATTATATCCCAACCACTTCCTTAAAAAGATAAATAAATCATTTATTTATTTATTTTTCACTAATCAAGGGATTTGACCCAAGTCAAACACCCTTTCCCTCCAACAAATAATAATAAAATATTCCTTAGAGGTGGATCTAGATGTGATTAACATTATTTTAATCATGCACCAAGATCTAGAAGGACCCAATATTTTGTTATAAATAGGAGGGTTTTCCCCATCATTCTCCACCTTTTGTTGCATACTAGATCACTCTGGATCTATACACTCGGTCTCATTTTCTGCCATTGTTGCTCCCATTGAGCTCTACCTTCTACATTGGGTTTTCTACATCTACAAGAGAGAGAAAGCTTAGATCTGAAGTGCTGAGGACTACAAAGAACCCATCCCATTGAGGAGATCTGGATACACATTCTTGTTTCCTCCCAGGTGCCCTGTAATATAAAAATTCATTCAAAAATCGTGTTCTTGTCTTGTCTGTTGGATGCATGGAGCAAACTCTTTACTTTATTGCTTAATGTCTTTCCATTTATAGATCTGTTTGTTGCAGCACTTTAACTACTAATTGCAGATCTGAAGATGTTTTGCAGCCATTATTGTTGTTAGGGCTATTAGTTACGCGTAGCTAAAGTGGTTCTTTTTCGTACACTTCGACGAAGAATTCATACTAACAAATGGCGACTCCACACGGGTTTTAAATTACGACCGCTGTCGTTTTTCATATTCCTGCATATCCAGCTACTTCAGGCCCTAGGGCTTCTTTTTTAGCTGCTTAGTTTTCTCTTTTCATGTCATTTTTCTCACATAAAACCCTAAAAACCTAAAATTTCTAACTTCCGTGTGTTTCTGGCCCTATTGCGCAGGTAAGCGACACCAGCCGCACCTGAGACGGCAATTTTTCGGAAAATCTGCCGCCGAAACAGCCGGAACGGGGGGGTCGCACCTTTTGGCCCAAAACCTGCGACCTGGACGCACCTTTTGGCCTGTTTCCTGCGACCTCAACTCAGATCAGGTCAGAACCTGCGACCTGCCTTTTTTCCCGCATTTTTTCTGTAATTTTTCTGGGTTCTGCTGCAGCCTCTGCCAGGGTTTTCCAGCCTCTGTCTCAGCCCGCCTTGACCAAGATCTGATCTGTTTTTACTCATCTGAGTGGGAACCCAGCCCCTTAGGGCTTTAGTACCCTCCACTTTTTGTGGAAGAGTTTCAGCTGTTTCAGCCGTCGGTTTCAGAGCTTCAGCCCCCTCTTTTTCCAGATCTGTGACCTCACTTCCAGATCCATTGAAATCGGCCTCTTTTCCTTTCAAATCACCTCTTGTCGTTTTGTTTGGACCTCCCCTAAAGGCCTCTGCCTTACCCCCCCCCCGGCTTTTTGCTGATTTCCCTTTTTCCAGCCACCTTGCCTCTGTCTCTTGGCTGTGATCTGCACCCCTTATCTGCAGCTTTATCCTCCAGATCTCTGTCCCCTTTGACCCTAGATCTGGTGAGCTTCCCTTGTGTGTGTTCCCATAGTTTTTCCCTTTCTTTTCAGCATAGTTTTGAGAGACCCACCTTCTTGGGTTAGATAGATGCATACGTAGCTGTTATTTTTCTGTTATTTCAGCATTTTACTCTGTTCTCTGTAGGTTTATTTTCAGCTACGCAGCACACTTTTTTGCTCTCAACAACGGAAAAGGGTTTAAAAATTAAAATTAACGCACACCACACACTGACCCTAAGTGAAGAAGCGCCTGGTTTACACCGCCTGGCAAAGACTCTAAAATCAATCGTCACTGCACCTTATCTGCCCTTGACCTTCTCTGCCCTTGTCGGTTTCCTTCTTCCTGTCATCATTGCGCCCCCAAGGCGCCTTTCCCGGAGACTTCTTGGCCTTCATCCTCAGTTTCCGGTTGATCAACCTGCTCCGCACCGTCGTCGTCGAGCCAGTCCACCTTCGAGTCCGCACTCTGACTCCTCTCCTGATTCATCGGATCCCCCTTCTCCTTCCGGTTCTCCCCCTCCGACTCCTTTTACCTTCACCATGTCCGGATCAGGGCCTAATGCTAGCGGTTCTCCCGGCCCCAATGCCGGCCCTACTTCTAGTGGAACCGTCACAACCACTACTCCGGCCACCCCTGTGCTGCCGTACATTGCAGGCCTCAGCCTCCCCGATTTCCATCAGTTGATTAATGACCCCATTCACCACAATGCTACCTGGCCCGCTATGCCAACCAAGCTACCCTCTGACATCCCTAAGTTCGAGGGCCTTAATGGAGAAGATCCAACCAATCACGTCCGGTCTTTCCACATGTGGTGTTCCTCCAATTCCATTACCGATGACTCCATCCGTCTTCGTTTGTCCCAACGCACGCTTACCGGCGAAGCTTCTAAATGGTATGTCGAACAGGCCACTTCCTTCCATACCACGTTCGAGACTCTTGCCCAAGCCTTCTTGTCGTACTTCCAGCTCCCTCTCCGATACGACACTGGTACGGAGCTCTTGACTTCATTTAAGCAATCCTCTTCCACACGCCTTTCTGCCCATGTTCAGGAATGGCGACGAAGACGGAGTTTATGTCGAGCCCCTCCCTTTGAAGATCGGGTTTACATGGACTGGTTCCTTCGCACCCTCCCGTCTCCCATCGGCAAAGATGTCGCCTCTCACTTTCCTCAATCTGAAGAAGCCGCCCTCCAAATAGCTTTAAAATATGACCCGATCTACGCTCAATCTGGTTATGTTTATACCGTTCTTTCCCGACATCCCCAGCCCTGGCTAACGCCCCCTGGGGCATCTCATTCACCCACGATTGTTGATCTCTTTCCCACCCTCCTGCCACCCTCCCATGAGCCATGTCCTCCAAAGCAAGACTTAGCATTCCCCCTCCCGCAACATGTATCCAGGATACGGCATGCCTCCTCCTTTGCCCAACCTCCCGCTACCCCAATGCCGCCCAACCTGGGTCCTTACTTTGGTCCGCAACTCGGTGCACCGCCTCCCTCCAAAGATATGCGTTCGTTCCTCCCTTGCCTCCTCACAACCTCGCAATGCTGACATACAAATCCTCCAGGGCAAGTATATTTGCACAAATAGGAAAAGCATTAACCCCTCTTCCTCAAATAAGGAAAGGGGAATCCTGTAATCCATCTGCCCCCGGTAACCGAGGACCCAATTCTAGTATGGACCCTAACACTAGCAACCAGCCTCAGGGCATTCCGCCCAGGCCGGACAGGCCGCTTCGCACAAACAAGCCCTGTTCGTGTTGCGGTGTTTACGGTCACTACACTCACGATTGTCCTCTCTTACCCCAGATGCGACAGATGTGGGAGTCTCAAGCCACATTGCGCGACAACACACCTCCCCTCATACTCCTCCTAATGTGGCCACGACCCACCTAACTCCCAGGTTCACCTGATCTTCCTCACCAGATCACAGGACACCTGAACCCCGAGCTGTACCCATGCAACACACCCTGCCCATTTCTCGTTCCTTCCACTACCGCATCCTTATGATAAGCCCGATCCTGGCCCCCTCACCGTCGACCTCACCTTCAAACTCCTGGCCTCGGCACCCCAAGCCTCGCCTGGGCCTGGCTCCCGAGCCTCCATCTTCAGGTTCTACAGAGCCTCTTTCGACACCTAGTGGCCCCTTACACATCCCTCAACCCAAAGTTGAGGTTCACCTAAAGATTCCAAAGGGTCCATTACGCCGAAATGCTGCTTCCGGTCGAGCCGCCCAATCGTACAGTATAGTAGATGATTTGGCACAATCCCCTGCTACCATTTCCACACCGGAACTCCTCCAGTCGTGCCCTTCCCAACGGAAGGCTCTACTATCTGCCGTGGGCGCTGTTGATCCTGCTGATGACCAAATGATTGTTTTCGACGCCACTCAATCGGACCATCCTCCTCTCCCTCCTTCCGTTGCCTTCCAAATCCCAGTCAAAATCCGGAACGCCAACGTATCCCGGTGTATCATTGATGAGGGGGCATCCACCTGCGTGATGTCCGCTTCGGTTTGGAAGCAACTCGGATCCCCTGAGCTGGCCCCTTCCACGATCACCCTTCGAGCGTGGGACGGTCATGCCTCCCAGCCTATTGGCCTGTTTCGTAACTATCCCATCACCCTCGCCGGTAAGACTGTTTGCGTTGATGTCGAAGTCATTGACGCCCCTCTAGACTACAACATTCTATTGGGGCGAAGCTACACCTATGCCATGTCTGCTGTCCCATCCGCGGTCTTCCGCAAGATGTCTTTTCCACATAACAGGAAGATAGTCACCATTGACCAGCTATCGTATCATGAGCCGTCGTCTCAGTCCTCCTCCGAAACGACCATCTCTTCTGTAGCCAACAAGCAAACCGTCGATTCCTTGACCAGTGTCTCCCCCGGCGTTTATAAAGATTCCACCCTGCTTGGTACTTTTCCTCACCTTCCCCCCCCTCCTATTACAGATCCCAGCTTGTCGAATATTTGCATGATGCAATCGTCTCAGGCTGCCCATAAACGGCCTGCCTCGGCTAGTCCGCACCCTCCCCCCCGCCCTCCCCAACCCGCTCCTAGCCATTCATCTCCGCCAGCCAGACCTCCTCCTTCCGGCCCTCCCCCTACAGCTGGTATCCCCGAACCTCTTTATCCTCCAGGCTCGGTCCCCCCCGGCCTTAACCATCTTGGAGCCGTACCTCTTGGTCACTACCCTGCTGGACAGATCCCCTTCTTGGCTCCCCCTCCCAGAGTATATTCTGTCCCCGTCATGGCCACCCTCTCTCTCCCTAACTTGACCTTGGGTATTCCGGTTTGGTACCTTGACCCCCCAGCCGCCACCCCCCCTGGTCACCCCAAACCTTACATGGCTTTGACACTGGTTCAACCGGTCCCCCTCGCTTCCTCCATAGCCACTGTGCCCCCAGCACCTCCACAGGACCCTTCTCCTGTTGTGACAGCTCCCGGGAAGACAGGCAAAGCCCGAAGGGGGGCAACCCATCACGATCCGGCCCCCCCAACATCCGTTACCCCCCCACGACCACCAAAGCCCGCCATTCGATGCGCTTTGTGTGATGTCGTCGGTCATGCCACTCACATGTGTCCCGAATTGCCCCACCTCAAGCTTCTGGTCAACGAGACATTCCCCGACTCTGATCTCCCAGAAGTACATGTCACTATCCCCGACTCCCTCCCAAAACTCACACACTTGCGCACAAACCACCCTTGTGCCTTGTGCGATTTTCACGGCCATTACACCCACCTCTGTCCCCGCCTTGACGAGTACCGTTCCTCCTTGGACTTGTACCGCCAGTTCAAGGCCGCTTCGATCGGACCAGAGGACATTCACATTCTGCCTCCCGCTGTTAGGCCAACGGAGCCCTCAGTCACCATTTTGTACCTGTCATCATCCATGAGACCATTGGGGAACGTTCCATCTGAATCCTCCCCTGTTGTTTCGCTTGACCTTCCTTCAGCGGTCATCTTGGGCTCAACATCGGTAGATCCGTTATCTACTTACTCTTCGGTCACCCATCGTGACGATGCGCATGTGAACCTCTCTTCTCATGATGATGATTCAGGCCACTTCACCACGTCAGGGAGTTCTTCTTCCACTAGTCACCCCATCTTCTATCACGATGACGACATTATGGAAGAAATTCCCACCCCTGACTTCATCTATTCCCCCTTACATCGAACCCATGCGTTCACACCACATCCACCTTGTGGTCATTACATCGAAACCCAATGTTTGGGTAAGGGGGCACCCACATTTGAGAGACCAAGAGAAGCCATTCTCCACCACTCTCCTAGTGTATCTGGTCGTGCTGACTCTAGACCCCGTATTCTTCCACATTTAGAAGAACCTCTAGAGTCCCATATCACTTCAGATCACTCTCGGGACGATACCCCTTATCGTTCCCTCATCTTACATCAGCAACCCAGTCTCTTAGACATTATTATTGACCAACCTATAGCTTTTCTACGAGAGCATCAGTTCATTATCTCCAAATCCTCCTTTTGGGATAGTGACACCTGGTATGCCAATTCGGAAACTTAAAGTCCATTTGATCCCTATATGCAGTACCAAAAGAGCTTGGTAACACTCCATTTCCTTTCTCACACTGCATAACCATAACCAGAACAAATGGCACACCACATCATTAAAATGTGGTTAGATTCCCCTTTTTATAAATACATTTTGGCATGCCCACAGCATGTCACACAAACTCAAAAAATGGGGGCACCACCTGCCCCTACATACATCACTGGGGGCACCATACGCCCCCCCATACATATACTTACTACATGCCCATAGCATGTTCCAAAAACTGGGGGCACCATACGCCCCCCCATACATATACATCCGACACGCCCATAGCATGTTACAAACAAAATCCAAAAACTGGGGGCACCATATGCCCCCCTATACATTCTGGGGGGAACCACTTGCCCCTACACACATCTGAGAGGGCACCATATGCCCCTATATCTGGCCAATACACGACGAACGCCCTGATCCGCCTGGATCTCTGTCCGAAGTGTTCCCAGATCCCTCTCTCTCCAGTTGACCCGCAACTCTGCCATACCTGCACAACCACATTCTTTTTGTCAGGGTACAGATCGGGGAAAACCATAACCACACACCACAACCCAACTCCCAGCCATCAAACAGCACCAAGCCCTCCTCGTCTCCCAGGTCGCAGTTTTCTGCCATTTTCTGGACCAGGTCGCACTTTTTGCCCCCAAACCTGCGTCCTGGGTCGTACTTTTTGCCCCAAAAAGTGCGACCCGGCCATAGAGATGAAGGAGTGGTTGTTTCTGGGGGTTTTGGGCCCTAAAATGCAAATGTCATCCAACAACATGCAAGAGCAAGGTTAGGCCTCGTACCTCCAACTGACAGATCTCGCTTCCAACGGTCGGTTTGTCCGCTACGTTCGCCGAAAGATTTAGGGCCTTCTCTCCACATTCACCATAGCAACAATAGCAAATGAATGATTTTGGAGGGAAAACTGCCTCATTCAAGAGAACCCATGTTTCTCCTTTCGACTACTGCAACCACACCGTAGCCCCGTTTGACGAACCGTCAGCACCGCTGGACAGATCTCACCGAGCTCTCAAATGGGTTTTAGTTAGTTTTTGGTGATTTGATATTTCACCCGGACACATTTTTTTCCACGAAGGGTCACTTCACCGCTCCTTAAAATCGAATTTCCTCACTTACAACACTTGTACTTGGGGCACCATATCGCCCCCTTACTTGTCCATGTTCGTGTTGATTTTCGTCATGAGTGCCCACCTTGTACTCATGCTTCCTTGGTCCCCCATTGGGGCCTTTACTGTGTGGCAGCACTATCATGTCACCCTTGTTTAGAGCATCCGAGTTGAGTCATCATTGCATTCATGGAGTCTATCCCACGGCCTTTTACACCCTACTATAGCCCTCCATTCTTTTTGCTTGGTTCCTCTCTTGTGTCGCATATCATGACCTTCAGCCCCACTGTCCCCTATCCTTTCGATATTGTGCCAGTCGCTGCCATGTCATTCATGCCCTTTATGCTCTAACAAGGGAAGTCGTCCATTCGCCACTCCATCCTTCCCATTTCCACCATCATCATTAGTGTCAGTCTGTCTGTCGCTCTATTGTTCTTCTCTCGTGCCTTAGTTGAGGATCTCTCATTGCCTCACCTACGGCGGACCTCCTTCTCACAGACATCGAAAGACATTTATAGGGTCGTGTCTAGAGGGCTGTACTCGTTCCAAACACTTTTGTTCGGTGCTCCTGGGATCGTGCAGGGGATCTATTTCCCTTCGACTTGATCGTTTCTCCAGCTCCTTTCAGCATGATCGAGATTCGTATACTGGACAGTCCAGTGACCCAGCAGCAGATCTTGATGATTCCCGGGCGTGTGTGAGATGTCTCAGCCCTCATGAGGGGGTGGCCCTGCAGGTAGCCCCCCACATGCCCGGATGACCTCTTCATTGCAGCCTTTGATGCCGCTCCAGATTTTGATGATGTTGGCCTTAGCCACTTGCAGCACCTCTATGATTTGCATGTATCAGTAAGATCTTGTGAGCCCTTCCCCATTTACAGGGGGCATTTGGGTTGTATTTATCTCATGTACTCAGATGATATTGTACTAGTCCTGGCTGTTATCCCAGGCACAGCATGTATGTGAGACTATCCATTGTATTTTTATCTGGCTCTTGATTATGCCAGCTGTACTCTATGGTTCGGTCCCTTGTTCACTGGACACACTATTCTTTTGTACTTTGTCACGGCGGGCATAGGTATGCCTCCCCCGCCGCCTTCAGCACAGGTACCCTCTCATAACAGAGACTCGTTGCACCTGCGAGTCTCGTCTCCTCAGGGTCTAGTCCTTCAGCACACTATCTACCTCATATTTCTCTCTCTGACATACCCTTTTGTTGTCTAGTGATTGTCTCCTTACAACGTACTTCGGTCATACGATTTGCTCCTGACACTCGCACGCTGGGGGGCAATCTGTTACACCATTTTTTGGTCATCTAACCTTTCATCATTAGATGGACCCAAGTACACCATGTAAGACCAGTTTTACCCCAAGTAAAATTGCTTTCACTATGTTAATTAGGAAACCCCAAAAGGAATAATTAATTAAACCATAATTTAATTATTATTCCCAGTCATGTTTAACCCAAAAACAAAGAAATTAATGAGATAAACCCATAGTTATCTTATTATTTTCTAGGAATAATTATTTAAATAATATTCCTTGTTAAATATGACCAAATCAACCACCATTAATCAAATAAATCATTATTTATTTGATTATATCCCAACCACTTCCTTAAAAGATAAATAAATCATTTATTTATTTATTTTTCACTAATCAAGGGATTTGACCCAAGTCAAACACCCTTTCCCTCCAACAAATAATAATAAAATATTCCATAGAGGTGGATCTAGATGTGATTAACATTATTTTAATCATGCACCAAGATCTAGAAAGACCCAATATTTTGTTATAAATAGGAGGTTTTTCCCCATCATTCTTCACCTTTTGTTGCATATTAGATCACTCTGGATCTATACACTTGGTCTCATTTCTGCCATTTTGCTCCCATTGAGCTCTACCTCCTACATTGGGTTTTCTACATCTACAAGAGAGAGAAAGCTTAGATCTGAAGTGCTGAGGACTACAAAGAACCCATCCCATTGAGGAGATCTGGATACACCTTCTTGTTTCCTCCCAGGTGCCCTGTAATATAAAAATTCATTCAAAATCATGTTCTTGTCTTGTCTGTTGGATGCATGGAGCAAACTCTTTACTTTACTGCTTAATGTCTTTCCATTTATAGATCTGTTTGTTGCAGCACTTTAACTACTAATTGCAGATCTGAAGATGTTTTGCAGCCATTATTGTTGTTAGGGCTATTAGTTATGCGTAGCTAAAGTGGTTCTTTTTCGTGCGCTTCGACAAAGAATTCATTATTTGCCTTATTTTTCACGTAATCTCAGGCTAACTCTTTTTTTTGATATTAGATTTGGTTGGATTTCCCCTAGGACTAACCGATCCAATTTTGTTAGTCATCTTATATTTACTTGTTATAAATATAATACAATTTTTAATTTAAAAAAATTACAATATTAATATTTATAATAGACAATACAATTTTTAATTGAAAAAAATTACAATATTACGAGTGATAATATTTTTAATTTGTGAAGGTATGAGAATGAAAGAAAAAAAATTGTTTTACTATAAAAATTACTCATCAGAGATTTCTTAAGATTTTAAAAATAAATATTATTATTGTAAATTAAAAAAAATAAGAAAAAAATAAATATTTTAGGATTGTAAATTTTTAAATTTGACTTTATTATTTTTGTGTAACAAATTTATGTAATATAAACATCTTTTAGTCATTGTTGATGGAAAAATTCTACTTTTATCATAATTATGTTGCATATTATTCTCTTCAACAAATCATTTCACAATCTAATTGGCCCATTAAAAGTTATGCTTGTTATATATAAAAGATATTAACAAGTTATCGAGTCGAGTTTAATAAAATAGTTCTTAAATCACAAATTTTCAATTTCTTTCTATTACATTTAAAATTGTGATTTAATAGAAACCAAATCTCATTACATTAATAACCCTTTTCCTCATGAATTTTGAAGTAAATATCTTTATTTTTTTTTTAACCTCTAAATAAAGAACCAAAACTAAAACCTTTTCTAAATATTAAACCTTCAATGTTGCCTAACTAGTGTCGTACTTGTAGGAAGACGAAAAAGGAAATACTAAAACATATAAATAAAGAGGATGCTTCACTAAAGGGAATAGAGAGTGTGTTTAGTGATGGATGGCCAACGATGAAGATGCAAAAGAAAACAATAAGATTCATGAGGAAATAAAATGTCTTGCATCATTCCCATGCAAACTAGCGACATGTTAAATCTCATCCAGGATCTAGTGAATAGATGTTCGAGTGTTGATGTCCTGAGGTCCTTAAAAGGTGTTTTATAAACTCAAGGTGTATTAATGAGTCTATAGTGTTGGAAAAATATTAGTTTTCGTACTCTCATTTCCTTTCTAGAATGTTTATGATGTAAATGGATCCGTTTTCATAATTTAAGATTGCTTGACGAGGCAATTAATATTTTTGGATCTATAACTCTATTAATGCACTGGGGCAGTATATGTTATCCATTAAATTTTGTAGTTGGTTAAATCCAAGGAGTGGCATATACTGCCCCAGTATATTAATAAAGATATAGTTCCAAAATATTGATAGCCATTTGATGAAGAGAGAGATTTCATGGATAAAGCTATGTGTTTTCTCCAACTGCTTTGATCTCAAGTGAACCTCGGTACGGGTATATGTAATGAAGAAACAAAGAATGCAATTGATAATGATGAAGGAATATGACAAGATTTCAAATTTTATTTAATATATGGAAACAAAGGATTTTTTTTTCGTGCAAATTCGATAACACATTTTTGGTTTAAATAAATATTTTCAAATGTCTTTGCGTCACACAATTTGAATAATTCTCTAAATTTTAAAAATTAAATTAATCGTTTCAATTTTTTTTAATTAATACAAATATTTTTAAAAGCTTTGGGGTTACAAATA